>KN837113.1:494038-605056 GCA_000827215.1 Sphaerobolus stellatus SS14 | reverse complement strand
GGCAACACTCCATCGTTGTCCCAGTGGGTCCGAATTGGTGGTGACCCTGCAGGTCTCGGTAACTGGCCCAACGACCCAGGCTTTACTCTTCCTGGTGTATAAATATTTTAAATCACCTTTGGACACTTTTCCACTTATAGTGCACGGACATTGCCTCTTATTACTATACATATGTATTGGATCTTTTGGGCTTTTGTCTATCTTTCGTTATTTTCTTCGATTTCTTGATTACATTCTTTATGACGGGTATATCTGCGCCATTTTCCAGTCTCTTATTCCAATAGAATCTTCTGAAACTGATAGCTAAGTGTGATTTCCTATTTAAGTATGCCTTCTTATGGCAATGCAAGTATAATCCTGAATCCAAAAGTATACGAAAGGCATACATACAACAGGATCCCGACTTTGTTCGGAAGAAGCCTTCAGGAAAATAGCACAAGAAACTGAATGTAAACTGAAGCATCCAGCTCGCGGAAGAATGGCATCCCGCGTTGTATGAGGTAGATTATGTAGAAACCTTACGAAAGGCAATGCATGAATTGGCGTTGTATTATATTATATATCTCATATAACCAGTAATGGCTGGTCTGCTTGATAACATCTAAACTGCGACGAAGTCGGAGCGAAAACCTCTCTGTTGTAGAAGACAAGAAGGTTCTCTGACGTGATTTGAAGACTTTTCAATGACGTTGCTGGCAGCACATTTCGGTATTGGACGTGACAGAGAATGACATATTCGATTTGAACATACAGGAGTTCAATGCAATCTCTGTCAAGATAATTGCGTTGCAACGTTGGTCTATTGATATCTACAGTTGATATTACCATCACAGTAATACGGTGTCAAAAACGTTATAAATGGAAACTTCACACAAGAAAGACATACCGGTTCTTCAGAAGGAATCGGGGGGAGAACAGAAGGGCCGGGGCTCGAAAAGTCCAAACTAGGAAGAAATGATGCATCGATGATGTTCTTCAAATCCTTACAAATATTTACAGAGTGACAAGAGAGGGCTGAGCGAGGCGTCCGTGGTCGGTCTAACAGGGCGTACTTCTTCGGCGTTATTCTGTCATGGTCTGAAGGAAGTCAGATTACACAACCAGGGAATATATTAATGCATGATTTAAGAAGAAGTACAATGTGTTATGGAACATACAGGTTGAGCGGAACAGATATATGGATGCTCTTCAGCATAAGACGCAAAAAGCCACAAGTGAAGTCGAAATATGCAACCAGGCCAAAAGTCCGGTATTCTGGCAAGGAAATATTATCATATAGTAGGTAAGCAATTAATCCACGTCAGATTCATCATCAAATCGGTCGCAGCAGCAAACGATAGACTCTACTTTCCATCCCCACCACTAGAGAGAGAAAGAGTAAGAGTAGGCTTAACGAACACAAACGTCTACTCACATGCAAATTAAAAACGCGCCAGGGCCATTTTCCAAACATAACTTCCTCCGCTGTTTTTCTGGAGGCGACCCTTAGGCGGTCTTGCTCCTCCTCGTCGATATCTTCGATAGCCTCATCAGGTTGCGTATACAACCTGCGTCTTGAGGAATTAAGAGGCGTTCGTTCGTCGGATAGTGATGATCTTGAACTCTGCGAGCTTTGTCTGGGCCTTCCACGGCGTGCGGCAGAAAGTCCATTCAACCACTGATTCGTCGACTCGGAGTCCAGCATAGCACTCAGTGGCTCGAAATTTGTGTCAGACATACGGTTAGATTCAGTTGGGCCACTTCCACGCAAGGGAACGGATATTGAGGATGCCGCAGATTCGCATGTCGACGACGAAGCAGAGAAGGAATGTATTCCAGAGCCAATACGGACTCGAGAACGGAATCGAACGGTACGGCGACGTGCGCTGGTCGGCGTATCTTCGATATCTCCTTGAACTGTCGCTTCGTCATCTGGCGATTCAACGGACTCAACCTCGACCGTTACCGCCTCTTGCGAAAATGAACTGGAACCTGCTTGCTGAAGTGCGACGTTGTTTGCTCTAGCTTGCTCCATAGTTTCTGCGTCGGATGGTATGGCTCCAAGACGGGTATAATCATAAAGAAGATGGAGACCCTCGTCGTCTGCTTCAGGCTGTGGTATAGGCATAGCGACCTGCGAATCCTCCTCGTCTGGATCCACCAACGTCTCGCTCCGAATGAAACTGGTATTGGCATTCGCTCTATGCGACGCGTTGTATCCGCCTGCCATCACACGCGAAAGCTTTGACTCTAGGCAAGGGAGCACGAAGGCGCATCACGACTACCATGTGAACAGGAGGCATGAGTACTTCAGAGGATCCCGCTCACGAAGTTTATCAAGATATTCTTCTTCTTCTGTCCTCACAATCTCCCAACGAATTGGCGGTGTTTTGTTATCGTCATTAGAGGGCGAAAGCGTTGGCCATCCGCTGGCGGAGAGCGTCATGAACGAGTTTGATGAAGCTGCGGCGCTCGAGTAGTTGATAGCCAGTCCCACGCACTAAGATAGCACCATAGATATGTAGTTAGCTGCACCGTCGTCCACGATCGCGAGGTTTAGAAAGGTTGCGATCGCGGACGGAAGTTCGTTCACCCTTTTGCACTCGGACGACATTCGATTTGGAAGCATCCGACTCAAATCTGCAAATCTACCTCACCGACTCAATTTACTGCTATTGGGGTTTATTTGTTCGTAATCCAGGACAACCGTTGCGCACAATATCACCAAATACATCCAAATACACTCTATTTTACAAAAATAGAAATAGACTACTCAATAGTTTATATTTAACCTCATGGTGACCGTCTATATAGTTTCCTGCATGTTGAGATGCTTTTGGATGTCAGGCAAGCCAGAGTTGATATTAGTTTCCTTCCGACGGCCGAGCACAACCGTTCGCTCGTTGCGGGAGGACCATGGATGGAGGGAGCGTCGTCACGGGGGCTAATAAAGCTGCAGAACTACAACGTGAATTCTGCAGAAGCACAGCACTGGAGAGAAACGATCAATGGGTGTCAGAGGAACAGAAAATGTGTTGACATACTCCATGATCACAATGCTTGCCATCGCCTCGACGATAGGCACGGCACGATGAACGACACAGGGATCGTGTCTTCCTCTTGCGGCGAGCTGGCCTGCGGTACCATCATACTGAGCAGTTGCTTGTGCCTGCGAGATCGTCGCGGGACTCTTGAAGCCAACCCTGCGAATCACGATGATGAGCCTTCTTATCCACATTAAGGATCAGCTATTATAATACCTGAAGTAAATATCTTCGCCATTTGAGATTCCACCTTGGATTCCGCCGCTCCAGTTCGTTGCTGTTCCGAGTCGGCCATCGGCTCGTGCTACGAAATAATCATTATGCTTTGATCCTGGAACCTCCGTTCCCCGGAATCCTGAGCCCACTTCAAAACCTTTTGTGGCGGGGATAGATAACATAGCATGAGCAAGTTTGGCCTCCAACTTATCGAAAACGGGTTCCCCGAGGCCAGCAGGAACGTTACGAATGACACAAGTAACGGTGCCTCCAATGGAGTCCATGGCCTCCTTTGCACGGATAATCCGCTAAATTCCGAATATAAGTACGGAAACCGAATAGAAATACTTTATTCAAACCTTGGTCATGCGTTCGGAGGTTTCAGAATGGGGACAGCGGGTAGGGTATTTGTCCACTTCTTCGCGCGTGACTGTGGAAAGTAGCTTCCTAAATTCGGGTGTCAAGACATCTTCGCTGTTATCATCATCCTCGTCAGTAGTCTGCGTAGACACCGATGATGGGATCTTGACTTTTCCCACTGAGGAAACGAACGCCACGATTTCTATGCCGTAAGCTTCTTTGAGGTATTTTTCAGCAATGGCACCGGCAGCAACGCGGCCTGCAAGGATATTGAGAAATTGAGGAACATTTTAGGAGCTATGCACACCTATCGTTTCACGAGCACTGCTCCTACCACCACCGCTGCTTGCCTTGACGCCATACTTTGCCAAGTAGGTATAATCGGCATGACTGGGGCGAGGGTACAAGTCCGTCTCGGAATAATCCTTCGGACGTTGATCTTCATTCTTTACGAGCATAGCAATAGGAGTTCCAAGAGTAACGCCATATTCCACACCAGACTGAACATTGACCAAATCTTTCTCATCGCGCTGTAGAGCTATTTATATGCTAGGTTATGCCAAACTTGAACTGTGCATACTGGAGTGGTAAGGTTGCTTTGACCGGGCCTTCTACGACTTAATTGTACTTGAATATCGGCGGGAGAGAGTTTCAGACCCTATTGTGCATGAGCGTGGAATAGATTCGTCCTGTCAATTGTGACTCACCGGAGGAACGCCATCGACGATGGCACCAACTGATGCGCAGTGACTTTCACCATAGGTGGTTACTCGGAAAAGTGTGCCAAACGTTGACATTTTGACGAAAGGATTAGACGGAAGAATAGAGGGAAGAGATCGTGCTGGCGAGACGTTGAATTTATGTCTGGGCGTCTAATAAATCTATGACTTGAGCCTGCTACTCAGCTAGAGCGAGCCAGCTCTACGGCTCCTCGACGGCCCGCAAGCTCGGCGTGACGCAGATCGCTCCCTCACTTACAGCCGGCGGACATCACGTGGCATCATTACATTTCCGACAAACGACGACTCGAGATTGTCACTCACTGTGCTCAACGTTCATCTTGTCTAAAGACCACCTTTTACCTTGGCCAAGATCTTGACAGAACAACCGCATCACTGTGTACCGCAACTGTTCCGATTGCCCAGCTTCTTCTGTCTACCTCTCCGCGTTTTTGACAGAAACATACAGTCATTGCACACAGCAGCCGTATAGCTCCTTTTACCTCTGCCACAGTCTTGACAGAAACATGCAACCCCGACCATCGGGTTCTAAATCACGCCCAACGGCGCGGAAACGGGTCAATGCTGACGACAGTCCGTTTATTGGGCCATCAGGAGGCAACAAACGCGGTGCAGACAAGGCGGACGGAGGGCTAGAGAGAGCAAAGAGAAAGCGCGTCGACGCGCAGTCCGGGAGTTCCTCGAAACGAACAGACAGAAATGCCGATGGGGAGTCTTCTTCACTCACGGTATGTGTCTGTATCATGCCATGATTGATGGCATCTGCTTACCACTGACTCTGGTCCTAGGTTGATTTCCATGCTTTTCCATTGGAAGCGCTTCACAAATATCTTTTGCAAGTTGATGCGGTTCCTCAGTTGAACCCATCACCATGTTCAACAGAGACACCTCCTCTTCCCAGCAGTCTTCTAAATCCACCAGTGGTTGCGCCCCGTATAGCCAGTCCCGTCCCATCATCAACGCCCGCAAATAGACCGAAGCGGGATGGACGGGAATCTCAACGACGACGCAGCTCCCGCTTACAGGAGGAAGATGCGCGCAGCCGCAAGGCCCCGATTTTGGCAGATGCAGAGGCGGTACAGGACGTGTTTGCAACGCTAGCGGAGAGGAATTTCGAAAAAACGACGATACGCGAAGTAGACGCTCTCCATCAGTTTATTCTAGCTGTGAAGACGCGATGTTAACTTTAGTGGTTGTAGGGACGTTTAAAATAGGTCGGCATTCCGGGCTAAATTGTGATATTTTTTTACATGTACAAATGATTGTATGGACGGCACGATATTATTGGCGTTGCCCCTTGTTATTTTTAGTTTCATCAACCCACGGAAGGCGAGATCATTTCCATATCAGACGCACTGGCTCATGGCATTGTCAGGGGAAGATGTGTCCAAATAGAGGGTCTTGCTGAAGTCCTGGGTGCTATCATTATTCTGTTAATACGACAGATGAAGTATCTGAAAGGGAAGGATGAAGAGGAAGAAAACAAGGACAGCGAAGGACCAGATGAGTGGGGTCGCAGGAATTCGAAGCTGATTGGCGAGGCGACAATTAGGGCGGCGATTCAAGTATCAAGAGGCCCCTCAGCAACCGGCATCACATTGAGTCCAAGTATAGCCCCTGTAGGCGGTAACTGTCAGGATGACACCTCTTCTGGCATATAAGAACCTCGCTCCCCATTCTCACATTTCCCCAGCTTCATCTTTCCCCCCTTTGCTCATTCTTTCATTCCTCAGGCAGACCCGGTGTCTTAGCCCTTTCCTTTACGTTTCAAGCACTAGGTACACCTCCTCTTACCTATATGCGCCCATGCATTCGCTTACCCTTTCTCCCCCGCAGTCCTATACGGAATCGTCCCAATTGACCTTCAGCCCTTCTTTACTCGAAGTTTTTAGTAGCAGTCATTATGAAATTCACCGGTGCTCTTTCGACTCTTTTGGTTGTCCTTCCCTTGCTCGCTTTGCAAGCAGCAGCTGTTCCGGCTGGCCGTGGTGGGGTACGTAATTTTCTTCCGCCCTCCCATATTCCAAACTGACGAATGTCCACAGTTCCAATTCGGAGGTGGACGTGAGTTTGATCTGACGATCGATATTGACTGCACAGTTGCTTATATACTTTTATTTTAAAGGTGGAGGTAACCGTGGTGGTAACCAGAATGCCAACCAGGGTAACCAAAATGGAGGTGCTGCAGCTGCCGCTGCCGCTTCTTCCAGTGCTGCTGCTGCTACTTCCACTGCTGCCGCCTCTACTGGTGCCGCCGCTGTCAACAGCACCGACGTAAGCATTAATAACTCAATTTACTAAACATTTTGACTCACTATATTCGACAGAACTCTGCTGCTGCAGGTGCTGCCGCCGGTGCCGCTGCTGGTGCGTCAGGAAACGCCGCTGACGAGCAGTCTTCCTTGACTCTCGACCCATCCACCATTGGTGCCAACCTTGCCCAGAACGGTCTCGCTGGTAACGGCACAGAAGCTGGTCAAGCTCCTTCGTTGACCTCGACGAACAACTTCATCAACTTCTGTGTCGGCAAGACCATCACAAACGGTCTTCAGGTCCAGGATGGCTCTTGCAACCCCGTCCCCATGGGTGACATCCCCTCAAAGGCCAACCAGCCCTCTTGCAAGTTCCAGTTCCCCACGAACCTGCAGAACATTGATGAGAACACCGACTTCACAATCAAGATGGCCATTACGGGTCTCGATACTGGTTTCTTCGTCAACCCCAACACCAACTACTTCGGTGCTCCCCAACAATTGAACGCCCAGGGTGTCATCACTGGTCACTCTCACGTCGTCGTCCAGGCCATCAACGGTGTCCTCGACCCTAACCCCGCTGATCCCACAATCTTTGCGTTCTTCAAGTGCGTTGATCAGTTTTATCCTAAAAAATAGGCTGATACTAAGAAAACAATTTTTCAGGGGTTTGAACGATGCTGCGTCAGGCGGCGTTTTGACAGCAGATGTTACCGCTGGTCTGCCAGCAGGCACATACCGTCTGGCCTCCATCAACACCGCAGCAAACCATCAGCCCGCTCTTGTCGCTGTTGCTCAACACGGTTCTTTGGATGATGCTGTTTACGTGAGTTACATTTATTCCTCTTTGATATATAGGAGTCTGATGTTGGAACAGTTCACTGTTGGAGCTGCCGCCGCTGCTCAAGCCGCGACGGATATTGCCTCAGTTTCCGGTGCCGCTGCCTCTGGCGCTGCTGCTGCCTCTGGCGCTGCTGCTGCCTCTGGTGCTGCTGCTGCCACTGGCGCTGCTGCTGCCACTGGCGCTGCTGCTGCCACTGACGCTGCTGCTGCCACTGGTGCTGCCACTGGCGCCGCTGCTGCCACTGGCGCCGCTGCTACTGGCGCCGCTGCCGCCGCAGGTGCTAACAACGCTGCAGGTGCAGGTGCCGCCGCCAAAGGTGCTAACAACGGAGCTGCCGCCAAGGCTGCTGCCGCACAGAAGGCGCAACAAGCTGCTGCCGCCGCTAAGGCTAAGCAGGGAGGCAACAACCAACAAGCCAAGGGCAAAGGTCGTCGTTCGTTCAGCCGCCGCGCGCAGTTCTAAGCGTGTGCAATGTTCTTGAATGATCTCTAGACGTCTTTTTGTTTTTTTCTTGTACTTGCATTACTTATTGTTGCCGCCATTGCATTGATGACCACCACCGTAAAGTAGTTTTTTATATGACTCTACTGCATAAGACTTCAAGGCTTGGTCCTGGGTCGATTTTATTTTCTGTATACAAGGCTTGCTGCGATTCATTACCTTTCTTTTACTTCGATTTCTAAAAATGAACGACAGGCATTTAGTGCTTGAAACTATAACTAATATGTGTGAACAACGTAACTGAGTTGCCAGAGTGTTAATTGTTATCAATATGGGGACAGTTTATTCATAGGCAAGTTCCACGTCGGGTAGCGCGGTAAAGATGGTCCAGACTGAGACTAAAAGGGCGGGTGAGTCCTGGGAGCAGTTACTAGGAGACTGGAGCGGATTTGAATGCGAACACGATGGTGGGGAAATGTTAGGTACATTCCCATGGGGGATCTACGCCGGTTTCATAACAAGATAGCTTAGAGCATCCTTTGTCCTTTGTCCGCAGTTTCTCTAATAACTTTCTTGGAGACGATCGTCTTGTGCTTGGGCCACTTGGCAAGGCGCGTTCACCCAATGAAGTTATTGAAAGAATACACTAGTACTCAGGGACGTGGTGGATGATTAAATTGCAAAGAACAAGATGCGAAAAATGCGAAAAACATGGTTCGTCCCTTCATGCGCTGTACATAACTGTCGAGACTTCAGCGCAGATGATACTAGACTAGGAATAGAGACATAGCCATGAACTGGATCCGATTATCCGCAGAATTCGTTCTAGCCGTGACGATTGTTTATTTGCCCTCGGTGTTTGAAGACATAACTCTCCTTGATCTGGAGAATGAGCCGTTGGTACCATGTTACGCTCTTCCATGCCTACGGCCAAAGCAGTTTCTGTCATGGCAACAAGTAAACGGTCGGTGATACTGTCACCGGGGTTGCGATGCGTTGTTGGTTGGCAGAATTAGGCTGCTGATCATGATGGATGTCTGCGGATCAACCTTACCTGGGTCTTCGTGACTGCCAGGTGACCACTGCCTCCTTTGACTTGGCGACTCGTTCTGCGAATGTTCTGCTGGAATATCGCTGCATGGTGCTCTTTATAGAATGCGCCATCTCAAACTTAATGCAGTATTTACGTTAGGGAAGATTGGGCCGAGAGGCTGCTGCTATCTTGTGCCAGATTTCTACACGCTCAGCCGACCAAAGTTGCTCTTCAGGCGGACCATTTCGTCAAATTGCATCTGATCCTGTTCCTATGCATTTTCCTAACAAGTCCCTAACGCCGTACGGATGTGAATCGCTGTCGGTATAGAATTCCATTGATTATCAGCAGAAGCTGTAGCCCCAACCCTGGATAATGATATCGTACAGCATCCCATAGGAGAACTGCGATGATACATTCTGAGTTCCATGCCCGAACAATCTGCAGGGATAGATCCCTACCGAAGACTCGTCTCATAGAGCGTTCGCGTTGCCGAGCTCACTCTGCCAAGGGTACAAAGTATACCTCTCAAGCTTCTCAAGTTTCGCAAGTTTCAGACGATCTGCTCGGGTTCCCAGAGAAAAGATCTAGTGTCGCCGGGACCCAACCAGCATGAATTCGCTCCTAGATTGAAGTAACCCTGTACGGTATAACCGTTTCCTTAACTTTGGGCATCAACAGTTTGAAGCACAGCAAAGGTGAATGGAGGAATGGTATAAAAGAGTACAGATGATGTCCAAAGATCCTTACCTTCGCCTTCTACCCCTTTCAACTTTTCTTTCCTCGGTACCCAGCTGCGCTGGTATCAAATCCCTGGTGGTTATCTTATATCAGTGTGTTTTACGCCTCAGACATTCGGGAAATGTGCTCACCATGTCGCTTTGTCCAGTTTAATTCCCCAAACCTTCTATTCATTTAACTTAGACTCCTTTAATTAACGAGCCATGATCTTCGCTCCAAGCTTTGTTGCTTTCCTTACCTTGGCAATTTCTGTCCAAGGCGCCAGGATCCCCCGTAATGTACGCATTATTTGGTCATTATTTTGAAAGCATAGTCCTTAGCGGATTTTCAGCTTCGTCGCCAAGCAGATGCACAAAGCTCCTTGACACTTGATCCTGCTGTCATTCAACAGTCACTTGCGCAAAACGGTCTTGGACTTAATGACACTGATGCCGGTCAAACGGCGTCCCTCACGTCCAGCAACAACTTTATCAACTTCTGCCTCTTGTTCACCAACGCAGACGGTTCTCAAGGGGAACTCACCGACGGCAAGCAGAAGCAGGGAGGTTCTTGCAACCCGACACCAATGGGTACCATTCCGGCCAAGAGCATCATGCCAGCTTCGAAATTCCAGGTTCCTACGAACTTGCAGAACTACGGGGTCAACCAGACGTTCACCATTACAATGTCTATTATCAACATGCAGACTGGTGCCTTCACCAACCCGAATGAAAACTACTTTGCTGCTCCCCAACAGCTCAACACTGCCGGTCAAATCATTGGTCACTCGCACGTTGTGGTTCAGGCTGTCAAGAGCATCACAGACACGACAGTCGCTGATCCTACTGTTTTCGCTTTCTTCAAGTAAGTCTATTCATTTTCAGCTACTTAGCGTATTGTACTAAACTCGACACAAGGGGTATGAACGCTGTTGCTGAAGATGGTGTTCTCACAGCAGACGTGACCAACGGATTGGACGCAGGTACTTATCGCCTTTGCTCCATCAACACTGCTGCAAACCATCAGCCTGCCCTTGTTCCTGTTGCTCAACACGGTTCTTTGGATGACTGCGTTTACGTGAGTGCCTTCGTAGTCTGTCGGTCATTGGTGATACTAAGGGTCAAAACAGTTCACTGTCGGCGATGCAGCTGCCCAACAGGTGCAGGCCGCTATGACCTCTATTGGTGGCGTTGCTGCTCCTGCCGCTGCTGCGCCCGCCGCCGCGGCTTCTGCTACTGCCGACAATGCTACTGCAGCCGCTCCTGCTCCTGCTGCTGCCGACAATGCTGCAGCAGCTGCTCCTGCTCCTGCTGCCGACAATGCTACTGCCGCTGCCCTTCCAGCTTCTCCTGATGCTTCGAAGCCGTTCCTTCCTTGTATGTCTCATTCTTTTATCCGTCTACTTTTTAAAGACTAATTCATTATCTATTAGCAAACGGACAAGATGCTCAGCAGCTCAATGCCAAGTTTACTACTTTGACCGCCGATAGCCCTTGCAACGCAGGTGATCAAGCTTGTGTCGGCGGTGGATTCGCTCAGGTAAGGGCATACTCTACAATTTCCTTGAATATGATCTGATATATCATTCTGTGTGTAGTGTGTCTCCGGTAAATTCGTCACCACCCAATGTGCCGGTGGAACTGTCTGCGCTGCGCTCCCTCTCGTTAACAAGGCCGGTACCAGCATTACTTGCACCACGAGCGCTGATGCTATCGCCCGTATTGCGGCAACTGGTGTCACCGGAGGTTTGACTGGATCTGGTTAAATATTTCGAAGGTTTTTACGTTGAAGGATATGCTCCTTCTTTATGATTCCCAGGGATGGGAAAGATGTGTCCTAGTTTGAAGGGGGTGTATTTATATGTAAATGTATTACCTAAGGCTTCAATATATAGGTCACTGTTCATTTTTTAACTACATATACCGGAGGGTGCCTGAACAGCCAACTTCGAAAAGTATAGTATGTGCTTGAGAGAAATCCTATCATTCAACATGTCTAGAGGGATATCTAAAATTGTCAGAAGGTCCCGTTAATTAGACCTTATTGTTTAGATTGTTTCTCATCTTTTTCTCGTAGATGCATAGCTGCAAGGAGATCAAGGCCTCACCTCGGTGAATGTTCATCCCAATGGATAACATAAGAATATGTAAGTATGACATACTTACTACCGGTCATCTGTTTATATACTGCCCGACATTAAGAAACATAATGTTTCTTAATGGCTTCTTTTACTTGACGATTAAAGTGATCCAGCTGTGTTCAGACAGGCAGCAGGCTTTCTGAATATCTCCATTCAATGGTAGCGATCACGCAAATAGAGCATTATTTGAAGAAGGGGTAATAGACAATACTTATAAAGCGCAAATAAATATCTATTGAATGCGTTGAAGGTGACAGACTAAGTATATTACTATTAGGAGATGGCCCAACACTCGGACACGATGTCATACGGCTGACAGCGCCGAAGCGTCGGGCTTCAGTGATGGAACCCCTTTGTTCAGATTTAAGAAATACGTTATTCACTCTATAAAACTTAAGCTGAACCTTCAAAGACCTAGAAATGTAAAAGAAGTAATGGAATACGACGGCGAAGATTAATTTTCAGGGGAACGACCCTGCGGCATTTATCGCTCTCGATCAGATCGTATCCTCCGATGACTCGTCATGCAAGAATGGACTGACACCGTGGAGATTTGTATTGTCTAAAAGATCAAGGATCTTTTATATTTCTGGCGATTGCCTAACTGGTTTGTCGAAGTCGGAAGAACCTGCAAGTCCTTAAGAGATTGCGGGTATTTCTTATCCATCCTTCTTTCTCCTTTCCCTAGCTTTTCATGACATCAGAAAATCCATGGGCTTCTCGGTATCTATGTATAATTGGTGGTTACGGTCGTCCTCTTCGATTGGAAGCAAGGTGCACTCTCATCCTATCGCATCTTTTTGACTTCTCTTCCAGGCTCATCCCTTAGTACTATACACGTGCTAACAGATACCAAGACCACAACGAGCCGTAACGATGTCGCGGGATCCTTCAAATCTGTTGTTACAATCTGCAGTATCTGGTCTACTCGGAGCGATTGTTCAAAATTTCGGGTTTATTTCTACTCGAAGAAAAATTCAGACTGATTTACCCGTCACGATCCTCCTTTTATCTGCGGAACATCAATTAGGCGAATTTATTTAATCAATTTAACCTGGTGATCAGGATGGGAGTGGTGAATGCCGACGGAAAATAGCTCGTCGGCTACTAGTCCAGGGAGGTATGGCGAGCATTTGAAGGTCTGATTGTACTTGGTTCAAGTCCCGTTAAAGTCCAGTGATCGATAAGCTAAGTCGTATATATGTTGCATCAACTTCATAGCTCACTTTCGTTTCTTTCTTTCCTTCACCACTTTCCCTTTGCGTTAAATCCCAGCTGCGCTGGTTCCGTTCTCCAACCTATTTGAGCAGGTGAGGTCGATTATATGCTGATCTCATCCTGCCATCTCACAATATGAAAAGTTCCTTCTGCCTAGTGCACTATTTTCTTTGATTAACGTGCCAGATTTTCTTCAAGTTTTCCTTTCAAATTTACCACAATGACCTTTATTTCTCGAGTGTTGCGCTTCTCAACCTTGTTGATTTTGTGTTCTCTCGTTCAAGGTCGGGTTGTTCCTCGTGCTGAGGTGCGTATCCAGGGAATCTATTTTCAAATGACCCTGTACCAATGCAAATCCTCTTACTTTACAGGCCCTCATCTCGCGTCAACAAGATCTTCAGAAATCATTTACGCTTGATCCTCGAGTCGTTCAACCCAATCTTAATCAGGATGGACTCGACCAATCGAGCAGCACCGCCAGACAGGCTGCTGCTCTTACGTCGCCGAATAATTTCATTAACTTCTGTATTACCATTTCTGCCGAACTCACAAATGGACAACAGAAGACACAAGGGTCGTGCAATCCAACGCCGATTGGCGTCATTCCTGATGAGAACCTCATGCCAGCATCTAAGTTCGAATTTCCTGCGAACTTCGACAACTTCGTGGAAAATGAATCCTTCACTATCCGTATGAAGATTCAGAATTTGCAGACCGGGTCTTTCTCCAATCCCAAGACCAATTATTTTGCTGCTCCCCAGACTCTTAACAGTGCCGGAGTTATCATTGGTCATTCGCATGTCGTCATTCAAGAAATTGCAAGTCTTGTCGATACTACCGTTGCCGACCCTAAGAAGTTCTCCTTCTTTTTGTGCGTCTGTCTTCTTTGTGTGTACCTATGTTAATAACTAACCATGGTCTCTGCCAGGGGACTCAATGCTGCCGCACAGAATGGTGTTCTCACCGCTGATGTTACGGCTGGTTTACCGGCTGGCAGCTACCGCCTCTGTTCTATTAATTCTGCCACTACCCACCAACCTGTAATTGTCCCTGTTGCTCAACATGGTTCTTTGGACGATTGTGTTTACGTGAGTCATGTATTATTTTTAAATAAGAGGGGAAACTAATGCATCTGGTTTCTTCTCTCAGTTCACCGCCGGCGAGAATGCTAGGCAAGCTGTCGTTACAGCCGTGAATGCAATCAAGGCTGGTACTGCAAATACTAACAATGCCAACAACAACAACAACAACAACAACAACAACAACAACAACAACAACAACAACAACAACAACAATGCCAATGCTAACAATTCCAGCAACAACCAGAATTCCAATAATGCAAACAGTCAATGCACTGTTACTGCCGCCAACACTAAGCGCAGCAACCCGGGCGGAGAAAGTTTCCTCGAGCGTGGTGCTCATTTCAAAAGGGAACTATTAGAAAGGGGAATCGCTCAATAGGTATGTATGGCCGCGTTAGTTATGAAAGCCATGTCATTGATGACATGTTACAGAGATCACCGGGGAAGAAATTTATTGCATTTTTTATTAATATATTTCTTTTCTTTTACCCTCTCCTAGTGTAGCATATCTGCCCAGGCAAGGTTGGATGAGTCCAATAGAGGGTCGATTCAATTTTATATATCTTCGAGGATAAGATTGAGAGAAGAAAATGACGGTGTAGACTTAGTGCACAAGTCTGCTTTTGCTTTATTCTCGTGGAGAGAATGAGTCGAATTTATCGACTGAAATGCCATTTCTTTACGCTTTTAGCAGGCGGATAATTAGTAATAAGTATTCCGGTCTTCCTTGCGGAATATGCGCATCAACCAATCAAATTGAAGATATTGAACCCAGACATTATTCTCTGTCAATCATTTCATCTACATACGATTCGTAATCGTACAGCATCGGAAATGAAGACAAGGAAAGAGTGATGTGATGCCAGTCACGTGCACGTATATAATGTAAAGAAACTGAGTGTCCACCTCTGTCTCTAGAATTTCCCTCGTTCTTATTAGCACCCAAGATTGACATTTATAATGTGTACAGAATTTCCAGGAATTTAGGGGCTCAGAATTTGGTGAAGAAGTAATCAGCTGGCCATAATTTGTAGGCCCGCTCGGTAGGCGAATCCAAACTCGGTAGCGACACTGTGACATAGTACTAGCAGTGGAACTGCGCTGCCCGTGCTCAACGCCAGTGCAGCTCACAATCGCCATGGCTGGTCGTACGCCTCGCTCGCCTACAGGGCTTCATAGCACATCTCCCGCCGCACCCAGCATTGAGGATCTCCTTAACATTACAGTCAACATGCACCCCATTCCCAGTCCTCGTTCCCAACGTATCAACGCTGCTTCCCCAACCCATACGTCTCCAACGCATCGCTCTTTCTATTCTCCGAATCTACATAATGTACATGGAGTAGCAGCGTCACCGTCCCACCATCGTCATGAAACAGATCCGTTGTCCGCCTCACCGCATACGTGGATGGCACGCCGTAGCTCGATGAGCAACTTCTCTCCTCGTGTTGTACGAGGGACAATTGCTGGTACAAGTAGAGATGGTGCGACAACATCGACAGCAACAGGTAGCCATCGTGCATCTGTTTCTCCAGTTCGCACACGTCGTGCGAGCACGACCGTCAATCCACATGGTGGCCACCGAGTTGCCTCTAGTTCGGCCATTGCTCCGCATCTCCTACACACACAAACACCCAGCCCTACGGCTGTCCCGCCGCCATCCCAGCATGCAACCTCGTTTCCTCTTCCCGAATATCTTCAACACTCGGCGTTCCGTCATTGGATTCTGTCCGAGTCGGAACCTACGACACCTCCAGAGTCGTACCATCTAGGCTATGTTCATGCTAGCTCAGCGGCCACCAGTTCACGACGCTCTATCTCTCCGAATGCCCAACAAGATACAGATGGGAGTGATCAGGATAGTACTATGGGAAATGGTGAAAGGGGCAGGACAACGACGCCAGTATTGCAGCGTAAACCTGCAGATACTTACATGCGCATTCCGACACGATGGAGTGATACTGATAGATGGGCCAGTCTTACAGTATCTCCAGATGGGAGAGAATTAACCTTCCATGGTGAGTTACTATTTTAAATTTTGCCTTGTGGTCTAACAATGAGTAGGTTCTTCCAACAGTGGAGAGAAGGACGCTGCTGCCGCAAGAACGAATTATCCGATACCGGCCGCTTGTGGTATTTATTATTACGAGATTGAGATTCTGAACAAAGGACAGAAAGGGTACGTTGATAATACATATATTAACGACATTGATTAACGGCTCACCATTAGCCATATTGGTATTGGGTAAGATGGATGTAAATATGTTATTGGAGTGATGCTAATTTTTCTTAGCTTTGGTCATCGCTCTGTTAAACTTAATCGACTACCGGGTTGGGAGCCTAAGTCATGGGGATACCACGGTGATGATGGTAATTCGTTTGCTTCAGAGAAAGAGGGAAAGCCGTTTGGACCAAAATTCACAAGTACGTTGTTTACCATCACATCTAACTTACTCTAACCTCTGAAATAAGTTGGGGATATTGTTGGTTGTGGAATTGATTTCTCTACCGGGCGTGCTTTCTTCACGCGGAATGGATCACTAATTGGTAACTTGGCTTGTTTCTTACACTAGACGTAACGTTCATGATCCTCCTTCAGATCCATGTTTTGAGAATATTGGCTCTGACCGCGGGGAGCTTTATCCGACAGTTGGGCTGCGCACGCCTAATGAATCAATTCGTACAAACTTTGGGCAAGATCCGTTTAAGTTTGATATCCTAAATCATGTTGAGCTAGCCCGAAATGCAATGTGGGCAGAGATCCAGTCAACTCCCATTTCTTTCGTCGATGGCTCCTTCTGCAAAGGCGGAGAAGAGGGCATAACGGCAGAACAAGAAGCCGTCGAGATCAGGAAACCACTCAATGAACTTGTGCTGGGATACTTGGCTCATCATGGCTATGCCAAGACAGCGGCCGCCTTAAAGGCTGAGCAAGCTCAACGCGATCATACGACTGGATCCGAACCCCATGTACAACCGTCTACTATAGAGATAGATGGAGCTGGTTCTTCTGGTTCTTCATCAACTATAGATCTGGTTCCGGGAGCCAATACTTCAACCTTAGGAAACGATACAGCTACGCGACAATCCATAGTTCGCGCAATCGCCTCAGGAGATATTGACTCTGCACTTGACGAAACTCAGGAACATTATCCTGCTGTTCTTGATCAGGAGCATGGAATTATGTTATTCAAGTTACGATGTCGAAAGTTTATTGAATTAGTCTTGGATGCGGCGGCGGCTTGCCGGAAGCTCAAGGAGGAGGAAGCACGCGCGAAGGGCAAGGAAGTTGCGAACAATGGTGTCCCTATGGTTGATAGCGTTGAGTCTATGGATATCGATGTTGACTATGCTGGTACTGTAAATGGTCGACCACGAGCTAAATCGTCTGCGTCCCTTCCAATGGCGGCACTCCAACTCGCAATATCTAATGGGCAAGCTTTACAAGAACAATACAAGACGGATACCAGACCAGAAGTTCAAACATTGTATAAGAAGACGTTATCGCTCGTTGCTTACGACGACCCACTCGCCGATAACCCCAAAGTTCCAGCTTGGGTCAGAGAGATGGCTGGACAAGGCGCAAGAGATGTTCTGGCAGAAGAAGTTAATCGTGCCATCTTAGGCGAGTTTTGCATGCTTGTTAACGGCTGAGCACGTGTTGACTTGCTTATCGTATTATTATAGCATCCCAAGGACGACCTCCTCATCCCACACTCGAACGATTATACCGTCATACTCAAGCATCTATAATTCAGTTGGGATGGGCTGGGGTTGGTGCTGCGGCATTTGCAGACATGCCCAAAGAGTTTATGGATGCATAGTAGGTTTAGCACATTTCCACATACAGCTTCTATTTTGCTATTTTTTTTTCTCACTTTGGACACATTGTTACCTTGGCACGTCTAATCTCCATCCATCAACATCCTGTAGGTACATAGGCAATGAATGCGTTGGTACCATTGTATTTGCTGTATTATTTACCATCCAATCACCACTCTTGTGTGCAATACGCATGCTGTGATTGGCTGGCGATTTCTCCCGCTCCCGGTTCCGATTATGTCATATTCATGTGGCGGTCTTTCGGAGGCTGACAGTTGAACTCCTTTCCTGCCGTCGACATGAACGTCTTTGCAGCATCAATGTTACGAGCATCCTCATCGTCTCTCACCCAGTTTGCATGCTGTAGAGGAACAATACCCTCTCTATCCGC
Source organism: Sphaerobolus stellatus SS14 (assembly GCA_000827215.1). Lineage (NCBI taxonomy): Eukaryota > Fungi > Basidiomycota > Agaricomycetes > Geastrales > Sphaerobolaceae > Sphaerobolus > Sphaerobolus stellatus. The sequence continues at coordinate 586,774 of KN837113.1, read as the reverse complement.
AGCTCGATACGTCTCTCGATACAGCACGGCGACGCATGCACCACCCCTATCCAATTCACCGCCAGTTGTCATACCAGAAGCTTCACGAAATCCTTCAACACCGCAGACATCGACACAATCAGCATCTTTTCAACAGCCAAAGTCTGTCACGAAGCCGCGATCAAGGCTGCGAGCTACGAAAGCTGCAATGTCTCTAGTGAGCGAAACATCTCCTTTTTTGTCCTTAGAATGGTCAGTTCAGCTGATTTTTCTTCATAATAGACACCTACAGCAGTTTCCAGACTACGTAATTTGCTTAGTGGACCGACTCCCCAATATATCCGCGTTGGTGTCAAGAACAAGGGTTGTGCTGGCATGTCATACAACCTAGAATATGTCGATAAGCCGGAGAAGTTTGACGAAATTGTGGAGCAAGATGGAGTCAAAGTGCTAATAGACAGCAAGGCATTATTCTCCATCATTGGATCAGAGATGGATTGGCATGAGGACAGGCTAAGGTTCGTTTTGTCTTATTTTTCTCGCTATCATTAACCTTACACTGCTTCCTTAAAGCTCCAAATTTGTGTTCAAAAACCCTAATATCAAAGATGCCTGCGGCTGCGGAGAATCGTTTAATATATAGAGACATGGTTGCTCCAATCATTTTTTGCCTTCACGTTACATTACTTATTACTGTATCGGTACTTGACACTTTTATATGCGACACTACGAACTACTAGTAATTCACCCCTGTTTTCATACAGCATCGTAATGCCATTGGACTTAAATATGAATCTTGTATATTAGATTCTATGTGAAGCTAATTATCATGGATTTGTTGAAAAAGATATTAACTAATTGTATAAGGATCTCATTAGCTCAGTACCGATATACTGCGTTAAAAGGCATAAGTATTGCAGAGCATATGGCTGCATGCACCTGCTTTCAGTTAAGGATTCCACTCGCGGACTCCTGATCATTGTTATGACTTAAAGCTTCGATGACTTCGTACAAATCATGACTAAGGAAAGTATTCAATGATATGATATTCCGTTTATTAATCAAAATTCCACAAATATTAGGAATATGTTCCTATCAGTAAAAGAAAGATCCTTAGATCCTTAAAATTCAGTACAATGGAGAGTCTCTGGAAGTCGAAGGACAGGGAATTCCGCGATGTTTAATTGTTAAGCCTCAGGCGAAATTTTCTTTGGGGCGTAATATCTGAGTCGGTAACTTGAGGTTGGTAGCACTTTGGTACCCCGTATATAAGAGGAGGAAATGATAAAAGTATGAGACAAACTCCTGGCGTCGCAAAGTCCGATCCTTATCTGGCAGTAATATCCTTGAAGAAGTACACCCCATATCGATGAACCTACTATTTTAACATGCCGATTTATCAACCGGTCGATAACAGGCATTTGCTAGTAAACCATGCAATGGCTAGCTCAAAGAGCTTTCGATCTCTAGAATAGTAAGGGTTAAACCCTCTTGCCTGGCCGAAAAGAAGACAAGTAGTACAGGTGACATTAGAATCACGATGTTTGAAAAGGACTTGTCTTTGAATTCCTGCACGAAGGGGAAAGGGAATTCATACTACCTGACGAGATGATTACGCAGCTTAATAATATAATTAAAATCTGGTGATTTTGGGAAATTCCGGGACTATCGCCATGATAAATGCCAAACTTACTGAATTCATAGTTTTCTATACAGAGGCGGGAAAGTGCTGAGGACCCATCCCCATTATGTCTTGTTATTCTATATATACGTCAAATATATTTATTGAGATTCCTCTGGGTATAGGAAGGCAATTGAGTGTAGTTTCGGCCACACCTTTGGAATTGGACCTGGGAACCCTAGGCTCTAGCTTCGTATATGGAGGGGGAATTCCAAGGAAATTTTCCCACTCGACGAGCCTGAGGTATCCGAAATAGGCAGACAACTTCTATAATGGAAACAGTATGATTTAGGGATAGTCGACAACCAAGTGCAACGGGTAGTCTGCTGAGATAATAGTGTTATTATAAGTAGACAGTCATGACTGGCCGAAGGTAGAGAACTCCGAGAAGTAATTCCAGATCTTTTGTATTGCCGTATCCTAGCCAGGTTACCTACATAATTATTTCAATAGATTTCAATGCGCAAATTTCTGTATGAGCTTTGAGTTTTTTTAGAGTTTCAGGCCCACCACTTACCAAAATAACGAGCACTGATAAGACGGCATCAGTACAGAAATCTAGACATAGTATCGTATACATACATCTGATTTCCGCTTTGTATAAGTTTGGAAGATGCAGATAAGGTGGCGCAACATTAGTTTCGACAACCAGTAATTATCCAGCGCTGGCTCCTACCGTATACTTAGCTCTAGATTGAGTGGCGAAACACATCGCGGAATGCTTGCCAAAAAAATACTTATTCCGTATTCCGTATTCGTATTCCATAGAAGGATTCGGATGATGGTGCTTCAGAGTTATATTGCGACGCGGAATGAGACCTAGAGAGAAGGATCGGGTTGCCCGCCTGAGATGAGATGCGGAAAGTAAATTTTACGAGAGTCGCTAGATATTGCGATCGCCGGGTTACCATTCAGTTATAGTTTAAATATCGGTGAACCTTGGATATTTGCCCTGCGATTCGTGGCGATAGTACTGTGTTTGTCGATCGTGGCATCGACCATCCGCAAGTCGGATAATCTCTTCGGAGTGTGACTAGTGAAGCATAACTAAAGGATGGAATATTGGATGCCTGGAGATGGATAAATATTAAGATAAAATGTCGTTGTACGGAGAAATGGTTCCACAGTGAAGAGTATCCTCTTTCAAAGGGTGGGTTTCGAACTTTCTCACGACTGGACTGCAGTTTCCACTCTTCCCTCTTTCCCGCTCAATCTGACACAATGAAGACCGTTATCGACCAACGTAACGCTTGATATTTGAAAGGTTTTCATGAGGTTTTGAACTTACTCTCGGCGTTGTAAAAAAGTTTAGCAAGTACTTACTTAGGTATCTTCCGACTCTAGGAGTTCAAGGGGTAATACTGTGCGTCTTGCAATCCACATTTTACTTATCCTTAGTATAATCACTTAATACCTGTTTTTATTAATCGATAGGTAGTGAAGGGTTAATCATTCAACCAGTGAGTCATTATGTCTATAGCTGTGAATAAACTAACCCGTATATGGTCCCCTCTCTCTTCTAGTCTTGAAGCTTACAATATGATAATGAAGTAGTGATTAGATTCAAGGCGTCTGACAAGCTGCATTCAAAGGTCCATATTTTTGACAAGTCGCCATATGGCGTGTAAACACGCTGTCACCAACGCCTTCAGCTGGGTGATAGAGTTTCCGCTTATAATATCTTGTGAGCCTTATTCCCATATAGTCAATTTTTATCCTCAACATGCTAAATATTGTCGTCCAAAGCGCTATTGTCTTCATTAAAGCATTGGTTGACCAAACACCCAAGTACCGTATGATACAGGCACCGTGAATCGAAATTATACATTCATTATAGGTTTTCAAATGAATCGGGATCAGTAAATTCCTATCTTTTTCTGTTGAACGGTATTAATGGCGGATTGATTTTCAGTAGTTGTTTGCTGCGTTAAATGTATCATTCCCTATATGCACATAACCGGAGCCCAGCCAAAACCGAATGATTTTGGATCATATACATCATGCTTCTCATACTGGGTTCGGCATACGATGGGCAAACACGAGGCATACCCCTATTCCATCAAATCAGGGCTTACGCCGGGACCTCTGAGGGCCTTTGATCCCGTATCCATTTTCTCCATCAGAACCCGTTATTGCCTCAACAAATATTCGAAAATGTCTCCTGACCTCGTTATGCTGCCTGTATGGAAGCTCGAGTGGAAATATCCGTACAGGACTTCTTCGAGGTCAGTAAATATGCAATATCCTCTTCCTGGCCCGACATCTGGCTCCGTGGACGGAATGTCCTCCTTATAATCGGATACCACCCCGCCCTCCAAATCGGAGCCAAACCGGGCTTTACAGATCGGAAAGTATATATTGCATACTCAATCCAGCTTCTTTAATCGAGGCAGAAGACAATTTGCCATTATATCGCGCAATCCGGATCTTAGAGAAGCAGGGATGGAATACTACTGGGCAATGTTGGTAAATGCCAAACTGGGTGAGAAGTCCCGGCGTACTTCGAGGCCGGGAAGTGAAGTCTGCGAAGGTCAAGAACCCATTTGCTGTCAGTTTCCGTTCGGCCTCGACGCTCGTCCCTTACTTCTCTTGCTTTCCCATAGCTGCTAGAACTCACACTCCCTTGTGCTCCGTATAGCACGGTAGAAAGATCATCATGATGGTCTCCTTTGACGACTGGCCTCAGGCTCTTGTTGAGGTAACGTCGGATGATGTACTCATGAGATCTCAGCTTGACAGGCCCCACCCCTAGGCCTGAGAGCAGGAGATCACTGCATCATCTACACTGTACTCTAACATAGCCTCTGATTGGTTTGGGATTCTCGATAAGAAAAGGTAGGGTATTCTTGTGCAGGATTCCACATTAATAGCGGACCTTTCGTGTTATCTTATCTTATCTGCAGAATACTTGATTCGTGCAACGGAAAGTCCCGCCAACTGCCATTATAATCAAGGGACCTTCAAGGGATGTACACAGCAAGAGCATATGGTCAGTAAATTCCAAAATTACTCACCCTGGAGTGCAAATTGCAGTTTCAAGTACACTGAACCCATTCAGCGCTGCTATCATATCATCGTTGAACAGGTACTATCTGTAACCACCTAAATTGCTGCCCTTTCGGAGCGCGACATATCTGACCTTCAACAGATAGATAGCAATACGATATTTGACAAACAAACAGCGGCACTTCCGCTTTATGTTCGCATTTTCCCAACGCTCGTCATTAGAATTCTAGTGGTGGCTGACGGTGAGCAAGGATCTGAACACATCTGTTACGCTTCCGCACTTCGGATGCTCACATAATGCGTATGCGGGCGCGCGACGCGTGCGCACAGCCCTGCATGCTGATGCCGTATGAGCTCACCGCCCTGAGGTTATATTCAACGGGTCTAGGACGGACTTACTGTATTTATGCCTCTCGTCTTACTTTAGCAGCCCACCTCGAGCGTCACGCTCACGAATATGCCGCCGCGGCGGGCCGCCCATAAAAGTATGATCCTTGAAAAAGAAGCAAGAGAGGAGATTTCTGACGGGTCTACGCTATCACATGGAGGAAGCTCTGGCGGGCACCATCTCTGAGATGCGGCCTACTTTGAAACCGTTTGGAGAGGGTTTACAGCATCCGCTCCTCGGCCAATACTGCCATTCTACAAGCGAACCTTTCCAAAGTATAGGCGGGCTTCCCACTGTCATACATCACTCCGCACGATCAGCAGCGAGCGTCCATCTCTGCGCACATAGAAAGATATAGACTAGACGTTTTAAGGAGGGAAGACAAGATTGGAATTGAATTGAATAGAGATTGGGTTGTCCAATCTGCAAGAACAGAGTAGTGTGAGTAAACTGTGGCGTTGCGGACGTCGGTTGACAACCAACAGCATTCAGGAGGACGAGCTACGTAGTTGCTTTCAAAGCATAACAGTTTGACTTGACAGCGCGACGCTGAGGCCAATTAGAACAGGTCCTGAATATATTTATCATCACCTCCAAATTATGCTTCTCTTACCGTCGGCAGGGTTCAGAATACGCCTGCAATATTATGCCAACAGGTCCTAACAGGTCAACAAATTAAAGCTTAAGCAGCGCAAAGAGGCTGGTGCCCTAACAGGACGATCCAGATTGATTTCTTGCCTCGCTAGCGCCCGTTACAGTAAAGTCTCCAGCAAACCCTTCATGGAAGAAAATAGGTCAAAGGGGAAGGGGTCAGTTAGTTGGTACGAGCGACTTACTTAATTAATATTAATGACGGTGATATTCTGTGGCTGATCAAACGGAGAAATTCCAGGAGAGAGAGGAAACTCTATCCGCCTCGCTGTGGTGTCCCCGGATCAGTGTTTGTGAGATCCTTCTTTACAAATGGAGGGTTCTCGGGATCAGAGCTCCAAGGAAGGAGTGGATGTAAGCACGTATGTAAATAGATTAAAAATTATAGCGTCGAGTCTAACTGACTTTCCGAACTCATGAATCGTGACCAAACTAACCACAATCAAATCAGAGTGTCCGATTTCATTCCATCGAATCCACAAGGCGCGTACGCCAATATGCACTGCCTAAAAATTGCAGGTGTACGGTTGGCTTGGATCACCCTACCAATCGAGATTTCACCCTGTTTAATATTTTGCTGGAGCACTGTAGATCAACCCAGGTAAGAATCCCGGAGTCGCTATTCCTGCACATTTGATCAATCGGAAAAAACTCGAAATTTTACGCCAATATAAGAGATTAAACAGCAAATACGAGAAACCATGGAAGTCGGAAAGAAAAGCAGCCCTCAGCCGGACGCTCAGGGTACGCTAATATTACATCCGCCATCAAAATGAATCCCCGAGGTAGGATCGAAGGGCTTCGGAAGGACCCTCCCAGACCTTCTCCGGCTCGCTGTTGGACAGGCTTTAATTCTGCCTTTTTCTCATTGATAGCTTCGTGCGGTCGCAGATTCACGTTCGCTCGCTCGGTGCGAGGAGTATTCTAGGCGCATTCGTGGGATTACAGTGTAATTTGTGCGGACCCTCGTGCGGCGCGGGGACGGACTGAGGGAGAACTGCTGATTATATTGGCTATGGATCGGTTCCCCTCGGCTAGGAGCGTACTAGTGCTGCGGCTGAGCGTGTGCTTTGGGCTCTGGCTCCGTGCTCGCTGATCATTCTGTGTTCGTGTGCGCGTGTGGGTTTCCTAATTTTTATTCCCTTAATATCATACGCTTGGCTGGGGCTAAGATACCGGCCGGGGATCCAGTGCGGACGGGCGGATTTATATTGCTTTGTTTCTTAAATTCGCCGACTTTTCTTTGTTTCTGGAATATCCGTGGGATCTCTGGAAGGAGGTAGTGTCCGTAGATACGGGCGGATTGGATTAAGACGATGGTGCAACATTTGATTGCCCCGACCTCGATTCGGATTCAGCGGTCATACGTTTCAAGGCATGATTATTCACTGCTTCAGTGATTTCCTGATTGTGTCTGCGGAATTCCCAAGGAAATCAATATTGAAGCTGATATCGGTACGTACATCCGCACAAAGCATATTAGGCCGCATTTACGTCAAGGGAAATAAATTCACTGTGTAACGAGAGGGTAGGGACGTGGCATGAATCTACAAGATACAGAACACAAGACAACACATAACTCACCGACCGGAATTCGAAATGAGGGATCGAGGGAATGAGGCGAGAGCGATCGAGGGAACAAAGGAACCAGATTGTTTACTCCATCGGGGGGATTCATCTGCATCTACCCATCTCATAGTCTCAGAATCCCAATGCGTAAAGCAAAGCCATCTATGAATTAGATTTCCCTGGCAGACTGTCCTAGGAAAATCCGAGCGAGTGCCAAAGACATAATAACCTATTACCCTGGTGGGTGGGTAAGTAACCTGTCATGTCAGAGTTATTGATATCCTACTCTTGAGGATGAGTAGGGAAAGAAAGGAAGGAGACGAGGAGAGATCAGGATCATCAGCGCGTGTCTTTCTCGGAGTAAATCGAAGGATGGAAGGACAGCTCGATCAAACTTGGGTTGGCGTTCTGCGTTCATGCAGTTAATTAAGCGGGGGGTGATCCGTGCGGGGGAGAGGCGTTTCCTGCTCGGGATGCGAGTGTCTTTTCTTGCCTTGCAAGGATATTTGGGATTGGGCGCGAGGAAGGTTGAGTAATTGAGGAGGGGAGCCTCTGGGCACGTGAATCAGATGCCCTGCCAGTGGGGGTAAGGAGCTTGACTCGTAAGGTTTGGTATATGCGCCTGGGTATTCTGGGTGTCTATTAAGGTAGGAGAGACATATCGATACAGATAGTGCCTGTGGTGGGACCATTGAGATGATAAATCGAGGTGGGAGGTGGTCAGGAGGTGCAAAGCTTTAATGTTGTGGCAGGCATTGTGGCGGGTGAATCCCGATTTTAAGTTCTATATACTTACGACGACGTTCTTTGTGGCAATGCTTGGAATTTAGTCATCTTTCTTTGTTATCAATATCCTGCTGCGCGACTGATATACTCACTTGTAAATCGATGAGGGTAAAACCCGAGGGTAAAAGTTTCAGATCTTATATGCACGGCGGATGAGTATTTAGGAAGACCATTAAGGTAGGACAGATAAATCGATGACTATATGATGTTTTTGGTCACTGGGTGTCGATTCTATATTCCAAGTTCTTTTTGGCTGCAGGGGTACTGCCTTTTAGGTATATTCGCGTTGTGAGTCAAGCATGATAGCAAAGAAAGAATAGATGACATTCCTTAATTAAAGTTTCTTGTCTTGTGATTCTGCATATGGTTTGCTGTCGGGTCTTCAGCGCGTGCCGTACACTTGGGCTGGTTTTCCCTACGTTGGGTACTTGCTGGTTGGATTTTCGCTGCTTCTCGGGAATGTAGTCGAACATTGTATTCTGCTGGCTGTATTTTGACGGTTGCCAAGGTCATAAGATGGAGTTTACTTTAAATCCGTAGCCGCTGTCTTCGTGTACAGGTTTGAATGGTCTGCATGATGTGGGTGACCCCTTGATTTTTAAAGGCTTGTCTTGCAGGTGATATTGCAATGCATAGTGTAGCTTTCGAGATCCTACATACAATCTTGAACTTGAATGCTCTGACGTTTGATGCCCCAGGGGTATAGAGGGGTATAGGTCCATGACGTAGTTATATTTGTCCTCGTTCGGAATAATAACAACAATATTTGTTCTACGACACACATCTTGAAGTGAAGCAAGCTGCCAAATGCCTGGTTACATTGCGAAGAGAGAGAAAGAAAGAGAGGAATGCAGCTCTTCTGCGCGCTTAGGCCTGGCGACGGCCTCTCTAAATTAGAAGCGCCGTCTTCTCCGCATCCATTGGACTACTATACCATCAATACAAAATGTGTAGACCTGCATTCTTTACTTTGCTGCCCTACTTCCAGACTGCCTATGGTGATACCGGGTGGAGAATACCCTATAGAAACCATTAATCATGTGCTTCAAATATTTCCCTGCCGTTCGGTTATAGAGAAGCGTTAGCGAAGATCAAAGTCAATATGCGTTATAGATTCCAGCCAGTACGAGCTTGCATCAACTCCTGTGTCGAAGTTGTACTACGGAGCCTGCCGTCGAGGTTGTTTCATGAGGAGCACCGGTGGACGCACGGTGCATGGAGGTGATCCTTGGATGCGGTGGCTTCGAAAGGAAGCTAAGTAAGAGCGCAACGTCGTTCGTAGATAGGACCCTTAAGTCCGTCAGTGAATGGGGGTAACCAGATTGGATAGAGTTGGATCAGAGAAGTTTGTATTGGGCAAGGGTAGCGACGTCGCGGGGCGGATACGTATAGAAAAGATTTATTGGGGGTGCAAATGCGGATCTAACAAGCTAATCGCAAATCGCTAGCAAATCTGGGGAATAGTGCGGGTAAAAAGAAAATTGAAAATGGGTGCCTTGCGGGTAGCGGCTATGAGATGGACTGAGACGCGGACTGTGTGGACGGGCGTGTGGGCTTTATTTCTTAGTGGCGACGAAACGCATAGCGTCGCCAGGCCCTATGGGAGAAGCTGGGGTTCCGCAGGGTTCCCCTGGTTGATCGCGGTGGGCGACGGCGTGGACGAGGGCGACACGGACAGCGACGGTTACAAGTACTACAATGTACAAGGTCTCCAGGCGTTGTGGACGACGGAAGAACGCACAGACCACGCGACGGCCCTGACTTGTAGTATTGAATAGAAAGTTTAATGAATATATTCAGAGAATACTTGTACGCGAGGACAGCTGATATATTTGTCGATTTGTCAGGAACGGGGGTGGTGGTGCAAAGACGGTAAAAAGAGCAGCAAATAAACATGTCTCTCATGCGGGGGGAGTGGAGAGCCGTGTCTGGCGGAGTGGGGGACGGCTGTGGGACACACGCTGCCGATTTGGTAGGAGCCCGGCTGTGTGGCGACGGATGGCTGACGGGAGATATGGATCGGGGCCGACGGGCGTCTTTGGAAGCCACGTTGCTGTGCACATCTGACCGAGTGTCTGGCTCGGTAACAAGCGTCTGCAACCCGTTCTGGGCGCGGGGAGAGAAGGACTCCAAATAAAACCCCGTTGCGTAGACATGTCTAAACTGCCTCTCCCAACATGCCTGCCTCTCTGAGGGAACGCATCACTGCCTACGACAATGCCCACCCCAACCTGAGGGCCGCTTTCTCTGCCCCCGCCTCCACCGCCGGCTCAGATGAAGCCAGCCACTCCTCCTCCTACAAAGGTGCGTCGCACGACGACAAAGCAGCCACAATCCACTTATATTCCTTCATAGACGACTCGCTCGACTCTTGTGCCTCCTCCATCCTTACCGCTGATATGATTTCCCTCGACGGCGACGTCCTCACCCATCCCCAGCCCTCGAGATGCAGACGCAACGAGCACTTGGCTGTGCTTATCCCCCGCCACCTCTGGAAGGTGAGTTTTCCCCCTACATGCGCGTTTTTTTGCCCACTCACGCGTCCCTCAGGCCGACAAGCTTGCCACGCGCTGCGACAAGTACGCCTGCCGCATACGCTTCTCAATATGGGAGCGGAAACACGTACGTCTCACTATCCACGCGCCATACCCAAAACCTGACGTTCCGCTAGCATTGCCGCAAATGTGGCGGCATCTACTGCCATGCGTGTTCTTCCCGCACAACCACCCTTCTCGATACCACCAAACTCCCCTTCCTCCTCCCGCCCAAGAACACACCAATCTCCCAATATGCCGCGCCCAATGCTCCCGTCGTCGACGCACGCGTCTGCGACGACTGCTGGGACCAAGTACACGGTAACCCCGCCCCACGCACATCCTACTCCAAACCCTCCTCGCCCCAACGAATCCTAATCTCCGAAGACACATCCTCCTCCGTCTCCACCCTATCTCCTTCTACTCCACCGGAGCCCCGCCCCCTCTTCGTCCGCACAATCTCCGCTTCCCCACGCCGTAGACCATTCTGGCAAGAAATGCCCATCGTCCACGCCACGAAACTCGAAGGCGACCTCGACCGCTACCCATTAAAGGACCCCAGCGAGACCTGCAAGGCCGCCGGTTCCGGTCGTTGGTCTCCCAAACCAGTGGCACCCCGCTGGGACGCGCGCTTGCCTGATGGCCGTCTCCGCCATGAAGTGGAGGTGGATCGCCTCGAAGAGGAACACCGAAGGAGGCTCGCTAATCCCGTTATTGTCGATGGCGAGATTCGCGTCCGCAGACCCTCCAAACCGCAGCCCCAGGCCCGTCGTGCGGGCCATTATCAGTTACCCACATTTTAGTTGACTCGCATGCCTTGCCTTAATCACCGCCTTATGGCCACCTCCGCTTTTGTGGTTGCCCCCACATCCTATGCGATCCCCATACCATGCATTGCAATGTACTGCCGGCCCATGCTATTCTCGCTATCGAGTACTTCCGCTTATGTTGCCCACCCGCCACCGACCGTCTTTTCGGGACACGGTTACCCCGGCTCGTCCTGTACATCATACCCATCGGCCTAATATCCACGGCCCCGTCTGCTTCCTCATGTTGTCTTTTTGTTCTTACCCTGTTTATTTGTTTTGTTTCTATTCCTTGTTGTCTCTCGTCTCGCTCTCGGTCCTCATGCTGTACTCTTATCATTCTGAATATTCGTCGTCTCGAACTTTACATACACTACCATACAGATTCTCCTTATCCTATCCTATCCTACACATAGAGCGTTGTTAGCATATATCCTCTGTACTTCTGGGTCTTTTTCTGGTCTGCCGCGGTGGGGCATAATATATTGTACGTTATGTTGTTGCGTTGACTTCATACTACTCTACTTTTACTGCCTATCTTCAAGTGCGAGTGTGAATTATCAGTGGAGTGGCCTTGCCTTGGGAAGTCACTTGCTTGCTTAACTCGACTTGTGCACGCGAATAGATCTGCGCCCACCCGCGGTCTTCGGTGCCAGCTGTATGCGGTAGTGGAGCTGCAGTAGGGATGATATTACAGGCACTACAAGGGTCCGTGGATATGGATATGGATATGGATATGGAAAGGCATCAGATTCACCGTTATCTCCAACATCTAAGTAAAGGCGTTGCATGTCTCGCGACGCCCTCGCAGCAATTAATGAATTCACTTCGCGTGCAATAACCACCATTGACGCTCTGAATCTTTTTTTTTCTTCAAGGTTTTTTTTTTTTCAGGCTTGGCTTGGCTTCCTTCCTGAAGGACTTCCTTCGCTTGCTGTTCCGTTTTTCATTGAATTTTTTTTTTTGGTCTCGCTTTGATTTTCACGGTGGCTCATCTTAGCAATCAAAACATGGCTGAAGAATTCGAAGTCCACGTTCAGAATCGCCATGTGTCTGAACCGTCGTCGTCCTTCTTTATTCATTGAATCTATGTCTATGTACACAGATGTCTTCTTCTGTAGAGTCTATGTCTTCTATAAGGAGCTGTTGACAACGTTCACTCACCAAACAGGACCACCCCTGCATGCCAAAAAAGCTGAAGTCCCGGCATTCAGCTCATCACGACTTCTCTATGTCATATCCATAATCTATGTCTTCAGATCTCGACGTACGCATCTGTCAACCACGTTCAGTTAACATTTGGGACTTAAAGTTTAGAACACGAATTCAAGAACCCAATGTCAGGAGCCATCCTATGCCGGAACACATCATTCCTATCATATTGTATGTAGCTCCATTGCCATTGCCATCAATTGCCAGTGATCATTTCCATTTGAGATGATGGAGGAGTGCAACTGAGGCGGGATGTCATTCCCCATCCATAGTGATCCATCCAAATCCAAGTCCACTTGAGGAAGTATTGATGGGCCCGTGGATTATTTCAATCTGTTCCCTTTATTGCTTACTTACTTACACGAGGCTTCATTCCAGTACATATTGCGCATCAAAAGTGACTCTCCTTTACGTCCGTCGTCCTCCCCCTCCCTACGTTCAAGACACTAGCTTAAAGGGATAGATGGCTGGACCGACGGATAAGAACGCCTCGTGTTTTCAACGTTATATCAATTTAAGTTCACAGAATTAATATCGCACATCAAAGTTGTCCCCCTTTAAGTCGTCCCCCTCCCTTCTCCCTAAGGCTATCCCGACTCAGGCATTGACGGAGCTCAGATGAAGGACTTAGACACTCATTCAGATTTCCGGCCAAAGAGCCCAATCGAGCTGATCTCAGCTGTTATCGTGCATGCCCATTATATTACTGGTGATTTGCACTATCATTTTTGATTTCCTTCATTGATTCAGCCATCCATCCATCCAGATGTTCAGCCATATCCGGGTCGTCCTGCTTATCGCGTTCAATCCGTTGAAGCTTAACTTTCTTTGCCCCTCACGCCGCAGTCCAGCCTCGTTGACAATGTCCGCGTCAGCCTCTCAGCCTCCTGTGGCGACCTCGAACGTGCACCATAGTAGAGTTAACGTTTGGAATCCTTGCAATGCCATGACCTAACCTGCAGGCTCGATCGCAGCTCCTCAGGATCCAGTCGCAGTACCATCCAACCTCCAGTGAATCCCAATCCAGCTCCCCTCCAAACTCAAATCCAATCGTCATACCGCTGCATCGCATCTGATTGCAACGCAAGATCATTGGATCATAAGAAGTTGCTGAGGTTACGCGTTGCCCGAGCCCTGCTTGGGCAGGGAGGAAGATGCCATCATACTGGATCATTGCACCCAGGATCCAGCTTGACTAAGTGTTCTAAGTTTGGGTTTAGGTAGCAATGAGGCATTAGCTTTATCATGTGTTTTTCATTAAAGTTGAACCGTACGCGTAAGTGCTAGTACTTAGAGTCAGACTCTGTAAAGTTTAAGCTTTCGAGATATGTATAAATAAACTTTAGCTTCAGGTGGCGCGTTCGGCTGTGGTAATACTGTATAGCCCCCGCCCCCGCGAATACAATGGCGGGTGGCCCGCGACCTTGCAGGAGTCGGGGGGCGCGGGGGATTGGAATTCATCGCCAATGATCATTGGCCATTGGCACTTGGCACTTGACTTGAATAACGTTCATCTCAACATCTGTCCACCGTCAACACCCAACGCCCGTCCATCCATCCTTGAAATGCCATTAACAGAGATATACGCATAATTGATTCCACCTCCCTATAAATAAACACCAATACACCTGTAACTTAAGTAGACATAACACTCAATGCATTCTCCCAAATCAGCCATCTGCACACACGCCCTCACCACCCACCAATAAAACGCCCCAGAATCGCTGGCAGAGCACGATGATGCAATGCAATGATAGGACGCCTCACCTCACCCTACCGCGCTTCTAAAAGTACATGGCGAGTTGATAATGCACGCGACGCATCTACATCAGTGGCAATCCTACGAACGGTGCCTCGCCTCGCCTCGAGGCAGATGCGATGATGCGCGATACGATACAAGATACGAGATACACGCCCCCAACACTGACTTTAATTGCGGCGGTGCTGATTACCCCTATTTCTAATTTAGCCACAGCTACTTTGCTCTAAGTATACTCACTCCTGCAGGAATCAGGATACGAATGTTTGGTCTGGGAGGCATGCATTTAGCTATCTATCATTTGTCTATCTATCTATCTTGCTAATTGGTAAATTTCAGGCCTGGGTAGGGAGGAATTCGATGCTATAGATCTTGCGAATTAGAATCGCCTTTGGTATGTTTGCGCTTTTTCGTCGGTCGACGCGTCATGCTGGTACTTCTCCCGACTCGGTCCTCGAGTGGCGAATGGCATGAGGGTAAACATAATTTCCGAATTAAAGTCGCCTCATCACAGTGGCGGCGTACGTTCAAGTTGCGTTGTTTCACGTGCTTGGTTGCTATACCACTAGTAGATGCCCCGTTATACTCCCCCTTAGTATTGTATACAATACACATAGTGTGTTTCGCATTTTAATATGTTTAGCATTTTTTTTTTTTGTTCGTGCCTTCTTGGCTAATGAGAATTCGGCACTATTTATTTGATTCGTTTACTTGCTAATTTCACAAATAGACTTGCATTGATAAGCATTCGGCTTTCAATATGATATTTTTTTAGGACCTGCTAGGGTGTGCATACGGACGAAAGGGCACTTTGTAGTGTGACCCCCGATGTTTAAAAATTGATTAGACTGACTGTATAGGCAAATAGCGACCCTTGCAGATCTAAGTCTAAGGTCTGCATGTTTCTCAGGAAGAATACTAGCAAGTAATTACCCTATAATGCGTTCCGAATTAGATTGCCCTCGTATATTGCCTTTTTTGGACAGACCGTACTCCGGAGGCCCCTGACAAACTCGAGCCTGGATGTTCTTACTGCTTTCGACCTTAAGACTTATGTCATTTCATAAAAGATAGAATATATGTTCCGAATTACATATATTGCAAGCTCTGGCTAGTACCTATGACTATTTAATGACGAAATTTTCGGAATCTGTATTTCAGTTCGGTGGCATTCCGAATCCCTGCTTCATGTCCCTTATTTATATTCTCTAAGGGGATAAAGATGCTTACGGGTTAACGTTAGTTAATAGAATGGAGACAGGGCACTTCCGTTCCATTGGGAGGAGACGCCAAGGAGGACTCGGAGATGGATCAGGGTGCAAGGTTTGACGATTGTAGCTCTGCTTTTCTTCTTCTTCTTCTTTTTCGCGCCTGATGGAGATAACCCTGTCCCTCACCGTTACTCCCGCCACTAAATAGGAGAGGAAGACATATCTGTTACCAAGTGAGAAGCCTGAGCATCCAACGGAATCCAAGGGGAACAGAACATGGAGTATTTCTACCATCATACCATCATATCATTGCTGGGTTTGTGTTCTGTTCCTACGTTCTTGAGGATGAGGTCTTTCTATCCGCATCCGCATCCACATCAGAGAAGCCTCCGCTAGCCAAACTTCAACCGCCCCAAACCAGGAATGTCCGAAGAGCTAAAGGGTCATGAAGCCAGAGGCCCTAATGAGAAGCAAAGCACAGAAACTACCGAACAGAATGTGCCAGAGATCCCTATGGCGCTGTCTTCGTTATCTTCTTCTTCTTCTTCTTCTCGGAGATGAAAAACAGCGAACAGCAAACAAAACCGGTACCCATTTAGCACTTCATTAACAATGATGAACAGACCCTATATACCACACCGGAATTTCAAGGATGGATGGATGGATGGATGGATGGACGGAGCTGCCGGCACAGGCTAAATCCGGTGTCACGAACGAGAAGCCTCGTGGAAAATACGAAAATCCGCGCCCGTCTTGACGAATGGGAGACAGCCTTCAGAGTGTGGACCAATAAGAACTGCGTAAAGCTAAAGTTTGTTTTATTTATTAGAAAGGAATAAAAATGGGCATCATAGCGGTGCCCGCTTGGGCGACGTAAGGGAAGTCGGGCCCATTCTCGATCCAAGTCGTAATTAAGCGTCCTTCTTCATCCCACGAACTTCACGAGCTCGACTAGGCCGTAAATCACTGCTATTCTGAGCTTCTAGTTCCGGCCAGATTACGAGATATGCTGTGAACGAGCGAGTAGAGCTTCCCGGCGTCATAGAGTAGGAGAATCTGTATGGAAGTGAAAGACAAAATAATATCATAATTCCCCTGAGGATCAGCTCCTGGGAGAAGTAGAACAATTGGTGTTCCGGGGTGGTCCATGAGGAGAGACCTAGCTTAATGATGAATGATGACAGGACCCAGCAAGATAGACGTGACAGATTCGACCGAACTGTGAGTTCCGGAATGGGAATCGATGAGTGATCTCTGCGAGTGATGGAATGACGATTGGGGCTATGACCTGGTATGACGGAGAGGCACAGTTTTATCAAAGCGTTGACCGTGTACGGTGTGATGGCTAGATGCCAAGATGGCGTCCGTATTGGGAAACGATGCCTGAATGCTTGAAAGACATGTGTCGGCGTAGTGGCAGGAGGATGTCTGTCTTCCATAGATTAAACATGTGGGATGGCCTATATTTCTGGGTCGTGTGTATCCTTAAGAGACAAAGTTGGGTAAAAATAGGATTGTTAGCACAACGACAGTGACAGAAACGAAACAGTATGATGTTACGTCCTCCTTACGCCTCAGGCGTGTGTATCACTTGCCTTTAAGATGGTAAATTGGTCCGAGTTGTAGATTTGGGTGGACTCCGTGTACGGGACTTCTTTTGATGTTCTTTCACATTTTTGTGTACTTTGGCGAAACGGTCTGACCGAGGTGAAAGGCCACCTGAGACACATGGGCAGAACTTTACCTAAACACTTTGTGCTGTATGATGGCCTTCTGTGAATTAGTAATATAACACATTCAAATACTGGTGGATATGGTACCTGAAAATGTTTTCTTTGTGTGCTAGATAAAGCGTGGTCGCTCGAGACGGATGAGGCTGGGGCTGATGCAATTAATGGAGAACTCATAGAAGAGTTTGAAAGCAAAATTGGAAGCAACTGCGAAGCCCAAACAAGAAGAAGGCAAGAAGCATCACAATTATATTCCCCGAGGTCCGAAGTGAGAGTTCTGCGGTTCGGTATAGAGGTGAATGACCTCGATAATGGGCACGCTTGGGAACCTACTAGTGAATCTAGTGACGTCAACGGGGATGGATTGACCGAGAAAGGGGGCAATACTGAACGATAAGGGTACCAAGCCCATTGATGAGCTCCACATCCATGCGGAGTTGTGCTTCCACTCCGTCGCAGTCAATTTTCGTTCTTGGAGCTTGAAGCTTGATCGCCGGGAGAGACAGATTGAGGGTTGGAAAAGATTCTGTAGATTGGAGTAAGATTGACGATCGTGACCGTTGCTCTAGTCTAGAAGGAGCGAGGATCGCTTTGTATCGGGCAACGGGATGATCTCCAGGGCCAACCAGACTCCGTCTTTCTCCGTCGATTAGCTCCGTGTGGCTGAGACTTGTCTAATAAGAGTCTGAATAGCATCTCATTAAGACTTTTATTTAAGAGTGCTTAGCAATTCTAATCTCTATTATATTTTCTCAAATATAAATTTCACAGACTTTGTTGCCTTTAGGTTTGATCCAGGCTACGTAATGGACTCGGGTTCAGTACTAACATTCGAACCCTCGATCATCGTCGACTTTTCATATGCTCCACTGCACAGCCTCAATATTCAATGGTGAACCTTGTGCTTCTTGAATAGTGGACCTTATGTTCTATATTTATTTCAGCAAAGAGATATAGCTTGATACAACTTTCCGGCAGAGCTTTAGACACCCGTGCAAGGTCGTTCGGTTAACCCTTCGCATGTCTTAGTAAGAATAATATGTGCTCCGGAGCTGATTGGCTTTTTTTTGTGCATCAGTTGATTTTAAGATCCGAAAGGTATTTTTCTCGGAGTGCGGTTTGAGTGCAGAGCGGTTTTTTTTTCTCTCCGTGAATTTCGCGAGAAATACAGGTCTAAGCAACATTACTTTTACACTTCATCACGGTATACATTAGTTCCGGAGAGAGCAGCTGTCCATTCTGATCAGCAAAACCGAATAGCCTTGGCTCCGGGATATGCATACCGGACGGAAACCACGAAACGCCATATTATTGAAGCTGTGAATAAGCCGATTGAAGTTCGAGTCAATAATTATGGGCGGTTGCTCATTTGACTCGATAATATGTAGATATCTTGCTGAGTCACAAAAACTTCTTTCGTGATTATTATTGATCCTGTTTTTATCAAACAGTGTGGGCGGGTGCCAGTGGCTGCATGGCGCCGGGCTGCGGCTTTACATTATATCCACAGCGCGAGCACCGAAGCTCACAAGATACCAAGGAGTCTAATTTTATTTGCGATTTTTCTTATCCACTGTAAGGTTTATCATACGCCAATTAAAACGACTTGGCAATGTTGGCTCCTTCAACTTCTGGTTGGACGTCTCCACAGCTGTGGATTAGCAAATTATATCTGATCTCTGCGTATGTACGCCATTGATTATTTTTTGATCGTGTGCTAGTACAATTCTCATGATCAGTGGATTAGTTTAGTAGCGTAGTAAGTAATACAGTGGGGTGGTTTAATTTGTTTGCCGATCACTATGCCAAAGAAATAGGGCTTCTTTGGACTTGGAGCCTGAAGATCTAAGAATTTAAATGCGCCACACAGCTCGGGTGACTGCATCTTCTGTTTCCGGAATAACTCATAGGATCTCGTCGCAACCTAGAATAGATCATATTGGATGTTATCAATGAAACTTAACCAAATGGGTACTAACCAAAGGACAAGTCCCTATCTCTCCCTATCTTTCCTCGCTTCTGCCAAGTTAAGCATTTGGAGCTTATGCAGCGAATCCACTATGTAGTCAAGCTGTGTGAGGCCTTTTCTTTGGTATAGCCTTTGGATTTCGAGAGAAATAAGGTCGTGAGGCTATATCATCTACTGCTCATGATACTCGTGAAATCGTCGGATATTTTCTGCATATAAGTGGAGAAAGGGCGGTGATGGCTTACAGTTAGTGGAGCTTTGTAGTCTGACTCTCCAAGGAACCGGAGACACCTGGTTCGAAAAAGTTTGTCTTCCGACATCTAACAAATTTGGAGCAAAAGATATCGAATTAGATATACTATATGTACTGTAAAGGTGGAAAGACTACAAGTAATGGGTACATTTGTAATAAATAAAAATGGGGTCACGATATAAAATTACAAGTAACAAGAACTGCAGATGGTATAATCTACGGGAGCATGAGGGAAACGGCATATGTATGCAGAATTTAGCAAAGATGTCGGCGCAAAAGCATGCAGGCAGGTGGGAATATTCCCATTTCATCCGTAAATGGAGCCACGGCAAGTTTCAGCTCCACAGCGACAGTCAACAGAGTCAGGGTCCATCGATTTTTCACGCTGTTTGCCTTTGCGTGCCTGAGGGCGATAATCTATCGTCAACTCTACCAAGGTAGGTATATCATTTTTGGCAACGAAGACCAAATGGGGTTGGTGAGCCTAAAATGTGCGTTAGAATATGCACCATAGAATTATTTAAGACGCTCACGGATGGCGGTGAATCCCAGACAGCAGGATATATTGAGCATGTGGGTTCACAGCAGTGGCTGACAAAACAAATGTTAACGTCTACGCGAAAAAATAACACCGAAAGATATGTACTTCACAAACCGTGTCCAGTTACCTGGAGATGACTGTTTTAGAGAAATTGTATGCACATAGGGATCGTCATCGACTTACCACAATCACAGCCATCCACTGAATATTTCTCCGCAGAATGTTGATCCATGAAATCAAGATCAAAAATATAACCGTGTTGCTTTCCTCTGGCATCACCCACTTCGCGTTTACTAGAACTCAGGTTAGCTGCAGACCAGAACGTTCGCAAGATCCTGACTCCTTCTACGTACATAAGTTCACTGGGAATCGTCAGTCTTCGTGAGTCTCTACGCCCAAGATATTTTTTCTTACCCAGTGTACATCCCAAGTACAGTACCTTTCCGGATAGGTATCAATGAACGAACGCCTAAACCACAGTCTTGCGTACGGAATATTTCAAGTGGAATGGTCCGCGGGCGCTGAGCAACTCGAGAGGGACATTCATGACTGCAAGAACATTTCTAAGAGGAAGGTTTCACTGAGACTGTTTGTAGATATAGATATAAAACCAACGCACATCATTGCACTCGACGATGTAGTTTCCAATATGATAAGGAAACGTAAATCGTCGCTGGAAAGAGTAAGGTAAAATTGTTTTTAATGCGGATAAAAATACGCCTACTTTATGATTGTATGGAAAAACCGCAGCATCATCTTCATCGTGAATATCTGAATCCATCTGACATTGACAAAGCGCGAAGTCTTCCTTGCAGTCATTACAGTGGCAGCCGAGTAGAAATTCAGGCGAGGGAATAAGTGACATATCCTTACTTCAAGCCGTAGAGCCATCAAGGGTTAACTTTCAGGAAGTGGAATTCAAATCCTTACTCACTATATATAACCCGTTTCTAGGTATTGAAAAGGGTCCAAGTTTGATAGGTCATCTTCACTAACCCCTTCCGAGATCGTTATTGCTGCCGCGCCGACTTGATTTGCCGCCTCAGTCCAGCTCCTTTGCAGAACTTCCCTTCGTTTTGGTTTTGGTTTTGGTTTTGATTTTGATTTTGATTGGGATGATAAAATAATGGGAGCTTGATTCGCCATCGCTGAGGACAGTTTCAAGGATGCCGGGGGTGCTTTACTAGGAAGGGATCTTATAGGACGGCTAGGTGGAGGGGGAATCGGAGCTCTATGCTGTATGGGGCCGCGACCTGGATGTTTCCGAGCTGTCTGAGGCCTAGAAAATCCAGAAACGGACTGATTGATTGCAAGAGCTACAGAGGAAGCTGGGGAAGGAACGTGACTCGATTGTTGGATAGGATTGTGGTTTCTAGAAGCATTCGCAGGAGGGAGCGGCAAGAAAGTAGGCTCAGTCTATGTAAAGTCAGTTTGAGTAACGGATGATATCATAGCATCACTGACTTTGGGCTCTTGAGTTTTAATTTTCAGCTGGGAGAGAGATTCGTCTAATGATGCGACATCGCGTGATAATGGTTCCGTGGAAGATCCAAGACCAAAGAGGCCTAAAGATACGGCCTTTTCGATGGTCATTTCGGGGTCGGACGTGTTCTTTAAGTTCTCTTCCATTTGTTTTCGAGATTGTCTGAGCCTTTGACTAAGGGAAGCAGGTGAAATTCGAGGGGGAGGCCCTTCCTCTCTGAAGCCCACCCCCATACACCGTGCTTCGTCGGTGGATTCTGTAAAAAGATGTGTGAATTGAGGACGTTTCCTTTTCTTCTCTACTATCATTCCTTCAGTTGTATCAGGTAGCGGATACACACGGAACGGAGGGACAGATTGGTTACGCTGCTTCTTGTACGCCGTACGTTGTTGATTCTTCCATTGTTGAAGTATTTCAGGGATATCGTTAATAACCGTTCCCTCAGGACCCTCCCAAGTCCAATTTGTCCCGTCATCTCTTTTCCAATCTCCCCATACGACCTAAACTTCGTGTCAATATTAATGGATCAAAGGAATGATAGAGCTTCCCACCTTATACCTAGTAACAAATAGTTAAAGGAACAGCTAATTATTTAGGCAGGACAAATAGAACTCACTTCGTTAATTCTCGGGTACTGATATGTTCACCTTCAATAGCCCTAACCCACCATTCCACATCCTCATCCCATTCCTCTGCTTCAGTTTCTGACGGAATATGATAATCGTTTTCATCGTCTGCGCCAGACGCACGATTTGGCATAACAGATTCGAACTGACGCGCCACCGTGACTGGGCGCTTGTTGAGTCCAACGCGAGCCACAAAGGTCAGTCATCCGAGTCCGTGCCCAGCTGAACAACGAACATCTATAGCCTCTTCAACTTTCGCAGTGATGCCAAATTGGGTACGCGTGAACGAATTCGTCAAAGGTTATGCTTTCAGTCACGAAAAGATGGCCCCCGCATTTGGCTTTGATACATCAGACTTTAACATGGCGAATAAGTGCACCAAGGCCGTCATTGAGACAGCACTTGGAGACGAAGGGTACCTGACTTTGACTTGCGCGTACAAAGATGATCCCAAAAAGTCGGTGGTTGTTATTGTGATGGACGACGACAATGACAAAGAGAGTCTCATGAAGAGGCCTTTACCTGAATCTTTGCATCGTCAATTTCTCGTCTCATGGAGATTCTTGAAGGTCCAGATGTGTGGAAGAAAATTTGATTGGAGGGGCAAACCTGAAAATTTTCTCTCTTTAATTGCGCTCTCTGTTGATGATGTAGTTAATGCCTATGTTGCAGAGGTGGATGAGAAAGAAGGGGGAAACCATTGTTCATGGAGATATGTATACTATATTGCAGTAATTACACTGTTGTGTTTGTAATTGTTACATGATCACTCAAGCTCCCAAGAATTCTGCAAATATTGCATGTCGAGCGTACAAGGTATCGCATCGAAATATAGAATTCGACCGGTCGACCAGTATGTTGGACGATTCGGCAGCCGCAGGTCACGGTACTAGAGCACTTATAAGCAAGGACGATAGTGAAGGATACGCGAGCGCATCATCTAGCCTTCGGGATCGGTAGTTGGGGTGTCCTTGGTGGATTTGCGCACAACGAATTCGATAATTCCATCAAGAAATTGCACTGGTTGGATCCAGAGTAAAGTGTATTTCTAGGATATGATTCATTGTGTGAAATCACGAATCACATAAAGACGCACCATGAAAGCTTCGTAGGAAACGTCCGTCTCTCCATCGCTCCATCCTCCTATGCCTCGACTACGACCACCCAGTATCCTTTGTACCGTTTTGTGAGCTTCTTAGGCTCTCATTCATCACCAGATGCCTTGGGTCTCTGCCCCTGTCAGAGCCTTCACCGACACCGACATTCGGTATCCTGCTGCCGAGGCTGACATCCCTCTCCCTTCCTCAGTCCATCGTCAACAAAAGCTGGGTGAATTCAGAGAGGGTTAATACATCCTATGATGCCTCTTCATACGAGGATGTTGATGGAAATTCGGTCTGATGTGACAGTCATGCCAAATCGGGCTCTTCCACGGCTCAAGTCCTAAAAATCCACGAGATGAATAGGGCCATTGCGATATGATACTAAACAACATACCTGCGGTACTCAATGTCCATCAATACAGCCTTCAAATACCCCGCGTGTGCACCTAAATCAGTGCACGGGGTTTACTTAGGAGCAATCTTCGTCGTACACACGGAACTGCCTGAGACCGGGAACGACGACTTGGACGAAAATGTCGAGTTGAGTCCATGAATTCTGACTCCACGGAAATATATTTGAGCAATTAGATGTTGATGAGGAGTATGAAATGCAGCTACATACGCAGTTAGCATAGAAAGATGGTAAGAATGGGGATGTTACGTACTTTGTAACATCACGAATATCTGATAGCAAGCGTTAGTTTAAGAGTAATTTTGAGCTCATTTGGTATATAAATCATGAATGAAGCATTCATGAAGGTGATGTGGGAACGAGGAGAGCTGGTATGAGGAGGATATCAAGGGCGACGTTGATTGAAACAGCTAAGTGTGGAGCGCCTAACTTCCGAGCGGCACTGTCGCTAACGTCCGAAGTCTACTCGTTCTTCGCCACTGTTCTCTAGTCTCTCACAACTACAGAATGAATACTTCAACAAATGGCGAAGTTGACGAATTCACACATAATATAGCAATCAAGCTATCTAGAGCCATCAATATTGTCAATCCAAATGACTTACTTGCCAAACGAGGTGCGTTTCATCGTTCAACAACATGTAATTACATATCTGATGATTATCCAGTGATCGATATCGCGAAGAATAATTCAGAGGAAGGGTTCATTAAAGGTATTTGGCAGTGTACTCCATGTTCAGGCTTTTACTGAGGTATCTCGCACAGCTGCGACTGCATTTGGCAAGTTCAAGCCGCAATTTCTTTCGGAACTACACTCTGAGGTGGTCAATCATCTGCGGAATGAGCAGACAGGTCAACCAAACGATCAAATTAAAGGAATAGTTGTCCACGATAGCGACGTACTTGCCCCAGAACCTGTGCGCAAAGGAGGGCTGTTGACGCGAGGAGATGCCGTAGGTCCTCTCATGCCAGTTTCTTACGACTTCTAACAGGCTCCATAGCGACATACATTCAAAACACCTGTAAATTTAGCCCCTCCTACCCCTAGGACTTCGCTACTTGGCTTGGATAGATTAGCGAAGGATAAGAGAGCTGCTGCTGCAGAAGCTAATGGGGAGGGCAGCCGAAAGCGACCACGATTCGATGAACCATCTTTCAAAGGTACGAGATTTGCACTGTTCATGAGCTGTGTCAATGATTTAACTACTATCCTAGTTCCTTCATTACCCCCCTCTCGATTGAACAATATACGTCAGCGAGGAGAAGACACGCCTTCACATGGTGGAGGGTTGAGTAACGAGGCTAGAAAGAAGTTGGAAGAGTATCGACGATCAAGAGAAAACCAAAAAGGTTTGAGATCCTGCATTATAACTATATATGTTTTTGACCTCTTTCTCTCGTATCAGAGGGAATTACCATGCAGCAGGACCGCCGAGACGATGCCCCTAAAGGCTTAGGAGATTTCCAAAGGAGGTCTAACCGTGACCAAGATTGGAGAAATCGACGGCACTGGGATTCTGCTCCCAGATCTGAGCGTTCCCGAGGCGATGATGCTCCTAGTGTGCGTATACCTAACGCTGCTTGGGATTCGACGCCACGTAGTCAGGCAGGGGATGGAGGCGGTTGGGGTGCTGCTCGCGACCGACGTTGGGATGCTCCGACACCTCGTGCTGCTAGAGGAGGTAGTCCAGACGGAGAAGAAGACGCTTTCGCAATGGATACTCGTGAATGGGAAGAAGAGCAACTTCGACTGGATAGAGATTGGTACATGGGGGCAGAGGAGGGCGCTCTCGCTGGCGATGAAGAGCATAATCCACTCGCCATGTGGGAAGATTTGGAACCCAAGAAGCAAGCAGAATTGGAGAAAAAGCAGGTGGTAAGCAGTACTATCTACATTTTCCGGGTTTAATGTATCCTCATGCGATTTGCTCATTTTGCAGAAGAAAGTCTCAGCACGACAAGCACAATATGTAAGTTTAAATATATTATCAGTTTAGATTAAATGTGCTTAACAAATTATATGTAGAATGCCGACAATGATATGTGGGAAGCCAACCGAATGGTTACTTCGGGTGTTGCGACTAGGAAAGCCATTGACCTTGATTTCGAAGACGAATCTGAGTCTACTGTGCACGTAATGGTGCACAACTTAAAACCTCCTTTTTTGGATGGGAAGACAGTTTATACCAAGCAACTCGAACCCATCAACCCCATTCGAGACCCAACGTCAGACATGGCCATATTTGCTAAAAAGGGCAGTGCACTGGTCAAAGAAAAACGTGAACAAGCTGAAAGAGCGAAGGCAGCTGCCAAAATAGCCGGTCTAAGCGGTACAGCGCTGGGTAATATTATGGGAGTTAGGAACGAGGAGGCGGAAGCAGAAGGTGAGTCTCTAAGTATCTGTTCTGGCGTGCACATTGTTGAGTTATTATTTATAGCCGAAGCCGAAGCCAAAGCGAACGCGGAAGGTGATAAGGATTATAAGGGTGACTCTAAGTTTGCCCAGCACATGAAAACCAACACGTCTGCTAGCGCATTCTCGAAATCTAAGACGCTAAAGGAACAGAGGGAGTTTTTGCCCGCCTTTGCCTGTCGCGATGACCTGCTGAGGGTCATTAGAGACAATCAAGGTATTTCATCCATCAACTTACTATTTGCATCGATATGTATTGACCTAATTTGTAGTGGTCGTCGTCGTCGGAGAGACCGGTTCAGGTAAAACAACACAGTTAGCACAGTTTCTCTACGAGGACGGATATTGCGCATATGGTATCGTTGGGTGTACCCAACCGCGTCGTGTTGCAGCCATGTCTGTGGCAAAGCGTGTCAGTGAAGAGATGGAGGTACGCTGAACTATATTATCAAATCAATTTGATTGATTTACTGAGATGTCGCAGTGCAAACTGGGTTCGACTGTCGGTTACGCCATTCGTTTTGAAGATTGCACATCTGCAGAAACGAAGATCAAATGTAAGTGATTGGTGCTCTGATCATATTCAATTTGCTAAATAATATTCAGACATGACTGATGGTGTTTTGCTTCGCGAATCTCTCAACGAAGGCGATTTAGACCGTTATAGCGTGATCATCCTTGACGAAGCTCACGAACGGTCACTTAGTACTGATGTTCTCATGGGCTTGTTGAGAAAGAGTGAGTCTTTTACTTACTGCTTGCATCACCTGAAGATCTGATTACCGTTAATTTCAGTCTTATCTCGTAGGCGAGATCTAAAGCTGATTGTTACTTCAGCCACCATGAATGCCGAAAAGGTGATTAATCATTGATGTTACATTTTGTCTAATAATACTGATCGTCCTTCCAGTTTTCCTCGTTCTACGGAAATTCTCCTTGTTTCACGATTCCCGGTCGAACCTTCCCGGTTGAAATATTCCATTCCAAATCGCCTTGTGAGGATTATGTGGACAGCGCCGTAAAGCAAGTCCTGCAGATTCACTTGTCTTTACCCCCAGGGGATATCCTCGTTTTTATGACTGGTCAAGAAGATATTGAGATCACTTGCCAGGTAGTAACTGGTAAGTTTTCCCGCTTAGATTACATTTAATCAAATCTTTAATTCGATCCAGAACGGCTGTCCCAACTTGATGATCCCGCACCTTTGGCGGTGTTGCCAATCTATTCTCAGATGCCTGCTGATTTACAAGCGAAGATTTTTGACCCAACTTCAGATGGACAGCGCAAGGTCATTGTCGCTACCAATATTGCTGAGACGTCTCTCACTGGTGAGCACAGAAATATTGTACGGATGTTCAAGGCTAACCATGTCATTAGTCGATGGCATTTTATACGTTGTTGATGCAGGGTACTCAAAGCTCAAGGTTTATAACCCTAAAGTAGGCATGGACGCTCTGCAGATTACACCCATTAGTCAGGCCAACGCCAATCAACGGACTGGTCGCGCTGGTCGTACTGGGAGTGGATTTTGTTATCGTCTCTATACAGAGATGGCGTATCGCAATGAACTCTTCGCGAGTACCATCCCAGAAATTCAGCGAACCAACTTGGCCAATACTGTCCTGCTCCTAAAGTCGCTCGGTGTAAAAAACTTACTGGAGTTTGATTTCATGGACCCCCCACCACAGGTAAGGCATCGGTGTTATTTCTTTTGATGGAGTACCCTAAATCGCCGTTAGGCCAATATCTTGAACTCCATGTACCAGCTCTGGGTGTTGGGTGCGCTTGACAACATCGGGAACTTAACACCAATCGGACGGAAAATGTCTGAGTTCCCTATGGAACCCTCAATGGCCAAGATGCTGATCCAATCTGTGGAATACAAATGCTCCCAAGAAATGTTGACGATTGTGTCGATGTTATCTGTACCCAGTGTCTTCTATAGGCCCAAAGAACGTCAAGAAGAGGCAGATGCTGCCCGGGAGAAGTTCCAGGTCGCCGAAAGTGACCACTTGACGTTGTTGAACGTCTTCAACCAGTGGAAAGCACACCAGTAAGTCTCTCCCTTTTCAGTTTGAGATGTTATTTATGAGAATGTTCCACAGTCATCGGGACGATTGGGCGATAAAACACTTTTTGCACCCCAAGTTACTTCGGAAAGCCAGAGAAGTCCGCGTCCAACTCGAGGACATCATGAAATTTCAGAAGATGGAGATAGTTAGTGCGGGAACAGACTTCGACATCATTAGAAAAGCAATCACTGCTGGTTACTTCCACCAAGCAGCGCGAGTAAAGGGTATAGGAGAGTTTGTGAACATCAGATCTGGGTATGTTCACATTCAATTACAGAGCAGTTACTTTACTGATACGCTTGTAGATTGCCTACCCACTTGCATCCCACAAGTGCTTTGTACGGCTTGGGCTGTAAATATTAGTTTTCTGCAGTTGAAACCGGCCGCTGACTGATGAACAGATACTCCAAGCTATGTTATTTACCACGAGCTCATTTTGACCTCGAAAGAGTGAGTATTCTCTCATTCTCTTTACCAACATGCTCATGGACGCTTTTAGGTATATGACGCAGGTCACTGCTGTTGATCCTTACTGGCTGGGTATGTTCAAGTATTTTTGTCTCAGTTAGCAACGTACTGATGAGCTGTAGCCGAGCTTGGATCCGTATTCTACTCCGTAAAAGAAAAGAACTTCGATGGACGCACCTCTCGCCAAACTGTCTCGAGGGAATTTTCGAGGAAGGCGGAAATTGAGACAGAAATGGCCAAGCAACGAGAGGAGTAGGTTGTATTTTGACTGCTCCAGGATAGTGCTGACGTCATACATAGATTTGCAAAACAGGAGACGCTATCAGAAACAGTAGCTAAGCTGAATACGAGTGTCTCGAAGATCGTTGTACCTGGTACGCCGAGACCAAGTGCTCGAGCTGGTCAAACTCCACGACGACGGGTTGGAATCTGATGTAGCATACCTATACCATCATCTCAGAATTTTCTGTATCATAGATTGTATCTCATATAGTTATTTGTACTCGCGCCGCCCGAACCAGGACTAGAAGCTCCTTTTGGAGACGCGGAGACGCCCATCCCTCTTCACATGCCTGCGGCACTAATTAGCCCACTTCAATAGTGGTAACGGCTCCTGCTCTGCAGTTCTCTGCTATCTCACCCCAGCCAAAATGGCCGGGGTTGCTGTTTCCAATTCCATTCACCAGAGTTCACCGCTGGATACCCTCGTCCGGCAATCCTCTCGACGGGCGCAGGTCTCCCCACGACTGGAAACTTTAAAGACTCCTCCTCGTCCAGGCGACCCTAAATCTTTAACTCATAGCCCTTCTTCGCCATTATTGCATACGAACTTTCGTTCCTCAGCAACCACTACAGCCTCCTCATCCTTTCTCGACTTTCGAAATGGAGACGAGGATGACACAATCACTGCTGCACGAGGCCATCCATCTTGGACCCAGGACGATACTGAGAGTTATTACAGCAGTGGACCGGATTCCCCCGTGTACACTTCTGGATTCCAGTATGTCATCGATGCGGTAGAGAATCAGCGGCCCCCCTCGCCCTCCTCCCCTACACCGTCTACACCGACTGGTGTAGAACCATTACATGACCGCCTTTCCTGGGTATCGGATGCATCGGAATCCACTACTCATATGGACCCGCATAACTCTCAGCATGTCCGCGATACTTGGAGGAGCAGCGCAAATAACGTGGATCCATTTGCTTTCCGACAATTCGAATCTCCAGATAGGTCTATTCCCAAAGTCATTGTATCGTCTCCTACCAGGTCTTTACCCAGGAATTCATATACAGAATGCCAAATTGTTGCCCCCGAGCAACCCGTAGGTTCACGGCCAGCTCCGAGCGCCACGCAGTATAATCTCTTCAATTTTTCACGGCCTATTCGCAATACTCTGAATTATGAGGATAGCAAATGGAAAGTCTTGGAGCGGAATCGTGCGCAAGGACGGGGCTCACCGACTACACCGCCACGGTATGAACAGCAAGGTTTTAACACTGCTCCCCGCGACCCTGCGACCCATCCCCCAGGATTCATTGTGGAAAGGGGTCAAAGGTCAGCATCACCTTCGGCCAGTATTGGTCAATATCCGAATTATCAACAACCCGGACGGGCCGCCAGTCCGTCCACTTCCTACTCGCCCACACCTTCGAGGACGATACAATCCCGAGAGCCCTCGCCGATAACAGCTGTGTCTTCTCCTGCACAGTTTCGTCCCAACTATAGCCCCATCTCCGAAATGTCATCTCCGGGCATACGCAGTACGACACCCAACGGTCCACCTTCTTCCTTAAATTCCACTACTGTTCGACTACCTGTTTCACCTCCCGTGCCACGTCCCGCATCCAAATTATCTTTATATTCGACATATTCTTATTACCCGATTGACGACGATACAAGACTTCCGTCGCCATCTTCTCCTCATTCCACGCAGACAATGAATAAGCCTGATCCTACCCTCCTGTCCCCTGCCGGTAACCCACAATCTCGTAGAGGATCTCCTTCACCCACTCCATCCCGACAACAACCGCCAAGTGACATTCAAGAGCTATCACCTGATGATTATCTGCTTCAGGGCATTGAGCATCATGAAGCAAATCGACTAACCGAATCTGCAAGATGCTTCCAGCTGGCTGCCACCATGAAAGGCGGAACCGGTGTCGGTATGCTTATGTGGGGGCTAAGTCTGCGGCATGCGTGGGGAGTGCAGAAGGATGAGAAGGTTGCATTCCGTTGGTTGAGACGGGCGGCAGAAGCTGCGGTCGGCGACTTGGAAGCTGCGCGGGAAGGCAAAGACCAAACAGCTGTAAAGGTGAGTCTGGCTATTCCTGCGTTTGACTACAATATTCTCAATCATTTTCAGACTGAACTTGTCTTGGCTATTTACGAAGTTGGCCAATGTTTCTTCCATGGGTGGGGAGTTCCCCAAGATAAGAAAATGGCCGTTGTATGTCCAGCCCATACATAAATATTCTTTATCTGACACTCTACTTAGAGTTATTATCAGGTTGCCGCGAGGCTAGGGGATTCGGATGCTCAACAAGAGCTAGGTTTCTGTTTCGCTAATGGCAAAGGATGCAAGAAAGATCGAAAGGAAGCGGCAAAGTGGTATCGTGCAGCTGTGAGTAAGCTTCGAGAATGAAATTGATAAGCAGTTGATGGAATGTTTCGTTGAACTAGGTGGCGCAAGGTGCAAGTACAGTGGGCCTAGCCTGGATTTATAAGAGCAAGTATACTTGAGGTGTGCGGCCATATCGGAATGCTTTATCGTATGAGTGAGTTAATAAACTATTGCTTTTTTCTTCTGTTTCTCTATTCTGTTACTCTTGTTTCGAGTCCATCCTGATTTTCCTAGTTGCTGAGTCCTATTCACGACCCTTTATTTTTCTGTTCGCTTACTTACATTTGGTCAATAATTACACCAAGCACGATCTCATTTCTTTTTTTCTCATACATTTATTGTATTACTACTACTACATAGTGTGTATAACAGAGTTTGCCATTATGCAAGCATACGGGCTTGTCCTGCTGATGGGGATTTCATCTAGGCAGGTCTTATCAACAATATTGCTCTTTTCATGTAATATTTACAGCTTCAAACGGGATATCCAATCTAAGTTCTTTAAGTGCGACTTCGACAAGTAATCGACAATATGGTTCCGACGGATGCGTCTTATTCTCCGCCACCCGATACTTCCTCGTCTGCAATTCTTTATCTCTTTCCTTAACTTATTGCAATGGATATTGAAGTGGATGATATGATCCGTCTGGCAATAGTTCGTTGTCTCAGGCACTGTTTAAATTCAATGCTCACGTTGATAATCATTTGTCAATGGTAGGCTGTGATAGTACTTCGCAATAATCCACGAGGAAAGTCTCTGACAGGTTCGTATCTCTGGTAAACCCAACACCTTCATGGCTAATCTAACACTTCAAAGCTTATCTTGTCGATCTTCAAGAACACTTTCCAGCTCCAGAGAATGCTTCCCAATCTTCCTCAAGTTCTTCAGAATTCGATTTGAACGTGTGGAGAAAGAGAGCTTTAGTTTTAGAAGAGGAAAAGGAGGCACTGAAACTACGACTACAAAAGCAGGAACTGGGTAATATGCGTCTCTTTCCCATCGTTGCAAGTATAATGAACCAAGTCGTACCGGTGTAGAAGCTTTAGCTGTTAAATACACACCTTCGACAATGGAATCGCAACAGACAGGCGAACCGAGTTCTTCTGAAGCACCAAAGAAAAAGCGCAAGCTGGCCCCAGCTTCCGACAAGTATACAAAGCTTGAAGACAAATGTGATTTTCGTACTTTGCTGAAGGATATCCGTTCAGGTATAGTCTCAAATGCATTTTTGTGGATAGTTTATCTGATCTGTGTTTAGGACGTGGTCTCCCCACTCTCAAAGATGCGACAGACATCTTGTCTGCCTTCCAAACGCTGCGGCAATTCGACACCACTGAAGAGTTTGAGGTCCTAGAAGATGATGTCCTCGTAACAAACATCAACCGTTCACTTGTCGCTCTGGGAAACTTGATTAATGACATAGTTGCACACGATGGATCTGTTGTGGCGAGTGCTTCTAAAGCTGACGTTGCGGATTGCCTTCGAAATCTACTCGTTTCATTGCTCGAATCTACTCTACCTTTAGCACCAAGACATTCGATACTGCCTAAGGTGACGAACCATCTGATGAGCTCCATAATTCGAAACATCATCCTTGGTTTTCATCCTCTTTCACAACGGATATTCATCTCGCTGAGTGGATCAACTGCGAAAAGAACGAAGACCGATATACGCCCCAATCTTCTGCGCACTTTGAAGGATCTTCTGGACTGCTTGCGTCGGATCAAAGAGCGAAGCCGAGATATACGAGAATTTATTATACTTGAAACTGCTAAAGAAATAGCCAGGCAATGGTCCATCAAGCCTCCTCCAGAGAACCAACATTCACGACATGTTCTAGCTGAAAGAATTTCCTGCAAAGATTCTCTGTGGTACCATTGCTCCGTTCTTCACATCGCGCTGGGAAATCTTTCTCGACCCTCGTCCAAGGAAGACAACGACGGAATTGTGTCGAGTATCGCGGTAGACGCATTGGCTGCCTTGCCTTGCCTAATCGAGGAGAGAAAACCGGCGGACCAGTTAGCCAAAGGGATGGTGCTTGGGGTATTGGAGAAAGCCTGGTTGAATGGACTTCATACTTCTTCGTAGGGTTGAGAGGATACGCCAGTTGATAGAACGGATTCAGTTGAGCTTCAGGGCTGCGTCAGTGGAATTACCACATAAAGATATGAAGCAGCTCACTGCATTGTACGAAAGATTCATTCTAGATTGAAAGGACCGAGATATACTTAAGGCTGCTGCTGCCAAAATGTGAATACCAGTGGTAGATTGTCGGTGAATCACTGAACACGTACAGTTCTGAGTTTACGTATAGAGAGTTTCGTCGTTCGCCCCTACGTTCCTATTCTGCGCATAAGCAGTCCATTCAACTTCAGCCTTCGTTACCCAGCGCCACGGTATCATGATCATTCCAACATATCGCCCGTTAGTCGACTCGCCCTGCCTGTATTCGTCTGCATTGACCAAAACGACATTCTTCTTCTTGTCTGTGCAAGCCAAAGTCCCGATAAATATGCGCTTGTCCTGAATAGTGATACGCCAAGTGCAGCCTAATAATGAGTTGAGTCTTTGAACAGCGTCCGATGAGCTGGCCATGGCTGGAGAAATAGCTCGGAAGTGGTCACACGTCACAGCTCATCGTCGCTCCTTCGTATGAACCCTTACAGTTCTGTCTCGATAGATATGCCTCAAGCCTCTCTCAATTCCTCCAACCATAAGTATTCTGTAATTCTTCCTACGTACAATGAACGCAAGAATCTCCCCATCATTATCTGGCTCTTAGCCCGCACCTTCCAAGCACAGTTCGTACTACACTTCAAATGACGTTTCTCTATCTTTAATTCGAGTCTAGCGGTTTGCAATGGGAGGTTATAATCGTCGACGATGCTAGTCCAGATGGAACTCAAGAGGTTGCTAAGCAGTTGCAGACCGTCTATGGTGAAGATCATGTGGTATGGGTCCTGTCCCTGTAAAGTAGTGATTATTCCTAACCTTCTACAGGTCCTGAAACCTCGCGCTGGAAAGCTAGGATTGGGGTATGGATTCAATACATATCTTTAATAACAATCTAACGACTACAACAGTACTGCATATATTCATGGGCTGAACTTCTGCACGGGAGACTTCGTTATAATTATGGACGCAGACTTCTCACACCACGTAAATTATTCTCCCGATTACTGCCTATGCATGAAAGATCTGAATTTCTGCGCTTTAGCCAAAATTTATTCCGCAACTCATCAAGTAAGCTCAGTTGATTCTGGTTGAATCGCTTTAACGAGACTCTGCAGGCTTCAGCAAGAATATAACTTAGACATTGTTACGGGTACTCGTTATCGCAATACTTCAAAACCTTACCTCTCGTCAGCTACGCCGGGTGGTGTCCATGGCTGGGATTTGAAACGCAAATTAATCAGTCGAGGAGCCAATTTCCTAGCGGCAACGGTCCTTAATCCGGGTGTTAGCGATTTGACGGGCAGCTTCCGGTACGCTGTTAAGCGTGAATTTGTTATTTTGTGCCCTAATAGACCTTTTACCTTTCAGACTATACCGTGTCCATGTTCTGAAGCACATTATCTCAGTAACAGTTTCCAAAGGTTACGTTTTCCAGATGGAGATGATGGTGCGTGCAAGAGCAATGGGCTACACTGTCGGTGAAATCCCTATAACCTTTGTGGATCGTCTGTTTGGTGAAAGCAAACTTGGTGCCGGTGAGGTAGTAGGATATGCAAAAGGCGTATGGGCTTTGTTCACGGGTGTCTGAGAATTCTTTCCTTGGCGTGTACATTATTTTATACCCCTACACAGTACCTGTGAACCAAAACTACAAAATTACAATACATGGGTATAGTGGCTATTATTTAGTATTTAGTATTTTTCCCGAGATCAATAAATTCGAGTAGATGGTTCATTGTGCCAGTGGCTCATCAACGTCCATAGGAACAGTATCAGACGATTTCGCAGCAACTTCACTAATGGTTCCAACGATGCGGCTACTTCGTCGTTCGCCAACCCTATATTCCTTTTCTTTTCCTTTGTCTTTAGCCTTATCCTTGGGCTTTTCTTCCTTTTTGAGCTCAGATTCAGTCGTTCTCCAGTCAGCAGGCACACCGGCAATAGCTTGCCCCCATCTATCAGGAACACCGTATGCACCGCGTTGTTTCTCGTGTCCGACAAAGACACCTTGACCCGCACCTGCAGGGGACCAGACATATTCATGGGCCAAGAGACGTGTCAAAATCCTGAAAGCTCCGACATTGGCATACGGTACTCCAGACCTTGGATCGCGGTATTTTGCTTTCGTGCCAGTAATGGGACATGTTTGCTCCTGACGAGCTATATAGACATAGACGACATCAGTTTGTATAAGAACATAAAGATATTGAAAAAGCGTACCTATCGGTCGGTTCTTTCCATGATAGACCCGAACGTTATCCCAATCAGCATGAGTGCCGAATAATGAATCCATGGTTTGTCGCCAAGTCGGTTTTTCTTTAGCTTTCTCCTCATCCAATAAGACTTCAACGAAATTCTTCGTCTGCTTTTCAATGGCCTTACGGGCAATTTGTGGAGGCGGCTGAAGCTGGAGATGAGGGCGTTGTGGCTGTTGTTGTTGTTGCTGCTGTTGTTGCCCATAGTGTGTAGAAGGAGCATATGGATAGTAAGAACCATATGGAGGATAAGGAGTTTGACCGGCAGGTGGTGCGTAGTAAGAATAAGGGTAGTATGGGCTATAGGGATGTGGTGTTGCTGGAACAGCTGACTGCGATGAAGCCGCATTACTTGGAGTGCCGGGTGTAGTAGATGCTGTCGCCGCGTTAGATACGGTAGTCGTGTTGGGCGCACTTGTAGTTGCATTACCCTGCGCAATTCCAGTTGTCGAGGATGCTGCGGCATTCGACGGCGTGGCAGGGGTAATTGCAGGTTGAATCGCTGACGTTGTTGTGGTAGAAACCCCAGTATTACTCGCAGGAGT
This sequence comes from Sphaerobolus stellatus SS14, assembly GCA_000827215.1. NCBI lineage: Eukaryota > Fungi > Basidiomycota > Agaricomycetes > Geastrales > Sphaerobolaceae > Sphaerobolus > Sphaerobolus stellatus. Next base: position 550,526 of record KN837113.1, on the reverse strand, counting down.
CGTAGATGAACCATTGGTGGTTGGAGTAGCTGTGTCAGATACCCCGTTTGTTTCTGGAGCTTTATTGGTTTCCGAAGGATTAGGAGTGGCCTGAATAGGAATAATGGATGTGGTAGATGTCGCGTTAGCTGATGTACTTGGTGGGGGCATGCCCGATCCAGGCTTGGAGGTAGATGCCGTCGCAGTAGTAGAAGCATAAGGTAAAGCATATGACGACACAGGATAAGGACGCGGTGTTGTCTGATTCCCGGCGGTCTGTCCAGGCTGACTACTAACAGGTAAAGGATAAGGATAAGGGGCTCCTGGCTGACCAGGTGTATTCCCAAAAGGGATTGGCCATGGAGCTCGAGGGACGTATGCTGGTTGAGGAGCATCTTCATAAACAGTAACAGTAGCATCCTGCCCGCGACTACGCCATCGAATCTTTGGACCAAAAGTGGCGGGTTTTAGTACACGAGCTTTCTTCCGTCGCTCCTCTTCTACAGCAAGATATTCGCGGTGAGACTTTGTATTCTCTTCTTCAAGATCAAGCGCGATAGTGATCAAATCGGCTTGTGTCATTCGACGTTTCTTTTCTTTAGGTTTTTTGGGTGTAGTTGAGACCTAAAAATCATTGAGGGGAAAGTTTGACTAGAGGTGTACGACCTTCCATACCTTTTTGCTCTCGGCATCTTTAATTCTGGATCTGACTTCTCGTGTATTTAACCGCGTTGCTTCGCGAGTGCTTTGTCTTGTGATGGTTTCTAATACCTGACCGGTTTCAGCATCAACAGCGGCACCCAGAGACACGCGGCGGTGCTTGAGTCTGGGCTGAGAAGTCGATGATTCTCCTTCTCCAGCCAGAGGGACGGCAAATGACACTTTCAATTGAGGAGCTATCGGTAACTTGAGCGGCTTCGCACGAGCAGCCTGTACAGGGGGGAAGCATTAATCCTTAGGATCCCGACATACGGGAGTTACCTCAACGTACACGTCTTGCTCGCTTTTCCTCCTCTTCCAAAGCCTTTTCGCCAGCTTCTTCGTCTTCTTGTTCGTCATCGGTACTCGCAAAATCAGATTCGAAGACGTCTTCTTCGTCAACTACATAGTATAACACATCAACCTAATGCTTGTAAATGGCTGGCCGCCAAGTCTCCGATATACCTTTGGAGACGAAATCAGTGTCCTCCTCTGCGTCATGCGTTAACTCTTCTACACTCATCTCCGCCAGAGCAGCCTGCATGCTACACCAATAACTTCAATGATTTGGAACGTCTGTAGAAATGCCAGAACATACCGATTTCCCGCTGTGCTGCGTTTAGGACGCCGGGTTACCAGAGTTTCCTCAGTCATTATGAAGTAACTTGAGTTACTATTTGAAAAGGAATAGGAGGGTGGAGAGAGAGAGGGATGCAAATTGTCCAGAAATTTCAGCCACAATTTACGCGTTGTTTGTTCTAAACAAACAAAGCGCCTCTGAGTCCACATTTCCTTCGGCATGTCCGCTGTTGCAAGAGGGCCCTCGAAGCTTGCTCTTATCCTTCGGCAACTGAAGCAGGAGCCTAGGCCCATTCTATCATCTGTCCAGTCCCTGCATTGCACATATGCCTCCAAAAATGACCATTTCGGAGCTCGGTATGAGCAATCTTTTTACAAACCTTTTCTGAGGTGTTTACCCTCTATCATAGTCACTTTGGAAAGGAATATTTGCCGCGGATTGCGTACAATAACCCAGACGTACAAATTACTGTGAGCCGACCTTTGAAGAAGCCCGAGGAGTCTCTGTTACCGGTCATAGATATTACCTTACGTGCGTCCACGTTCGCTATATAAGGTGATGAATTCTAATGAAAAAAATATAGTTGACGGCACAAAGCGGACAGTAGAGATGGCGGGTAAACAGAGCAATATCATTTTCGATGAATTGCTGAATCTGAATAAGACTGTTGCGGCGAAAGTTGCAAAGGCAACAGGATCAATCAAGAAAGGAGGCCGCAGTTTCACAAAAACAAGGAGAATATTATAGCCACATTTTATCGTTACAAGTGTACCATCATTATTCCTAGGGCTCTCTAAGTCATCCAATTAGACACAAAAATAATTACACCAAAGCCAAACAGCAGTATTGCGATATCGTCCAGGAGGAGTCCGGCCATTTGGAGATATTTCAACGAGGTACTGATGACTTGTGGAAATGGCGATGGAAGATAGGGAAGAGCGAGTTGTAGGAGCATGTGGGGTTTATTAAACTCATTCTGTGCCAATCAGCATGGTAATAGAGTATGACGTGTATTGAGTACTAACCGCTCCTGTGAATAATCTGAGGGAGTGCAGAATCAGCTCAATGGTAGTAAAGGCCCAAAAAAAAGTAGGCTGTATGAAATGATTAGCTACAGAATCACAGAATAATGGATGGCACCTACCAATTGCGCGATGACGATTCCCGCGGGATCCGCTCGACCTTTTGCTAACGCAGCCCATCTTCCCCATTGTGTCTGAGCACGACCTACAACTGTCGCATGCACTACACCAGACGCCTCATACGCCTGCGGCTCCACAAACCCAACGAACCACAATAATAACCCCAACATGCTCAAAAGATGGAGAAGAGGTAATATCTTCTGAATGAAGCTTTTCGGTTTTGGAGCGGTCATGAGCGGTGCAAACGCGCCGCCTGCACCACCGGAAAATGCAGCAGCCAATGCAGAGAAAGGGTCTTGTGGGATTTGAGAATCGTTAGAGCCACCGGTGATTGAAGGAGGTGCACCGGGAAAGCCACCGCCGCCTGCTTGACCACCAGAAAGAGCAGCAGCAAATGCAGCGAAAGGGTCTTGTGGAACTTGGGGATTGTCCGAGCCACCAGGTGCACCGGGAAAGCCACCGGGTCCTCCTGCACCACTTAAGAGTGCACGAAACAGCTCCTGTTGTTCTGCACCCCATTCTGGCATAGGTGGCATTTCAGCATTCTGAGTTTGACGTTGGGGTTGTGGGCTAGGACTGGCTCGTGGACTAGGTAGCGACCCCGCACCTGTTTGAGATTTGGAAGTACTTGCGGGTGGACTAGGTAATGTACTTTCTTCTCCGACAAAATTCTTCAAGCTGCTTCCTGGAGCTGTGAGGAGGCATCTTTCTGTAAGTCCATTGCCAATTAAATGGGAAGTTTCATAAGCTCGCCTTGGGCATAGATACCCTCAGGGTCCTCTCCTCTTGCGGAGGAAGTAAGTTTTGCCAATCTATCACCACGGGAACCTAAGATAGCCTCGCGGCGAGCCTTTGCACGAGCAGCAGCAGACATACGTGTTCAGAGTTGAAGGTAAGCTGAACGCGATGCCAATGGTGTATTGGGACGCGGAGGCAATTTCCTATTTGGTGTTCATTCTTCTCTGCCTTCTCGCCGGTATATTCGTCGTGGTCTTACTGGATGAATATTTCCAACAAACTTTATTTATAAAATCACAAAATGGATATACATGTACAAAAATATCAATGTTTCTTAGCAGCTTTCTGTTTCTTCAACTCTTCAACTTCTTCAACGGTGGGCAGCACGAATTCATACTTCCAGACCCAGACCTTTCCTCCTGCCTTCTCAACTACGCCCTCCTTGAAGCCCATCTCTACCCACCTCTTGGGATCACTCACTTCTTCTAAGTCGCAAATGAGGCTCTTCTTTGTTGCGAAGACAGGATCAGTTCCCAAGAAAGGCGAGAACGAGGGATACAAAGCTGTGGTGAGTCTGCCATAACATACACACATTTAGCTTAAGCCGATTTTAACAATTCAAATAAGACTTACGTATCATATCCTGGAGCAGTGATAATGAAGTGCAAATGAGAAGAACGGTGTGGGTGTCGACCTGAATGAAATTGTCAGCCCGAGGCAGGAAAGTGGCCACTGATCCATTACATACCCAAAGTCCTCAACATATCTCCAGTAGGGCCATCGCTGGGCTATTTTCAAAGTAAGAGGATAGTTAATCATGTATTGAACCGAACTTACAATAGGATATGCTACAGGCAAGATACCGCGATAACAGAAATATCCATTGGATTCGGCCACGATCGTCCCTCTGTCATCAGCAACGCCATCGTTTCTGTTGGGATATTGCACATCGTAGAGTCCATCTCCATCCGCTTGCCACTTCATTGCACGATTGAGCCATACATATCTCAACCCCTGGAAAGGAATATGAATACTCACGACATCGGCCTTGACACCCTTTATGCCTTCTCCTTTCCTATTCTTCACAACCGCTTGGAAGAAAATACGCTCCCCAGTAGTCTCTGGCCCCGCAAGATCTGAACCTGATGGCAGTTCAGGCGCATCTGTGGTAAAGAATGGCCCAGCTTCGCATGATTCGGTGCTCCCCTATCGATTTGTTAATTACCAGCAATCTTCCAGTTTACTGCTAAACCTACAGGCGGTTTAGGATGTTCGAGCTCGTCTACGAGGGCACTGAGTCCCAAGCAATCGCTCAAAAGTACGAATTCATTCTTGTGTTCGGTACTTTCTTTGCCTGCGCGTGTAAGGAATTTGATTGCGCGTGTCCATTCGGCATGGGTGAGATTAGTTTCACGGGCAAAGGCGTGCATGTGGTTAACGAGAGAGGTAATGAGCTCTCGGGTGCGGACTTCAGGTGCTAGACGTGCATGTAGATCATTCACACTACGGTCGTGTGGTCAGAGTCGTTCATATAGATCAACGAATAAATTTACTGGTCGGTGATCGTATAGTCGGTTCCTTCGCGAAAATCGCGCTCTAGAGGAAGATCTTGGGGAATTTCATGTTCAAGTTGTGCACGTATCGCTTTGCCCACTAGGTGGGGATTCTTCATCTGTTGTTCGGAGGCCATTGTAGTGTAATAGGGGAAGGGCGTGATCTAACCTCGGTCGTGAACATTCCACTTATATGCGAGTCTTCCCGCCTAAATGATTATGCTAATCCTCATGTGTATTCTACATTATCCAATCCTGTGCTCGGCCAATCACACATTATCGAGCAGAACATGCAGTAGCGATAACCGTCCTACTCGACTATAGTCTATGGTGGGAGGGCTGGTACAAAATAGTATAAAGTTCTAGGCTGATAGATTATACAAGGTAACATCAGCAAGCAATTTATCAATAATCTTCCTCGCCATCAACCCATCCACCCTTGTCACGCGTAGCACCACCTGAACCCACTTTCGTCTTGGACCGCGCTTTCCGACCGCCCAACTCCTTGTACTTTTCTCGCATTTCCACCTTGCCAGGCTTGCTGCCTTGGGTCTCCAATTTCCATTGTTCCTCCCGGACTTCTCTTGGTGTTTGGTAACCTGCGGAAGGCGTCGTTGGTCTAGTATACGGGGTGTGGGCAATGTCAGCATCCCGAGCGCGGACTGTACGAATATATTCAAGTCTCTGTAATGAGGTGGTGGGAAAATAAGTATTTATAAAAAATAGACATCTGCAACTAGCAACTGACCCAATTCTGTTTAGATTCTCTTCTCGTCCATTTTCCGGGTGGAAGTGCTTCGTCATGGAAGTTCTCTTTTCGATACTGTTGAAACCAAACTTTAATTTTTGGTTAGCAGAACGCTTATCGGTTTAATCCTCGCGCACACACCATAATTAAGACTCTGGCTCTTATTCCATTTCTTGCAGACCCGCGAACAGCGTGCAAGGTCTCTAATGCTAAGCATTCCAAATATACGTTGAGAGAGTTCCGTAGGAAATACGCGTAGTGGGTCCGCAGAGCTGCTCGCAGATAGGAGCAGTGGTCCGGGGACCGGTCGCTTGCTTGCGCCCTTAGTGGGTGAGGGTGGCCGCGAGCTTGGACGCGACCGTGCAGGAGAACCAGGCAATGATTGCTAAAGAATATTGTTAGCCTGACTATACTCGAGAGGACATGGTTATACGCACGACATCGACGAGTTCGTCGCCAGAGTCGTCGCCATGTGTCGGAGAACGTTTCGATATATGTGTCTGGGTCAATTTGCGGTTCAGATTTTCAATACCATGGGGCCGAAGGACATCTTGTAGTAAAGAAGTCATCTCTTTAGTTCGATAGAAGCTCTTTAGTAGAGTGTGGTGGTGGTAAGAGAAAGAGAATGTTTGAAAGCTGGAATGAGTTAAGAGGGGCGCGTGATGTCATCCACCGACCTACAGGCGCCCACAGCACGTTCATCCGCTTCCGATAGGCGCCACCAATAAACACCAACCATCGCCGTGTTCTGCACATCGCTTCATCTTGGACTTCTTCGATGTCCTCGTCTGCCCTATTGTCGTACACGTTCGTTATTGCTGTTGTGAGTTTCCTTCTGCATTTCAACAATGCTTGATTCTGGATTTTTGCATTCAGCTTTGGCTGCGAAAGCGGAGTCCGACAAACCGATGACTCACCGCAGGTATCCATTAACGGACTGTCAGCAAATCGCAATTAAGTTTACTCCGGTGTTACTGCAATCTTCAAGAATCTTCAAGACTTCGTATGCTGTGCTGATCGAAACTGTCGTTCACCTGGTTTGATCAAAGATGCTGGAGTACTACATAGCAGCTTCGCTCGTTCAAGTTCATTAGCAAATTCCACCATTCAGTACTAGTGCTTTCCTGCAAATCGACAACGTATCTTTCTTCAGAAACCAAGTTACACGGCGTTCCTGATCCCGGGCTTCTTACATCGAGGAAGGGACATCAGATAACGTCTTATTTCGGACGGGTATGTATGTCTTATAATGGAAATCTCAAATGTATTTCCACCTAAGACAGTAGTTTGTATCCGGGCCAACTATTATTATTCTGCATCGAAGTGAAAGTGGCCAGTTCGGGCTGGGAGTTATAAATGCGTACTATGCCGCGACAGTATGTCGCGTGTTCGGCTTGTCCATTTTTTGGAGCCATCGCATAGTCACTGTTCTCTCCGGACTTTTTATTGTAAATATCACATATATAGAGGAATATTATGATCGATTTATATTTTTTTTAAAGCAAATGCTGAAATGTAAATGACAGTATAAGTGTGTGGGACAGGATGTCGTGCGTAAAATGACGATGTCTTGGCACATTTTTCTATTCTAGTATCTCTCCATCCACTGCTTATTTTTCTTCACTGATTTAATGTAATATGTTCTTATGAATATTCTAAGGGATTCTATCAGAAAATATAGAAACAAAGTGGCCAGATACTCGAGTTCTGGGGGTTACGACATGTCTCACGCGATATCTTGTCGCGGCATAGTACTGTACCGACTTGATTCGTATGGCACGTAACTTTTTATTTTTCTGACAAATCCCCCAAATCCCCATAAATCGAGAAAATTTTATTGGCGATGTTTTCAAAAATTGGGTGTGATGCGTGACATACGAATCGATCGAGTTGGTACAGTAGTCTCGAAAACTGAATTATAATGCTGTTCAGTGTACGTGCTACATTAATAACCCTTTCTGTACTATTATGTAGAGATATAAGTATCTATTTATGTTTGACCTCCTTGTCCAACTATATACCAGAAATTCTGGGCCATTTTCAAACTACAAGGGGGTGAAGACAATGATGGGCGCTTGCATCGATAATCTAATCCAGGCGATCTCCGAGCACTGCCAATTACGCACCGCTTCACAAAGGTGCGTACTTTCTCCTATTCCAACGAAGCTACTTTTCTCAGCCACTTCCTCTTCTCTATCTCTTGTTCAGCTAACGTCGTATCCTTTCTCTATTTCTCATCATGTCCTGGCAAAGTACGCACCTGCTCTATATCTTGATCAGATACGCGACAATAACCGATATGTTTATGCAGCATACGTCGATAGCAACCTCCTCGGTACTAAGAAGATCACGAAGGCCGCCATTATTGGGCAACAAGGAGGCGTCTGGGCAACGTCAGCAGGATACAACGTACGTTTCTAGTTGTCTTGAATGGGAGAATGTGTGTTTATAAACGTCGCCACAGCTATCCACTGAAGAACAGAACGCTATCATTGCTGGTTTCGGCAGTCCCGAAAGTGTTCAGGCAAATGGTGTACGGCTTGCAGGTCAGAAGTTCTTTGTTCTCCAGGCCAATCCTCGTAGTATTTATGGCAAGAAGGCGGTATGTATACTGCTACTTTAATACACGAATGCATCGTTTCTGATGCTTTTCGATAGGGTGATGGCGTAATTATTGTCAAGTCGAAGCAGGCCATCCTTGTAGCAGAATACAGTGCTCCAACCCAAGCCGGAGAGGCCACACCTATCGTTGAGAGCCTCGCCGATTACTTGATCAGTGTAAATTATTAGAAGATGCTGAGATCGTTGGAACAGATAAGAATTGAGGGTGTTGTGTATATTGCTTTCAGTAAATGTTCTATTAAGTTTAAGTATTGTCGTTCATATTATAACATTTCGGGCTGAAGCTACAATCAACGTTATCAGCAGATCGATTTTACTGCTCAGCTATACTGTAATATGTACCGCGAGGAATTTCCCCTCTTCGATGTTGTTTTATACTCACCATAGCGTGTTTATCGAGACTATCACAGACTATTACATGTGGTTTTACCATCTACTTAACGCGTTGAGACAGGATGCGAAACATGCTGAGCAGATTACAGGCGCCAGTAGCCATGGTCCAATCACAATCAAGTAGGCATTTGGTGTACTTATGACGCGTTGAAATGACTGCGTGCGTCCTTCTTGCACTTTCAAATAAGGCTTATATCGCTTCATATGGACTCGTTAACTAATCATTGTTTATTTATGTTCTATCGTTTTCTAACGGGAATTTTAAAGAAATTCTTTACGCTTTAATGGCGTCGCTCTGTAAAGGCAACTCAATGTCGCTGCTTCAATTTCCTACAGCAACATGGAATTTGGAAATCTCAACAACAACGAGTCTTCAAATAGACAATAATTAGATCTAAATGGATCCCTATGTCTTGCTTCGCCCAACAGTCAAGCAGAAGTAGCCTATGAAAGCTTACTATAGATCGTACGTTCCTTTCGGGAGTAATATTTCCTGAGGGTATAGGGAATTCCAATAAGTCTCCGTCAGAACCCTTTCTTTTCTTTTCTCTAAGAGGTGATTATGGACGAGTCCATAATAAAGCTCAACTGATTCACGTATTTCTAATTATTTCCTATGCGTTTGCAATCTTTAAGGTAAAATTTGCCCCTTCAATATTCTTACGGTCGTGAGTCGGATTGAAGCGGTCACCATGAATGAAGCCATTCTGCCAGATTACTTGCCCCAAAAGTATACGGACATTACTTGGCTCTGGAGCAGAATACTATGGACAGGAATCCTTCAAATGTTGTCAAGGTTTCTTAGTAGAAGTATTCACTGAATTCTGAGAGCCTCCTGTAAGGATTAGAGCAGCTACCACCACTTGTATTACTTGACATCTATTATAATTTATTAGTCGAAGTGCCAATGGAGAATATACTCCAGTCACGAGCAAGCAGAATACCGCCAAGATCCGCGCATACATGTGCGCCTGCCATTAGCGAATCCAAAAACGGCAATCTCATCTTCATGACCTTGTGGTGGCGGCAGGTATTCAAGCGCCTTCCGATTCCAAGGTCTCCTTTCAGACCTCCCTCCTTTCCCTTGTCTACTATGGCGATCAAAAAGGATCCGACCACTCAATCCAACTATCTGGACATCGCAACGAAACATATTGATTTGAAATGGAACGTTGATTTCAAATCACAGACAATCGCAGGGACTGCTACTCTAGAGCTGGTCGCGAAAAAGGATGGTGTGCAGGAAGTCATGTATGCCACTCAATTTCTTTTTATGGGTTTAAACTGATGCCATATTATGTGAATTAAGTCTTGATACTAACCATCTAGATATCAAGAGTGTTCAGGTGGAGGGTCTGAAGAACGATGTGAGAACATTGCATATTGAAGAATATATTATGTTTAACTCACTCTTGACAACCAGTATAGCCTCGGAGAGCAACATCCTGTCATGGGATCTTCACTGTCAATTCCTCTACCTAAATCCGTCTCTACTGGCGACTCGGTGAAGGTCAGTGTCGAGTACTCGACCACCAATGAATCCATCGCATTGCAATGGCTGGACGCCGCGTAAGGATATAAGAGCACTATCGCTAGCCATTGATTCTAATAATAATGTTTATATTCAGCCAAACGGCTGGAAAGAAACATCCTTATTTGTTTAGTCAATGCCAGCCGATCCATGCCCGGTCTCTTGTTCCTCTGCAAGGTGAACTACTCATGCATTTGATTTTTGGCAATATGTTTATGAATATCCAGATGGTCCCTCTATTAAGCAGGTAAGCAGATGGCTATTTACTTCTTATATTGTCTCTAACCTTTCTTTAGACATACAGCGCATCTGTTACTTCGGTTTACCCGGCTCTCCTTTCTGCAATCCGCCAAACTCCTCCGTCTACAGGACCAGCGCATGATGGCAAGGAAATTGGGGTAGATACTGTTACATATACGTATGAACAGGTATGCATCCAGTTATGCATATGTTATATTGAGGAAGCTGAACTGAGTATCCTAGCCCATCCCTATCCCTTCATACCTCATTGCGATTGCTGCCGGAAACGTCGTGTATCGTCCTTTCCCTGTATCCGGGAGATCCTGGACCTCTGGTGTTTGGTGTGAACCGGAAATAATCGATGCTGCGTATTACGAATTCGCGGAAGACACCGTGAGGTAGTAACCGATGTACCTGTATCTTTCTGAGTCTGACTTTGTTGCAGATTCTTGTCCACTGCTGAAGATACCATCGCACCTTATCGATTCGGAGTTTATGATCTCGTTGTCTTGCCGCCATCCTTCCCATACGGTGGAATGGTAACATCTTCCTGCTGCTCAAACCTTCTGTGAATTAACATATTTTTTCGGTTTAGGAAAATGCATGTTTGACCTTTTTGACCCCGAGTATGTACATTTGTCTGCCTCGTATGATAATTGTTGACTTTGTTGTATAGCCCTCTTGACTGGTGATCGCACCCTGACTGACGTTGTCGTTCATGAATTAACCCATTCGTATTTCGGTAATGGTGTAACGTAAGTACATGACACCGATTCATTGCATAGATGTTAAATAAAGAACCTATTTTAGGCAGGCAGATGCTTCATCTTTTTTCCTTAATGAAGGTAGGACAACGCAGGCCCATTATTGTGCATATTGCTTATATTCGTTCTCAGGTTGGACCACTTATGTCGAGCGTCTTCTGCAAGGCGTCCTCCATGGAGCACCCGAGCGGGATTTCTCATTCATTATTGGAAGAAAAACTCTTAAGGACTCACTTGAGTCATACAAAGATACTCCCAAATACCAACGTCTCGTCATTGATTTCGATTATGGCGAAGACCCCGACGATGCATATTCCTCGATCCCTTATGAAAAAGGGGCCAACCTCATTTTACATATCGGTAAGAGAATGTAGAAGTTCACGCTTTAGCAAAGATTAACCCCATGCAGAACGTACTCTCGGCGGACTAAACGTTTTCCTTCCCTTCATTAAGGAATATGTCAATACCTTTACTGGAAAGAGCATCTCGGGTGACGAATGGAAGGCTTTCCTTTACGACTATTATCAGCGCAACAACCCCGAGAAGGTCAAAGCATTGGATACAATCGATTGGCAGGTGAGCAGCAGCCAATGTTGATATATGGCCCTGTCTAAACTGCCCGATATAGGCTTGGTTTTATGGAGAAGGAACTGAGCTTCCTGTTACCTTGGAATATGACACGACCCTTGCGAACCAGGCGTATAATCTTGCTGCCGAATGGGATGCTTCGCGCAAACATGACATTTCTACCCTGAAGTTCAGTCCGAAGGATCTCATCGATTTCAACGGCAACCAAATCGGTAAGCGTATTCAATATTTTTGGTCGTATCTAATTTCCTTATGAGACCTTTACCGATTGGCATAGTCGTGTTCCTCGAACGCCTCCAGTCTACGACGCCTCTGCCAGCCACACATATTCACCGTTTGGGCGAAGTATATTCATTTAACAACTCTACTAACTGTGAGATTCGTTTCCGCTGGTATGGTCTGGCACTTGCTAGTCCCGCTGCCAAAGACTATGCGAAGGCCGCAGCGGAGTGGATCGTCGATGCCAAATCTGGTTTGAAAGGACGCATGAAATACTGCAGGCCCACGTTCAAAGGCGTCTTTAAGACAGATCCCGAGTTGGCAAAGTCAACATTCCTTGCTCACGAGACTGAATTCCATCCCATTGCTAGGCAGCTGATCAAGAAGGTAACATCATCTTACCTATATCCTAATATGAATACTTACCAATATTGCAAAAAAGGATCTTGGATTAGCTGCGTAGCTTGCTTGCAGCCACGTAAAGTGAACATGTATCAACATGTATCAACTACGGTGAAAGAAATATTACAAAGATGCATATCTGTATTCTACTTCATTTGAATCCACCCCAAAGATCTCCGAATGCGTCGTCCTTCTTTGCCGCCGGTTGTGTCGCAGGAGCTGGAGTCGCAAAGGCTCCAAACAAATCTCCACTTGCCGATGTTGTCTGAGTAGAACCAGTCCAAACATTTTGAGATCCAAACGAGGAAGCTTGTTGTTGAGGTGCGCCGCCATAGGCATCAACAGCTTGCTGCTGCTGTGGTTGTGGTTGAACCCAGATGTTGTTCTGGGCAGGAGCAGGTTGTCCCCAAGGATTTGCAGCAGCAGCAGTCGGGACATTCCATCCAGACTGAGCTCCCCACATAGCTGTCCCGCCATTTCCCACCATACTTGTGGTTTGGGATGCGGTAGGCTGCGCGGACGCAGCACCAAACCCAGCAAGTCCACCGCCGAGAACTCCTGTTCCTGGTGCAGGTCCAGAATTATATAGAGATAAGATATTACTTTTAAAATCTTTCTGAGATGCCGCAGGTTGTGCCTGCTGTTGTTGCGGAGGTTGGTGGAAATCCAGACTGAACAAGTCGTCTTTAACAGACGTGACAGGTGCTGCTGCAGGCGCGGGCACAGGTGCGGAAGTAGCTGTGGGGGCAGGAATGGGTGCCGCAGATTTGGACGCTACCTGGCTAGATAAAAGAGGTCGTGGCTGAGATTGGACTGGCTGGCGAGATTGGTTTGGAGGCGGTATGGCTTGTCGAGCCTGTGTTTGTACGATTGTCGCAGGTTCTGGAGCAGGAGGATTTTCGGAATAATGCTAGGATATATCAGTAAGCCACCTATTAGGACGCGATTGAATGACGTACTTCTCTAGCACCTTCCAGCACAGATGGGTCTGCGGGTGGAGGTCCTTCCATAACCCAGCGACGAGATTCATACTTCGAACGGATAAAGGCTTCCATTTTGCTGATTTAAGAATAAGCATAACATAGATTAATAGACGTGCCAAAATGCTTACTGCTCGGGTGGTATATGACCTGGCTTGAGATGTGCCTCCCAATAGAGATTCGCGCGAGCATTTCCCCACTTCTGAATGGACTAATATAAGGAGTTAGAAACGTTCAATGTGGATGATAATTAGTCTTTACCTCCATTTGTTCTGGTGTCCAGATATCCAGATCTACCGACTTGACTTTACTGATATGTGTGCCCATACTGCGATGGATGCCTGAACATCTGATGCATAGAAATACGCCACTGGACAAATTCAGCAATCGGGACAAATGTCTTCCATAATAGCTTGCTTACAGGTTCCATGAAGCCCATCTAGGATCTTCATTCTTGCCAGATGAGTTTGTATTCGAGTAGAAATGTGCTAATGCCATGTACGTACCATTTCGTTTGCAGTCTGCGCATACTTTATTTTCCGTACGCTTTACCAACTCTCTTAAGATCTTGGAATTTCTGTCTGTGGTTGCTTTATCCTGTCTGGACATCGTATTAAAGAATAGATGGAGTGGACGGAAACTGACGAGGCCTTGAGGTGCATTAACCGCCCGATGCGGTGTGTCACTCCAATGTGACATCTTAACATGCCTCTCTCCGGATCTCTTCTGAAGAACCACAATATCTATTGGATTTCGGTACTGATTTTTTACAGGCAATAAATGGCAGCATAAGCATATATAAAAACCATGACTTGATATGGCATTCGATCCAATAGCTTCTGTCATTTTAATAGCAGCACAGCTGGAGATACTTAGTATCGATAAGGTCGAATAAATGCCAGTAGACTAACGAATTGCCATTCGATTACATATTCTCTTGATCAAGCGTTGCTAATAGCAGAACTTCTTTCAGTGACGTTCCGGTAATCGCCTTTCTTATTTTCCACAGATCTTGGAAATATTTTATACGAAACGTTGGAACGACGTGGATCATCTAGTGATCTAGCGACATGCAGGTTTGGTCTTACCCGACGAGGCTGAGAGTAGACATGCATTCGCTGGGAGTCAGGAGTATTTGGTCCGGGTCGCACCTAAATTTAGAGCACTCGAGTACCACAACCAGTTTGGTTTCTGTGAGCACGGGGTGAAATCGGAGTCGTTCAACGCTTCTACTAGAGGCCAACGTTGCATGAAGCCGTAGATATCGACTCAGGTTGATCAAGTCCGTGAGTCAAGCCAATTTACGTTTCGTCAGACGGCTACCCACAGATAGCCGGAAATACTCAGCGCCTAAGCATGCAGGGGGCACCAATGCAAAAGATTCTCGAGTCATCGGTAACAAAGACCTATTTAAAGTCTTTTTCGCCTACCAAAACCTTTTCTTTATCTCAACATGTCCTCCTATACTCCTTCTAAAATCGGTGCGGATGGCTACCACGGGATTACAGATATCCAAACAAGGCCTCTCCCGGATACGGTGGAATGTCAAAATGTGAAGAGTTTGCCTGCCATAGACGTGCGTTTGAAAGTTTTTTCAAGGTATTCCACGATGGTAGTTTTTGATAGAGCCACAGGTTTCGAAGCTCAAAATCACTCTTGCCAAAGAATTGAAGCCTTTGCCTGAACTAGGACCCCTGACCTTCGGAAATGTATGCCTTTTGAATGTTAGGAGCTACGTTCAATTGACTGAACGATCGAAATTTGTAGGTTATGTCCGACCATATGCTAGTTCTTTCGTATGACCCTTTCACGGGATGGTCAGACCCAGAGATCAGACCATACGGAGGTCTTAACATTGAACCGGCAAGTTCATGTTTCCAGTACAGTACCAACTTGTTCGAAGGCATGAAGGTCAGTCCAAGTGATTCCTGTGTGCATAGAATCAGTACATATCTGTTCATTATGTTATATTGTTAGGCATACCTCGGACCTGATGGAAAGCCTCGCCTTTTCCGACCCGACATGAACATGGCAAGGATGAGTCGTTCCGCCACAAGGGCTGCTTTGCCGGTGCGCCTTCCTCCTTATAATCACTTAAATATGCTCACAATATTCGCAGAATTTCGATGGGGAAGCTCTGCAAATCCTGATTAAGAAACTCGTTGCAGTTGACCAGCGATGGATTCCCTCAGAACCGGGCTATAGTCTTTACGTTCGTCCTACCATGATCGGAACACGTGTGGGTTTCGGTGTGGCAGCTTCTCAACATGCAGTCCTTGTCGTACTGCTTTCCCCTTCAGGGCCCTACTTCCCCAAATCTTTAGCGACTCCCCGGAGGCGAGCTTGGACCACCCTTCTGGCGTCTGCCACGAGCATCCGAGCATGGCCAGGAGGAACGGGGGAGTATAAACTCGCTCTTAATTATACACCGTGTTTTGCGCCTCAGAAGGACGCAGAGAAACAAGGATATTCCCAAATTCTTTGGTTGCTCCCTGTCGAAACACCAAAGGGTAAGCAGTGGAAAGTGACCGAGTGTGGCCAAATGAATTTCTGGATCGTCCTAAAGCGCGATGATGATGGTGAGTTATAAGATAAAAGATAAGCAAAACAATTCAGTTAATAGTTGGATATAGGAATCGAGCTTGTCACACCTATTCTTGACGGGACCATTCTTCCCGGTGTCACGAGAGACTCTTTGCTTCAACTTGGAGCTCAACACAACAAGGGCTCTCCTCTGCCAGGACTTTCACCCGATCTCCAGATTACCGCTCGCGAAGATACCTTCTATATGTCTGATATCCTTCGTTGGGAACAGGAGGGACGTCTTTTGGAGGCCTTTGGTTCCGGAACTGCAGCTATTCTGGCAGGTGTCTGGAAAGTCGGTTGGGAAGGCAGGGATATTATTTTCGGTACCACCATGGATGATCTTCTTAAGGGTGGAGAAGAAGATGTTAACGGGTTGGGACCCATCGGAAAAGCTCTCTATGAGCGCATTGTTGCGATCCAGCTGGGCAAGGTCGAAGGTCACCCCTGGAGCGTCCCATGCGAGTAAAAGCGACGGATTCCGTGCCCTAACGACTTATATTTTGTAGATTTAGGATGAATATACCTTTCATAATCTTTATATTGGCTTACGGTTATTATCGGGGCTGGTGAGCTTATCTTTAAATCACCGGTCGTTTTCGGCTTACCGTCGCGAAGCGAGCCTCCTGTTATACATGCATATTCACCATCGTCCGTCAGACGGAAAGATATTTGCAGAATAAAACGTTTGCAAAGCTTCCATGCCACTTTCAAATTGAAGAGGAAATAATTAGCTCCAAAAGCAGTGGAACTTGGCAAAGACCTTCAAATTTACTTTCTTCCTAGCGGCGAGACCACTACGTATCATCATTTAGTGGATGGGGGAGTTTAATAAGATTGAGACAAACCTTATTTTATCTTTGGTAAGAGAAAGGGGTGAACGCTAACTTCAGTTTTTCAGAACGAGAAGCTACTTATTTTAACCGGTAGTCAAAGTCGCCGGATCCGAATCGCGACAAGTTGTCACTGTAAGCTGCCTTCTCTTTTGCGTAAGTCCGTGCCTCCCCGAAGCGACGACACTTATGATAAGCGGATTTATCTTCATAATATTTCATTTGTTATCGGAAGGAAGCTCGAGCTTTAGTGACGAACTAAAACGCGCTCTTCGGGTTCTAGCAGTGGTCACCTACAGTTCCAGCGATCTGAATCGCAATCTCTCCTCCTAATCGCCACTAATATTATTTTCCCTCAAGTTCAACAGGAATAGACCGCCTCGTTGCTTCGCCTTAGTAAGGCTAGATGTACGCTCGGCCACACTACTGCGATTGACGATCAGCCAGACGTCATGACACATGATTATCAGTCAGTCAGACTATACATAGCATAATTCGTACCTTCGACCATCATCTCGATTGGAGCTCAAGGAACTTCTGGCTGAGTTAGAGACACTGTCGGAGGAGAAAGCAGAAATATACTTCCTGTACCGATCAAGTATCGGCTTTAACAAATCGCTAAAGGCTCCAGTCAGATATTCAACTAGTCGGATTTCAAGTGGAGATGTATTTATTGAGTCCGAGTGGATACCTTTACTATATTTATCTTGAGAATACAAAGTACATCACTATTTGTTAGTCGTTATTCGGTTTGGAATCTGCTAAGAGCCGTGCTCCCCAGTAAACTCAATCCACATATAATTCGGCATTTCATAAGGGGCCTTGATGAAAATTGATTGCAACGAAATCTTAAAGGGGCTCAGCGAATATAGAAGTCTTTATATGTCAAAACGGTCAGTTCGCATATATCAACTGATTTTCACGTATGGACCATCAAGGTGGGCGTCGCTTTTAGTTGTGTTCTAGCTTCCTTTCCAACTGATGCCTTTTGGTGGCGACTCCGACATCGTGAGCACAGGTATCCTTCAACGGGTTGATACTGAACGAGAAAATCAGAAGTCTTACCGAGATGAGTACATTCAGGGCGTATATGCCGTACCAGAGACGGAATGACTCGGACTAGATGTGGTCGACCGCGATAAGCATCAGGTGCTAAGCCAATGAGTCGTGATATCAAGGAGTTGCGAACTTTACTTGAGGAATGATCATCATGAGTCTTTGCTAAAATGCTAGCAAGGTAGCCGAGAGAGTATACCCAGAGAACCAAGAGAAACATAGATAAAATAGGATGCATAAGCCGGAGACCGTCGCAGATAAATATTTCGGAAACTTTGCCAATAGATAGTTGCGACACTGGCGATGCCCAGATAATATAAGCCAATGGATATGAACCTTTCTGAATGCTGGGAAACACGCCAATGTAACCAGAGATCAGAGAGGTTACAGGAAAAGAGGTTATATATGGGCACGCTGGAGGAATTTCAAACGTAGCGCCATCGCAGGGTAGAGGGTCAGTTGCAGCCCCCGCGGTGTTCGTAGTTCAGTGCAGGGAATAAAACTTTCACCTTTGGAAATGGATATGCATGCATCCAACTTACAGGGTCGACAATACCATCACTGCGTTTGCATGGCCGGATAATATCCGGATTCTGTGCTGCATCTTGTCTTGGGGATCTTGGTTCTGGCCGGAAAGGAACGTCACTTTATACAATGGCTTGGTCAGGAATAGAACTAGCATGTATCTCATATACCTTGCATGGTAAGAATTCGTTACCGGTATTCTCCTTCGAAGAATGGTCGTGATGAAGTCTCATCGGGTTCAATGTCAGTGAAGTTTCCCTTAAAAAGATTCGCTAGTAGTACGTATTGACTGTCAATAAGTAATACGGGTGCGGAAAGCCATAAGTAACCTCGCCTCACATGATAGATCTGAATGGATTCATTGGCATTGTAATGAGGGGTAAGGTTCCGGCATCAAGACAATGCAAAGCCTGGTTAAATTTATTGTAGGCTTACTGTAGGAAGACCGTAAGAACGCTGCGGAGTAAGAACCAACAATAAGTATAAGGTTCTTGATAGGTGAAATTGTAGGCCCAGGGCAGTGCGGAGCTTGGATCGTCATTGCTATACGGAATATTGTCTTGTCGCCAAATGGAGACCATGAAGATGGGTATACTCCCTGATAAGAACTCGAACCACGATAGATGGGAGGAAGAATTCGAACCGTTCGTGGGAGGATGCAGAAACCAACCTGAAATCAAAGTCCACATGCATAGCCCGTCATAGATGCCTTGTCATATTGTTCATAATGTTCCGATTCAGTAAGATCAGTGCCCATGGACGAAATGGCGATGGTCCCAATAGGTATTGACGTGGGTGAGAATGATTTAATAAGCGCTAGTTAGAATACTTGAATTGATTGAATGAGGGTCTTACCACACTAATAAAGATCAAGTCTTGTCGCTTTCAAATACTTACTTAGGCTACTACTAGGCTCCTCATGTACCTGCGGCCAGTCTTCGTTCTATAGCAAGTTACGCAGCTACAAAATGTAAGTGCCGCCCGCGCCCGCTAATCACCGTAACAGATAGGCTTTAGGCTCTATTGGGGGACATAATTTAGGCAACTTTGGAAGGTTACCAGTCGTCCCGTATGACGAAGTTAGTTCAGGTTCAAGCAGGCGATGGAACTCGATTAAACCAGCAATAGGACCTGAATCCAGATTCGTTCGTTCATGGAGACGAGACTATTGCGATGCGATTTATTACCATATGGTCCCTAGATCAGTGCGGATAATTGCACGTCAAATCGCAGCACAATCCTGCTGACAAATAGCACATGGGATACAGTCCAATGTATCCTGGGATTCATTTAGCGTCGATCGGATATGGCGGGTCAAAGCTTACTTGCTCGCTTTCGTTGCCGACTGTGGAACATGTGAATGGTGATGGAGACACAGAGTATATGGACTACAATCCTTCTAATCACGTTTCAAGGAAGCTGTAGCGAGGGCTACGTGCGATCATATATAACCGCGTACTAAACTGAAGTTGACACGTCCCTAATGATACTAATTGCCTCGAAATGCATCGGTGTTCCCTTTGAAGCGGTTAATTCCAAAATCACCCTTCTGACCGAACCTGTTCCAGTAAGCCCACCAACCTACCGTACCGTCAGTCATTCGGGTCAATTTTAGGCATGAAAGAGAAGCTGTACAGGAACTCCATGACCGATTGTAGGAAGTATCGGTGGCAACCGACCCAACCGAGTCGGGCACACCATGACATGTACGCTGAAAGTTTAATTTGTCGGAAGGCCCGAAAAAAGAAGGGACTGGGCACCGGTTTTCTGGCCTCTACTTTTTTCCTCCACCGGAAATCAAGAAGGGCAGCAAAACCCATTCACCTAAGATCCGTAAGTTTTTCAAACACATAGGGGTCGGCTTCTGTCGGGTAGAGCCGCCAGAGAATGAGCGAGGTAATTGCATTCCTTCTGATGTTTTTCAGACAGGAGGAAGACAAGTTACTTTAGAGAATGCATCCTATGCCAAGGGTGCCGTTTGTCCTTTCCATGTACATCAGTCACTCGAGCTGTCAGGTCCGATCAGGTTGTGTGCATAAGTAGGGAGGAGCCGTGCCCGTGCGTGACAAATGGGCATTTTGGAGCGGCATGCGCGAAGCGTGTGATGTCCAATTTTACCCGCGCCTCCAAGGTAACATATAAGCCATCATCTGGAGAATGTCGTGTCACTGCAAGTGACAGCTAATGGAGCCATTCATACGAAACCTAAAACAGCTTAACAAACCAGGTTGATAACCCCGCAGAAACATTCACATGGTTTGGAACTGCTGCCTGGTGGGTATGTATGGCTGTGGCACGCGTATCGTCTCGAGCTGGGAAGTGTCGCCGTCGGTGGCTTTGGCTGAGAGTGGCTATCCATATGCATTTAGAACTTGTTGTTGGTGACAGGATTGACGGCAATTTCCCTAGACTGGGAGAAGGCATGAGTCTATATGGTTTTATTCTAAATAAATTTCGAGCGACTGGAAGGTGCGATGAACAACGCTGTGCCAACCGAATACATTACGCTCCGTTTCATGCTTACACGGGTGCCACAAGAAGAAGTTCAGCCCGAACATTTGCGCAGTCCCCCTGAGTGAGTCAAGCTTAAGAAAGCCGAGTTCCATGCGCGTATTGGCGCCATGAGTCGACCTATGCACCCGATCATTGTTAACCCTTGGGGGTGGATATTTGAAGAAGGGCTAATAAGTATTTTTTCTTTGATAAACATTTCATTTGGCATGATCGGATGGTTTCAAAATTGTTACTGTTTCCCCGTGGTGCGTTGTTGCAGGTCGGCAATTTTACGGCCGATGTCTAGCCTTTTTGCCTCCAAATTTTTTTGCTCGTCTCGTAACCTGAATTAGGGGTCAGGTTCCAGACGACAATGTCCCATCGTCCGCGTGGCCAAGTCTTACCACTTTATGCGCTCCTCTGGATTTGCGATTACCGCTGCTACAGGAGCCCGGTTATCTGAATCCTCGGAGGGAGATATCCGGCGTCCTCGGAGGGCGAAGCCAGCATAGAAGGTCACTAAGCATGTCGCATAAATGAAAGATTGGATTAGATTCTTATGACTGCTTGGGGCGCACCTGGGACGATCAAACAGCAATAGAGGAACACCCTAGATGCCTTGGGTCTTCTGGACATGTTCCGTGAGGTATCCGGTTACGAAAAGCCCAACAACTTCTAATCAAATCACGAAGATGCTCCTGGGGATCTTCTCCACTGAAATAAGCGGCTTACGTACACGGGTTGAGTGGGCGCGGTTTTCTCTCTCCTGTTGGGCATGTGCCAGCGCCATTGCACTTTGCCCGCCGAAGTTCCCAGACAATTAGTATTTTCACGAAGAGTGCCGAGGGATACTCCTTTGTGTCAGTGGAGTCTCGAAAAAGGGTTACGGTTAAGACAGGTACTATCAGTAAAGGAACCCTGCCTTGCTAGGAGATGAGGTGTCTCGAGGTGCATAAGAGCATATCCGTCCGCCCCGCTCTCGAGACACAACATCCGAATCGACACCGGACCGCATTGCATTGCAATATAATGCCACCTGAAGTGACAGGTTGAAAATTCCAAGTATAGTGTGACGCTGGGGGTCCATAGCGTGACAATTATTTGAAACTCCGACACAAGTCTCTCGTCATCGTCTACCACGCCGTCGCCGCCTCACTGAGCGAGCAAAGGGCACGCGCCCACGACCAGCCAGTCTATCTTTTATCGCTACTCATTCTATCTCTCTTTGAATCGTTAATTTCTCTTTTGCCATGGGGATTGCCTTTGGTTCATTTGACGCAATCTGTGAAACAGCCGCTCTTGTGGTTTGCCCGTTAGTGGGCAGCTCTCAAGGCATCGAACCTACGTGTTATAGTCGAAATGTAGAAATCTCGACGACACTCATATTCCAGCCCTGTGAGTTCATTTTGCTGTGGAAGATGCAAGGATGCTCATGCGGGCGTAGCAACATGTTTCGTTCACATTGTAGCCATTATCATGACGATTATTATGATCCTGCACGTCAGGAGTAAATACACTGCCGTAGGTAAGTCGAAAGAGTTCTCAATGAATTGTTATGGAATTATGAACAAATTATTATTTCAGGTCGCAAGGAAATCGTCATGTTCTTTTATCTGTTTGCTATTGTGGAATTCCTCGCCATCTTCTTGGATTCGGGGGTCATTCCTACGGCCAGCACAGTTTATCCTGTGAGTAGCTCACGAGTTGCGCAGATGTGGGAGCTGACTCCGGGGAATTCCAGTGGTTTGCTGCGGTTTACACGGGCCTGGTTGCAGCAACGTACACTTGCCTGGTAATCAATGGATTCGTAGGCTTCCAATTTGCCGAGGACGGCACGCCGCTATCGCTATGGGTGAGTGCTCTGGAATAGCGTGGATGTGTGTTGTTCTAATGGCGGGACGGTAGTTCCTTCGCCTGAGCTCGCTCGTTCTGTTCGGCGTGGGCTTCTTCCTGGCAATTGCCACATTCAAGAACTTTGCGGGATTCACCTTTGACAAGACCACGGGTCTATGGATCATCTACATATTATATCCTCTTATCTGCGTGGTGGTTTACGTGGTGTCACAACTGGTACTCGTGCTACGCACCCTGGACGACCGCTGGCCGCTGGGTGACATTCTGTTTGGAATCGGCTTCTTCACGGTGGGCCAGGTGGTGCTGTTTGCATTCAGCGTGACGATATGTGATGCGGTGAAGCACTACATTGACGGACTGTTCTTCTTCACGCTGTGCATCCTGCTGAGCGTCATGATGGTGTACAAATACTGGGACTCTATTACAAAGGAAGACCTGGAGTTCAGTGTGGGAAGCAAGGCGGCGGTCTGGGAGGTGAAGGACCCGCTGCTGAACGCGAACACGGTGGACTACTCGGAGGAGGAGAGCACGTACCACGGCGCACCGGGGTCGATCGTGGGAGGGATGAACGGAGCGACGATGTACGGAGCGGGGTCGCATGGGTACCCGCCGCAGGGCTACGGGGAGCGGGAGATGCGGTACTAGACACAGTATATTATCTCGGACATTTGACATGCATGTTATTCTTCGTTGTTAATGTTATTATTGCACTGATTGTGGATGTGACGTGTGACTTGGCGCCAGGAGTGAGACAAGATCGGGAGAAATAAAAGAAAATAAGTGGGGCCGAGCTGCGGGGTCTGGCCGTGTTTTGGTTTCGTTTTTTCAGCCCGATGCGATCTTGCTTTGTCCGCTTCTGGACGCCAATGCTCTCCGTCGCCCCGTCTGCATCTCGGCTCTGACCACGACTATCCTCATGTAAATATTCCACTCGAAAATTCACCGCTCTCCTTTTTATCCCGCCTGTTTCTCCTCTCTCTTCAAATGGCTTCCGTTGCCCCTTGCGTCCGCTCTTCCTCCGCAATCATGTCCACTGTCTCCTCCACCCTCGCCCACCCCTCCTCATTCCTCCCATGGTGGAAGTCGTCCTCTAAGCCCCGCTCCTCACCACAATACTCCCTGCCCTCCATTGCCCACTTTGACCGCCCCCAAGGTACCTTCTCTCCCATACTCTTTGTGTGCATCTACTTACAAGTCCTAGCTATGCAATGGCGCGAGCCCGAGGTTGCACAACCAGAGCTAAAATCCTACGAGTCCAGCCCATTAGCGGGTCCCTCCACTCCCCAGTCGCCCTCCCCAGTAACTCCCGAACAGCAAATGCATCCGCTGGACCCGACACCGACCTCGTCCCAGTGGTTCTGGATGGGGCCACACTCGACCTCGCAGGCCACCGCGGAAAAGACATGCGAGATGATCTGCTACTTTTGGTTTTCCAGCACACTTGGTGCTCCAAACACCTCTCCGTTCCGCCGTCTACGGAAACAGTCCAAAGTGACCTATTCGCCGCCAGACGGTCTCACCAGCTCCGCGACCGCTGCACTCCAATTCCAGCCAACCACGGCCTTTGTCCAGTTTATGCAAAAGCTGCTTCAGACGACCCAAGTCAGCCAATCCGTTATTGTACTATCACTACACTACATCTATCGACTAAAGGAGGAGAACCACTTCACGAGCGGGCAGGCAGGCAGTGAATTTAGGGTAGCGGTTGTCGCCTTAATGTTGGCGAACAAATTCGTCGACGAGTGAGTGCCTTGTTCTGCACCAAAAAGTCTCTTCTGACCTTTCTCCAGCAACACATACACCAACAAGACGTGGTCCGACGTCTCGGGAATTGACCTCGAGGAAATCAACAGAATGGAGCGTGAATTTCTGCGAGGGGTGGATTACCGCCTTTATGTCAATACTGAGACTTACCGGGCATGGGTCAACTTGCTCAAGGGCCTCGTGGCAGTCAAGGAGCGAGACTTGCAACAATGGCGCTATTCTCGTCGTTACAACAACGTGCATGCGCCTGCGCCTCGTTTGTCTGTCCCAAATCTTTCCGCTCGCGCCCGATCCGTCTCGCCTTTGCCATCTCTCAAGGCGGGCTATCCTTTCACATTTGTCGCTCCGGCGTTCAATAATCCTTTCGCCGAGGCTGACAAGGCTCTCCTACCACCACAACGATCTCAGGTGCCAGCTGGTCCAGGCGTAAAGAGGTCAGCCGTGGACGCCTTCTCCCCGCCTTCTGCCGCCCTCGCAGGGCCTCCTTCCAAACGACCCATTTCCCTCGATATGAGCGTGGTACGACCCATCCGCGACGCCCCTGCTAGCGCAGGCTCCTCATATCCATTGTCCGCCTTTGCCAAATTATCTATTAACAAGCCAGATACCCCTTCCCGCCCCAAGACTCAGCCAAAGTCAGCAGGTGAAACTGCGCAAACGTTGGCCGCACCCTACAGCATACATGACCGCATGACCACACCTGACCCAGAGGTAGGCTTGGTCTTCTCGATGTGTTTCGTTTTTGACTTATATGCCTTTTCATTAGAACTTATATTACTACGTCCTAGCCAGCTCCCCTGCTGAAGCTGAAGGCGATAATCGCGCACGCAAGGCCGTCCTGCGCTCGCACCAACCGACCTACTACTATACTTCTTCCGTATACGTGCCCCCTCCGCCGCCAATGTACATTCAATCCGCACGTGCTAGCCCAGTCCAGCCATTACCATCATTCCGCTACTTCAACTCGCATTATTCACATTTCGACAGCCAGTATCCTACGCCTAATTCTAATCCGCAAGTTCCGCTGTCTTTACCTCCTATTCGAGTACATCCAAGCGACGGAGACCTTTCGCAAGATCACCGACAGCGCAATTATTCAGGTTCCCAAACACATAGTCGCGTACCCGTGGCTCCCTTTGCAAATGCAGGACCACCAGGGGTCCAATGGGCGCCTCACCCGACGCCAGAATCCCACGCCTATGCGCGATATGCGTTCCCGCCGGTCGCATAGCCGCCGGAGACTCGAATAATTTTTCGTCCTTCCCTCATCTGTTTTTCCTTTGTCCTTTATCTCTGCAATCATTTTTCATCTGCATCAGCCTGTTTAGATCACGCACCACAATCAATGTCTCATCATCTCTCTCATTCGCATGGTATTTTTCCCTTGTGCAACTATTCTCAATTGCTTAACATTTAGCCGTCACGGACATTCTGGCAGACTACATATTCCCTTTGTAGATCCGACGCATATTTACATTATCTCCATTGGTATTGATTAACCCACAACTGTATTGGACTATAAATTTCCTTGATCCATCTGAATGAGTGATTCATATACTGACAGCCCGATGGAAGGGCCGCCCGAGACGCTTAAGACTGTGGAAAGTTCAGGAAAAGATATCTAGGCACTTGGTGGCGATCCCTCAAGAGGGGTAGTATTTGTCCATGTGAAGGCGTATACGATCATGAATCTTTTCGGTACATATCCACCGTTCCACCGGACCAGGAAATGACTAGGAACAATAACAGCGTCCCAGAACGGTAGCCGGACCTGCGCCCCAGTCCGCAAAACCCAACGTCGCACACACGACTCACCGCGTCATCATCAGAAACCTGCCTTCGGTCGAGAGGGCCGCACCCAGTCATTTCGCCGGCCCCAAGGCTTGAGCCTTATTTTAGAACAAATCCTTGTATCAACGCACTATAATTGTCCAAGAGAAAACCAAAGGTGCCACAGGTGTTTCTGATTATCCTTTGCTCCTATGCAACGCGTGAGTTCAATGGGCAGAAGTGCGCTAACGAGAACCCCTGTCTGCGAACGAGTCTACGAATAGCTGGCCATCGTGCGTGTGCACTTGCTAACATACATTCACACTGCCAAGGGCGGCGCTCATGAAGACTAGTCTGAAGCCTCTTACGCCATTGCGAAGGGGTACTGAACCTCGAGGCATGGTTATAACGAACAATGGATCACATATGCAGCTTGCTTCGGGAACTTACGTGAACGTCTATCTGGTGGAGTCGCAGCGAGCAAGGGCGTCGTGTGCGTTCACCAGGGAAAACGCCTATCTGAGTTAGTCCGCAATAATCGTACCAGCAGGGCCACCAGACAGGGGCCGGAGCACTATACTTGTCGGCCTTGCGACTTGGTGTGGCTATTACAAGGAGATCACTCTTCGATCAAATTCTCCAACCCATATTGTTCCTTTTCCGGCATAACACCCAGGATATCCTGCCCGCTATCCCAGATCATTTCTGACTAAGCTCCCCTGGGACCCCAAGCGGGGGCTGTGGGCAGTTGTAGACGCGTTCTACTCGCGTGTCCCTCCAGTCCACGCGCCTCCCATCTTGCAACCCCGAATCAAGCATAGCTCTCACATCCACCCCATGTCAGGCAAAAAGCGGAAGGCAGAGCCTCTTCTCGGCTTTCAGGACCTGTTCGACTCCATCACTGGCATGTCCATCGGTTTTTATCCCCGCCACCTCCGTATTCTAACTCAGTTCCCTTCCGAAAGACTTGCTGATACAAATCAAGCCCCAGCTCTCAGGAACTCAAAGACCTAACAATGAAATTCTTATTTCACAGCTCTCCAGGCTCGCCAACTTCGCCGAGTCATTTACCGAACAACGCCCGCGTTCAAACAAGAATTGGCTCACCCAGGCTGATGACCTTGACAGAGAAGGTTAGGACAAGTTTACTACATACATACTTCGTTGCCTCTCAATCTTCAATGCAACTTTTCTTACCCATCGGTTTCCCCCGGCTATCATATAGGCGTCAATCTTTGGAATATGTCGGGAATACTTCGTCAAGGGAAAGATCACGATCCCAAGCTATTTGCTGCGCGTGAGTAGACATTTCTATAAGGGGCTCCCTTCTTGACGACATCTCGAGCGTAGTGCGTCTCGCCGCTTTCCGATTGGTCCAAGCTGGCTTGGAGCAGAAGCCCGACATTGAAAGTAAGCTTCCCTCACTGGCTGTTCTTATACAACCCATGCAAATGGTTACAGCGCTATTACACGTATTGCAGTTGGCAAGCAAGACAGGGTCTGCCCTCTCAGGTTCTGTGTTCTATGCATCAATCCAAGTGCCTTAGTTGAAACTCACTCTCACGTGCTAATTATGAAGACATAGCAAACCATACTCTTGCGGGTGCCGTTCTGGGTGCTGCTGCCAAAGTAAGTGGCTCGATTTAGCAAGTGAATCGGGGTGATTCCATCCCTTCCCGTTCCATATTCATTCGGTCCTCTCCAGATCGAAGAAGACATGAATGCAGCTGACGATCCCAACGATACCCACGCCCAATCCAAAGCTTGCGCCTCCATTGTTTACTATACATGTCGCATGGAAGCTGTGCGAGCCCTTTTGATTCGTCTCAATAGCACATTATTCTCATTACGGCTACGCCTCCACACTTCTCAGGCTTGGAAAGAAGGCAACAAAGGAGTAGCTCAATTTATGCTTTGCAAAATTATAGGCACGGTTGCCACTTTCTTTCCCGTTTCGACCGTCACGTCTAATTACACACCTTACCGGCTAGAGGGAAATGATTCTCGCCTCTCCTATCTATCTACCCAAGATGTGAGCCGCCTCGAGTTCCGAGTTCCGCTAGCCATCCGCGTTCAACTGTATTGGAATAGCGCGAACAGCTGGCGTCGAAGATCTTGGAAATCGGAAAAGCAATGGCTCGCGAACAAGTAACGGAAACACAGAATCCGCAGACGCGAGATGCAAAACGAGCGCTTGAGGCCATCAAATGGATTCGGAGTGCATTGACTCTTGTCGAGAAGACACCCGTTGAAGATACGCCCAGTATTTTGGAACTTAAGGCAAGACGAGTCCTTTCGGCTAAGTTGGGTTTTCGAATTTATGAATTCTGGTTTAGCGGGCCATCCTTCGAAATTTAGGTAACAAAGTCACGCACACCCTTCTCTCCACCCAATGCTTATTGTGAAACCCTAATAGCGCGAGTCTATTACTTGGCCTCCTCGGCAGACGTGGAGAACTTGGATAAGGCCGAGGCCACGCTGTGTGAGCTCATATCTTCAGTTGATAATAATGCATGTGATAAGGTAGGTTTCCGCCATCAATATCCTTTATTGTCGCCCACTCAGGCGAAACAGAAGCGTCCCGAGTTCCAACAAGTAAGATGGATGCGCCTCGCCGTCTTAAAAAGGAAACACGCCCCTGATCATTTACTGCTGGAAGGTTGCGTCGTGACTTGATCGAGATCTGACAGTTCACTGATTTCAGCCTAGGTTTCCAATCCATCATCGAGCACTTAGACTTCACCGAGGCGGAAATTACAGAGTAAGATGTTATGTCCGAACAATAGGCATCACGAGCTGATATGTCATAAAGTGTTCTGCAGGAACTGCGCGCCATGGCCCAACATCAGTCAGTGACATTTATGCACCGATCCTGATTGTTTCTGAAACTGTGATGAAAGCCTGCTGGTCACTGAGGCCACCCAACAGCTATTGGAAGCCACCCTCGCCTCTTCAGGAAGATCAGCTGTAGATAAAATCTTTCTGTCTTTGATCTTCCATTGTTCCAGGGACCCTGATCATGAGCGAGCTATCAAGACAGTTCAACAGGCGTGTTCCCGTAAGCGAACAACAATACGTTTTCAGGCCTTGTACTTTGACTTATTTCCAAATTTGGAACTACGCAGATATAGCGGAGCTGGATGATTTCGAACTTCCCAAAGTGCCGGCTGCGGCGTGTCAATCTGTTTGTGCACCCTTCTCCTTTGTCCGATGAAGAATAATCTCACTCCCTTTTATTCTACGTCCAGCTGCTATGGCAATTTGGTGATCGGCTTTACAACGCAAAAGCCTGGAACAAGGCGGCGGACTGGTATCTCCTTGGGACGCACGAGGCTTTCAAGACTATGGCCAAAATGAACTACCCAAGATGTCTTCGTAAAGCTGCCCTTTGTTATATTCAACAGCGCGAATACGCTCGCGCCACCGCAGCCATCCGGAGCTGTCGCAGCAATGAGGCGTCCACTCATTATGTTGCGTTTCTGATAGCTGTTCACCAAGGTGAGTCCCTGATTCTTTTTCCGTTACGAAAACGTCGAGTTCGATACTTTTTATTACAGGGTTTGAAAATGAGGGTATGTTCCTGCAGAAGTGGCATCGAGCCTTCCGAATTTACGTGTCCACTTTTCTGGCTCATAGCTATTCGTGCTGTGCGAGATATGGTTCAGGCAAAGGATTTTGATCGGAAGATGTTGCTTCTGGCGACTCAACTAGCTCATGATGCAAATTTGAAGTCTCTTCTCCTGACCGTCCTTGAATCGCTTCTAACCTTCCTGAGATCTCAAGACGGGTTCGACAATGATGTAGAGGCGCTGACCATGATTAGGTACGTCCAGATATACTTATGACTGTCGAGTCATCCGTAAATCAGTAGGATTAGATGCATCATCCGCCTTGTGATTGAACTCCTCAAGCAACCAGTTGCCGAATTGTCTGGTATCATGAATTACTCCTTGATACCTCAGTTGACACCCATACTAGGAGAGCTCTCGTCCCTGCGTTGATTGGCCACTTCCGAACAGGTGAGATCGGAGCATGATCGGCCAGTTATTGTCACTAAATTCGACAGCCCAAACAATATGCGAAGAAGCACTGCGAAAAGATAACAAGATGTTAATTCTCAAAGATATATCGTGGCTTTGGAGAACCGCATATAATACGGCAGTGCAAGGCTGCGCCGAGTGGGATGATTCCGAATTACATCTGGCTGACTTATTCGATCTCGCTCGTGCCGTAATAATTTACCTCTCTCTTGCTCGGTATATGCGTGTATTAACTCCGAATCTAGTTTATGGAAGCTTACCGAAAGACCTCGCTAACCGACCAGGATCTGACATTACAAAGTCACGTCATGCTGGCATCTTTTTCCAGCCTTGCATGCCGTGTTTTCGCGGTTCGCCGGCGGGAAGAGGAAGAGCCACAGGTTACATTTAATTTTACTGTCTATGTCAGCGAATTGATGAATATGGTAGCACGATTTCCGAAAACGTATCTGTCGGGATATTGAGGAATTCAAGGCTATAATCGACTCGGGCCGCGTCAGCAATGAACCTCAAGACTCTGGTGAGGAAGAGTGTATATGCGCGATGATGCATGTTGTCCTTGTTTTCGAAGCGGAACAAAGATGTATTCTCAAAGACTGGAATGGTGTCCTGACTTCGATCGAGGTTCGTGCGAGTTTCCCTGACTTGACATTGACTTAGCATGGGTATATATTAGGAAGCAGCCCAACATTCTCGGGTAAAGGAAAACTGTTTCGAAGCGATAGCGGATATCCTAGTGGGTCCATTTCCCGCGATACATTTTTCAGGAACGGAACTGATATCAGATAAGTGGTTGGAGAAGGATTGCCCTGTTAATGGTAAGAATTGTACTCAACGAGAAGCCGAAATTCAATTACAACCTACTGCGAAGTTCTGTATACAGCGTTGGAAGCCATTCTCCAAGCATGTCTCAATTACAACTGTATGTCAGTTGAAAAATTCTCCCGGTGGCTCCGTGGTATCTGTACGATTCTGCTTGCGAAAAATACGGAGACGGACAGAGTCAAAGCTATTGGGTATATCGAACAGGCAGTGACCGTCATCGAGGACAGCAGGAAGGGCCCAGACATGAAAAAGGTATATCGTTCTCATATTTGGTCATTTCATATTTTCGATTAATGTAGCATCAGATTTATCCGGAAGATGAAAAATACTGGCTTCTCAGCACAGCGTACAACACCGGAGTAGAATGTCTAGCGTAAGTATATATCTGATTACATTTACTTTAAAGTTCAACTAATATCAGGGCATCACACTTGGATGAGGCGAAACGTTGGTTCGAATCAGCAGCAATAATTTCCCGCTACGTCCCGGACAGCAATGAACGAGCACGAAAGGTAAGATGCCCTCGAGTAGATAGATTCCCTTGTCAATTCCGATCCGGGCTGCAATACTGATACACATCATACATCAGATTTCAGAAGCGTACAGCAACCTCCTTGCACGGTATGGAAATGAAATGAGAAGTAATTAGCTATCCAGGCATCGATGAGAAAAGGTGGGATGATTTTACCTGATTGGAATGTGTTGTGCGACTCGGCGAGGTTCTTCGCAATCACGGCCTGGTATCCATTTTTGTCCCAGAAGTTGACTATACTTATGTCAAGAGCAAGATTGGTGAGCAAGTGTGAGCAAGTGTATTTGTAGAAGTCAGCTATGCAGTCGCGTGTACAGGGTAATAGAAGATAGACCTTTGATATTGTCGGTACATACTCGCATTGAAATCCCTAACCCAAGAACCCAGGACTGCTGGCTAATGGCGTTTGCGGGATTCTTTAATTGCATCAGTCTTATGCCTGCCAGTGCGCGTGGAAACAAATGATATTTAGCACATGTTCAGGTCATGTTTTCCGACGTCAAAAAATCCTGAATAATTGAATCTGCGTCTGACCTTCAAACGCACGCCATATGGATGATCTCGTACACGAACTCTCTGTTTATCTCCTTGAGCGGCTGAAAGAGCGAGTGTTCTTCTTGCTTTATTTACTACTCAATCATTCTGATCATCAATTGCAGATCTCTTCCTTCTTCGCGACTGTGTGTTGGAATCTCGGGCGCACCGGGTGCTGGAAAGGTCAAGTCGGACTACCGATGATTCAAGGACATTCGTTTCACTTTTACTTACCCTGCAAGACGTACAGAGCACTATCGCGGAACGCCTGAAATTGCATGTGAACGAACTCTATAACTCTTCTCAGCCAGAAAGGCGTGAGGCTGTCGCCACGATCGTACCTTTGGACGGTTGGCACCTTACACGGAGCACATTGGAGACATTCCCTGATCCTCAGCTCGCTCGCGACCGTCGGGGCGCACATTGGACCTTCGATGGTAATTAATAAAGTTCTCAAAATTCATTGCGTTGACTTCGTGAAGCAAATGGCTACGTATCATTTATGGAACGACTTCGCAAATCCATATCTACGGAAGACGTGATGGCACCGTCGTTCTCACATTCGCTCAAGGATCCAGTTGAAGATGACATCGTGATACGACCACATCACCGGATCGTTATAATTGAAGGGCTATACGTATTTTTAAACATCGAACCATGGAGCACAGCGGGAAGTCTCCTGAACGAACGATGGTTTATCACGATAGATGCAGACGTCGGTAAAGAAAGGCTGTGTAAACGCCACGTAGAAACCGGTGTGGCAGCAAACTGGGAAGAAGCGCTATGGAGAGCTGAGAACAATGATATACCGAGTGAGTATTATAATGACTATGATAGGGTGTCCGGCAGTAACACGACGACGTAGACGGAGTATTCATCCAAGAGCACATGCTGCCGCCCACCAGGGT
Organism: Sphaerobolus stellatus SS14; assembly: GCA_000827215.1. Taxonomy (NCBI): domain Eukaryota; kingdom Fungi; phylum Basidiomycota; class Agaricomycetes; order Geastrales; family Sphaerobolaceae; genus Sphaerobolus; species Sphaerobolus stellatus. The sequence continues at coordinate 517,631 of KN837113.1, read as the reverse complement.
GATCAAGAATATAGATGATCCCAACCTGGTGTCTGATACCTGACTAAACATGGAATACATTATGTTACATTCCGGTTTGTGATGCGGATCATCGCGAGGCGAAATGTTTAAGGTTGTAAAGCAAGACCCGTCCACGGTTATTTCCAATGGCAGTATAATCGCTGCCTGGAGAGAAATCTATGCATGTAACGTGTCCTAACGGCGTGGCCGATGTTGGCCAGTTAGAGAAGACAGTTAACGAGGGAAGATGAACCTATGAACTAGTTAGTCTGTAACATAATCAGGCAGTCATTTCGGAGCGCACCATTTTCAGTTGGTCTTTCTTGGTTTTACTCGCAAGAGCAAGAATCTGGGAATCGTGGTTGAAACACATCGTCGATATTGAAGTCGTCAAATTCCCGATTGTCTTCAAGGGTTTAGGCATGTTCGACAAACTGGCGTCGGTGCTTTCTGAGCCATATACGTTAACGAGGCCAGTATTTGACCTAGAAAGAAATATCATCAAGATACGACCAAAATTCCAAATGCCTGATCCATGACTCACCCGATGGCCAAATAAGAGCTATTTCTTGAGCCAGTCATTACCCGACTGCCAAATCCTCCGTCCTCCTTCCATCGTCGCAAACATCGCTTACCGCTTACATCCCACACATAGACCTCGGAATCTTCCCCTAAAGTCATCAATTCATTTTCCCTAGACCACCAGACGTCTTTTACAGCTGCATTCATCTTCATGCTGCCAACAACTTGACCTCCTCCTCGCCGCCAATCGACTAAATGCACATAACCCTTTCTTCCGGCTACGGCAAGAGTGTCGCCTGACTGGGAGAAAGCGCATATCTCCATGCTCATATCAGTATTGTTCTGATTCCCGGAGTGTACCCCCCATAAACCACGAGGAGATCGTGTGCAGTTGCCGCTTTGTAGGTCATACAAGTAATAGAATGGTCGTTGTCCAGTTAACAGTATAGAAGAACCAGACGGATGGAAATGAGCGGTTGTAATGGGCAAGTCAGGGATGTGCACCGACTGCAGATGTGGATTAGTATGGCCGTCAATCTAAAACAATTTAAGCATATATATGTATGTAATACCATTCAATTACTCACGTTGAAGAGTCTTAATCTTCGGTCCGCACTTGCCGTTAAAAGCAAAGGTACTGCAAGAGACGGGTGGAATTTTACTGCTCGTATTTCGCCGTCAGCCTTAGCGGACTGATTAGCATCCCGCAACCGTTCGATGGATATTTGGCCGTTAGCCAGTGTTTGCTTGCGGCTTGAGGAGAGAACATCCGAAGAATTCAAAAGAGAGCCTAATTGGGTCTCAACGTCAGAGGTCTGGTCGTCGTCCGATACCGATGAACGTCGTCGTTTCTTTTTATGCAATTGCTCCCTTGCGGTGGAGGCCCATTCTGGTACAGGGATTACCTTTTCGTATCTGGGGTTACTGTGAATATTGCATTCGTGTACGGAATTAAGAAAAGTGCGTACTGGCGTCGTAACCGTGCTTCATAATCTCTCCCACCAATTGTATCCTCTTCGGTCGTATCACGTAACTTCCTCAGACGTTTATCGGAAGTCAGAGAGACTTGTATAGTGGCATCGTCCGGATCTGCCCACGCGGCTTTTTTCCCTTTCGACGATGATAGCGCTCCTAATCCGACGCGGTTTTGGTCGTCTTGGTTTTGTGTCTCTTCGATTGCCGTAGGAAGTGTAAATGATTCATTCACATCTCCAGTTCCAAAGTCAGCATATATCGATGAACCAAACTCATTCGATATTGTTGAAGGACCAGCACCATCCATGAAAAATATCTACAAAATGTTCAGTTCAGCACACAGCGTGCCGGAAAGGTTTGCTCACATCTGAGTCCATGACATTGTCAAGTCCACTCTTTTCACCTTCTCCATCAACCTCGTTCGTCTGTAAGTTGTTCATCATTGTAGTAGGCGTAAAACCCGTGCCAAAAAGAAAAGCTTCTAATCTACGCTCCTCATCGTCCTTCTCATATTCTCCAAGCGATGGAGGCACGGCTCCTAATGGCTGAATATCTGCCTCTTCTTTCTCCTCTTGTTGCGTCCGTTGTCGCTTTTTCGAATGTTTGCCCATTTGTACAGGAAGAAGCGGACAAGCGCCCAGTGGCCACCGGAAGCAATTTATCCTCAAGAAGTAACGGCGTAGTAGCACGTTCAAAATCAAAAGGATAATAATTGACTGTTCGTAGCATCCGTATTTCTTGTAGACTTGGCCTTATGTTGTTTTTCACTCAAAAGATCTCTGTGTAAAAATACAAAATAATCACAGAAAATACTAAAGTAGGTTTAATGGTTATGCGAAGGCGAAGTTAGCTGTCGCGCATCTTTGAAGCCTCTCCAATGTTCGTTCTTTTCCTAGAAGTTCTATCGTGTTTATGATACTGGGACCATCCTAAAAAAACAAAACATAAGAGAAAGCTAAGCATTCGAGTTTCGAACAAACCTTCATTCCTGTTAGTGAATGTCGTAAAGGGCTCATGATCTCTTTGGAAGAACAATTGAGGGTTGTCCTCGTATTCTGCAGCTGAGTAGCCAAAGGAGCGTGTGTCCATTCCGAAGAATTGATCCGGGAGAAATCTTCAATGCTTTGCTCGACTGAACGTTCTGTGCCAGAACAGATGAATAAATGATGAGATCTGGAGATTGACCTGAATACATACTATAGATCATATGCGGAATCGCTGCCTTCATCTTCATTGCAGTATCCGAGAACCAATCTGGATCAACGAAGAAATATGGGGCTACCGTGGCTATGTCCAAGATGTTCACTAGCCTAGTCTGTAAAATAATATTAATCCGTAAATTCACGATCGAAGACTTCGGTATTTACCCCTAAAGCAATTACTACTAGTCCGACATAATTTTCCTGCACAAATTGACTTAACAAGGCGAATGAATAATGCTCGCGCAACTAGAAGACTATAATACCCACTTTCCAATAAATGCGGAAGAAAGTATCGGCATCGCTTTCTTGACGAGAGAGTGTAAGCCATCAGGTTCATGAACCTTTCTTTTAATGTGCTCCTTATTCAGATGCGTCAATACAGTGCGTTCCAGGATACCTCGACGACTCGTAAGAGCTGAAAGGTCGAACTAGAAACGTGAGATAAATCAATTAGCTTTAGAAATCCCATACCTTTCTTTCCAACTCTTCCAACGTGAAAACGTCCGGAATACTTTTCCCGTGTTGCTCTTTGCCACTAGCTTGGCCAGAACGATTGCCCCATCCCACCAAGGCTAACCAATTTAAAATGGCCTCTGGTTCCCATCCCTTTGACTGAGATTTTTTTTATCAGCTATGTGAACATTGCTTAAAACGAACTCACAATGTATTCCGCCACCTGCACGTCGCCCATACGTTTGGACATTTTTGATCCATCAGGATTAAGTAAAAGAGGTAAATGCCCAAATTGTGGCGGCGTCATTGACAGGCAAGCATAGAGACTGAGATGTAATGGGAGCGAGGGTAACCATTCCTGAGTGATAGGGCGTGAATAAAAGCACGGTTTAAGTTGAATGTACTCACTTCTCCGCGAAGAACATGAGTGATCCCCATTTCATGGTCATCTACGACTGATGCCAAATGGTAAGTGGGAAACTGGTCCGATTTCAGAAGAATTGGATCGGTGGGTAGTGAAAGCTGCGCGTTTTTCAACACGCCAAAGATTAAATCCGGGGGAATTGACCGTTCAGGAACAGACGCATCCTAGATATTAGTAGGGATATATATTGGTAGTACTCGAGGTTATCAGGTAACTCACGTGTATCCGAATGACGGATTTTTTGCCAGCTTTGACTCGAAGAGCGACTTCTTCCTCCGTCAAGTGCAAGCACCTTCTGTCATAAGTGGCAGTGGATCCCATCTTATGGAATCTGTCTTTGATTTCAGACAGCTCCGAAGGAGTACAGAAACATCTATAAGCGTGTCGCGCCTGGAAGAAGGACAAGGATTATATTATTATGGACTTTAACGTGATAAATAGCTGCATACCTCTAATAATTTTTTGGCATAGGAATGGTATAGACCAAGACGTTCAGACTATAATTTCAGCTCATTGTTATTTGCGATACGAATGACTAACACTGATATACCTGGAAATAAGGACCATGAGGCCCACCAACTCCTGGACCTTGAGATACTATATCAGCCAGAAACAGAACATGTCCGCCAACATATTGCTTACCAAAATCGTAATGAAGACCTGCCCAATCTAAGGCATGACGAATATTGTCAACTGAGCCAGCAACAAGCCTTGTCTAGTAGAAAGTTCAGGACAGCGATTAGAACTTGAGAAAAGCAACACATCGAAATTCAACCCAACATTATCGGTATCTTCAATTCGTAATAGCCATTTCCCTCCAAGTTTCCGTGCAACCAAATGGTTCAATAAAGCTGTACGAAGTCCACCGAGGTGTAGTGCGCCAGTAGGTGACGGTGCAAAGCGGAGTAACACCATGCGCGTTTTCCGCGACACCGCCGCTGCTACCGCGCGACTTCCCACCAAGTTGATCATTGTCAATGACGCGCATCCTCGAGAAATATCTAATTTACTTCAGTCAGGATAAACAGATGACTCTATAAAACCTTTGCACCTCCCAGGCCGTGGACTCACCCCACTGAAGGGCATGCCCTGAATACGACGCAGAACCGACACTCCCTTGGCGTGTATCATGGATGGCTATGATTTTTTGGGTTATCGGGATATGACGTCCTTCATATTGCGAAAACGAATTCTGGCGTTTCTTTTGTAGTAGAGCTTGCTATATCGATTAATTCTGTGAGTATCCACATATCAGATTGTTATTTCTTAAAATGTTCAATTATGCTTCAGTGTCGCCTCGGAACTGCAAGTGCCCCCCTTTATTGACTCGGCTACCTACGCACAAGCTTTCAAATACCAAATATCTGCCTGTGGCATCCCTATCTGGAATATAAAGCTTCGATGGCAACCACCAACGCATCCCTATTCCTTCCCTTGTCACGCACACACAAGCTGAAGTGAGTAAACCTAATTCTCCGTTACAAAGCCTGCTTGGCACTAAGTACATACTTATAACTAACATACCCAACTTTGGCTATAGATGAACAAGGCATACAACTCCTCAAGGGCCAGGGAAAGGATAGGCAGCCGGACTTTTGAACCCATTCTTTCCTACAGCACGTACACCCATGATGACATTATCTTTTGAAAGAAGCACAGTCGTTTTAGTGACACTGCCGACAGGGATTATGTGACTCCAAAACGGCTCTGTTGTGGGTCTCCAGAGAACTTCAAATCCTGCGAGATTAGGATCAACAACGTCGCTGCCAGGAACCCAAGTCAACGTGCTGTTGTTGGTTAATACAGAAGTCGAGATAGTTAAGTTTCTTGGGGTACCTGGCCTAATGTGAATTTGCCATTCTAGATTGTTAATAACGTTGCTTACCTGGGGCCTGAGCCAAGGACCAAAGAGTCGCCAGATTTACTCGACCAACTCTTGCCGTGAATTCGAAGTCGACGAACTCGGTGAGGTCTCCGAACTGCACTCCATCAACTACACGAACGTCTTGATGCTGGTGAGCAAAATTCTCATGAGGCTCCGTGAAGCGTGCTGCTGGGAAACCTCGGTCCAGGAAAGGCTCGTGGTCACCACCTCGAAGGAACCTATCCTCGCGATAGATCACACGAACTAGGTGGTTATTAGCTCGATTTTTACCATTCATCAAGTCATTGGACACTTACCATTCATATTGGTCGCATCATTGGTCGCAACTTCTGCAGAGAAACGTCCCAATTCGCGAGCTGGCGAATCATTCTCCCCACCGATGGATTCCCGCGTCGCAACTGTCGAGGCTGACTCCGAAGACGGGATACCTTGAGCGAAGAGTCGAACATTAAATGGGTCCTTCGTTCCATCGTCTGCGGTAGAACTACCGACAATGTCATTCGTAAACATTCCTTGGACATCCGCGCCTTGCTCCAGCAATTGTTGGGCCATGAACGTGGATCCGAACAACCCTTGTTCTTCACCTGCTACTGCAGCGAGGATGACGGTTGCTGAAGGATTGCGTGTGGCTAGAATACGAGCTAATTCCATCGAAATGGCGACGCCTGATGCATCATCGTCTGCACCAGGTGAATCATCAATGGCATTCAGGACGTCGGTGACACGGGAATCGTAATGGCCAGAAATGAGGTATACACGATTGGGGTCTGTAGACCCTTTAATCGTTGCCATAATATTAGTGATCACGGTGTCATTAGGAATTCTTTCCGATCCTGCGGGCTGAACGAAGGAAGGAGTGGTTATTGTCATTCTCCCGTTCGATGTGTTCGCAAACCCATGCATCTGTGATGCAATCCAATCTCTGGCCGCACCAATCCCTCGCACTGGATCTGTTTGCGAAGAAAGGGTACTCCTGGTTCCAAACGATACCAATTTGGTGATAATCGCCTCAATGCGGTTGGGATCTATTTCTGCCAACATTTGTCGCAGCTCAGTATTGGGTTCTTGCGACGTGAAAAGTTGTCCTGGTCCTGGAGGCCATTGTGCTGCAAAATTGCACTGGTCTAGACTGAGCTGTCTTGCATTCAATTCGAGATGCTCATCTCCTGACCGTCATGAAGCAGGTTTAGAATGGTTGCATACGCCATTTAACTGTCTGTGAAAAGGCTTACCGTCTTCGGACTCATCATGGGTCCCATGAGCTATGGCCCATAGCCCATATTGGAGGGCATACAGGGAGTAGAGGAGACCAAGTAGTCCGAGTCTCATGGTCTCTTGGTTTACTTGGTATGGACTCTCCCCGTGTATGTAAATATTTATACATTCCTTGGATTTCTCGCACGTTTCGCTAAGATAAGGCCACCATATCTTCTTCCGCGGTCAGCAGGGTCGTGGGGTGTCAACAGTCTAATGTTGATGCATTCCCGACGAGAAAATAACGGCACACCTGCGGACCTGACCATGTGGTTCTGAAGTTCGAAAAGTATTTAGACACGATAGTCATGCATGCTCGCCTTGCAGGAGGCCCCAAAAGCTCGAAATAGTAATTGTTCTTTCACGATCCTTCAAGTCTTTAAGTTATCGATTCACCATGAGAATTTATAAAATAGATGAAATAGCGTAAGAATATACAAGAATGCGTCTGAGAATCGTTGGATATCATCATCGTGCGATGCCCATTTTCAAAGTAGCCCCGACCACATCGACTTCTTCCCAGCGAGGGTTGACCGTCTCACCGTCTTCAGAAGCCTTCGATAGAGCATCTTTCTTAGATTGGATATAAAGTAATGTGTTGCGGAAGTGTCTGGTAATCATATCGGGTGTCTGTACACCTTCGATTAGGCCTGGAGGAGCACGGGCGGAAGGATGGACCTCAGTCGAAGAGATGTTATCGATGCTGGCCGTTATTAATTCGACTAGGCTGTTTACGAACTTAGGAGTCACCTGAAATAGATTTAAAACGATATAAAAAGGGTTCACCAAACATAGAGCTTACCGCGGGAGCATTATGATCCAAGTAGTATAGATATTGGTCCAAAGCGTCGCAGTATAGTTGGACAGTAACGATTTCTTCGATGGCTGAATTCGCGATCCGAAGTGACTTTTGAAGACATTCCAGGACACGCTTGCTATCCCAGTGCGGGTACTATTTACCTGTCAATGGAGAATCAAACGGAGCAAAGACGGAAATAACTTACAGCCCGTGATCGTTCCTCAGAGCCTGGATCTTCCTTATCCTTGGGAACTTCCGGACCCAACGTACTTTGCCACCATAAATGACTGGCCAAATGGACAGCTGTTGCCTGATGCGGTTTCTTCAATAGTCTGGAACCATGTCGTGCTGCTTGCGTGACAAGGGTATCATAATTATCCGGACTAAAGCCTTTGGCGCCATGTAATGTCTTGATAATTAATGCTATAGCCTGCAATTGGGCCCGAGACTCCGATATACTCTCCTCGTATACTGAGAACGCCTCAACATAAAATTCGTACGTGAGATCTTCGAAGTCACATTCGTCAGAGATTTGCGCAGCCAGCAGATATAACCTGAGAGCGATGCCGGGAGCCTCAACCTGTGTTGCAAGTATGGACGTTAATTGGCGTGCAAACTTCAGAGTATTCGCGGCTTTAGTCTGCCATTCAGAGTCCTAAAATGCGTTAGCGAGATTACTTGCTATGTTATCGAAAGATAAAGCTCACTGAATCCTGATTATCTTTGTATCTCCTGGCCAAGTTGATGGCGGAAGATATCAGAGATGGGAAAGTGTATCTCATCCGTTCTCCGCCAGCCTCGAAATGTGTTCGAGCTCTCTGCAATAACTGGACAAGGAAAGAATTAGTCCCAAATATGAAGCTAGCAAATCCATATGCTTTCGTACCTCGAATTGCACATCCAATGAATCTGAACGGAACAGATGAACCATCCGAGCAACAAATCCTTGATCCTCGATGATATCTGCGGGTTGCATGGCTATTGGTGCTACTCTTCTGACGTCTCGTGGACTGGAAGGTTCATTAGTATTATCGGGCTGGGGTGTCTCCGGGATTTCTTCATTTCGTAGAAGAACTCGACATAGATCCAAGACGCCATCAACGTCTTCAGGGGATTCGATTATTGTCTCATTCTTTAGAATAGAGGTAATGATTGCACGAGCTAGAATTACTCGTGTTCGGTGTGGTTGAGCCGAGAACAGGGGTATATAGGCTGGAAGTGCAAGGAGGGTGAGCACTGATTGGTATGACTGGATGGGGGCGACGAGGAGATTCTGAAGGTTGGTTGAAGTAGGTGGTGAATAGATATCATACGATTTAACGCTACGAAGAAGGAGGTCAGCTATATTTGGATAGAATAATAAACGTCGTACTTCTCTTCCGCCACATTCATCTTCTCAAGAGCATATGATAGAATTTGATCCACGTAGTCCAGACGGTCAGGGTAGCAGCTTAGAGAAAGATTCGTAATGGACACGAGTAAAGCTGTGACATCAGCAAGAGGTAGATCAGGACGAGCCTATAATCACATTGAGTCAAAGTGGCGTATCTCAGTGAAACACTTTACCTTGATCAATTCGACGACCTGTTGCCAAAATACTTCGAACAGTCTAACATTCACGGGAATACCTCTGAACTTCTTAGGCTGTGTGTCATCAACCTCTTTGCCCTTATCTCCATTTACATGTGTTTCCGCAGACGTATCCTCGTATCCACCCCATTCTGAAGCACCAGCAGTAGACGTAGTAGTACTATTTTGCCTTGCCAGCTTCTGGGCAGCAACTTTCTCTGCGAGACGTTTGGTCGCAGCCTCCTCCTGACGTTTTGTCTCTTCTGGATCTTCATTCTCAGCTTCTCTTGCTGCATAGGCGGCTAAACGGTCAATCAAGGCGATAACAATTTGCTTGATATTGACTTTGGGATGAAGCTGAGCGGTAGCCGATAAGAAGGGTCCGAGAGAATGTAGATGGAAATCATCAGTAAAGACCTATTTATGTTTAGTGCTGGTTCATTCTACTGTAAATTATATCAAGTTCTTACTTGGATAACAACTTCCATCAGATACTCTTGAGCTATCACGTCCTTGCAGTTTACGACTTGCTCTAGGATACTGGGAAGTATGATGCGCTGGTACATTTCGAGATCGACACCGTCCAGCTGACTTAATCGAACAAGATTGGTGCCGACTAAGATACGAAGGTCCTTTCGCTCCATTTCACGCTTTTCGCGATCCCTGGAATGACCTTGATGCTGAAGCCGGACCCAGAGCTTGTTCATTTCGATGAAGTTGGTTAGCACGAAGCTGATAGAATCCTGGAGGTTTCCGGTAGGTCTGAATAAAAATAGAAACCAGTTAGAACGTGATATAACACATAATGTCTATAACATACCCCTGGTCTATACCTATTGGCAAATGGTCCCTCGTCTGTCCACTAAGATAATGACGAAGGAAGAGACCTCTGGTTGGATGCTGAACGCCTCTCGACATCTCCAGCATATCCTTCATAACCTCCTTAATGGGTGCTCCAGGAATTGACATGTATACCGAGCCAACTGTGATCATGAGGTATAACCGAGGGACGATATTGCCTGCATATTGGACTAGCTCATACAGGTCGGCGAGGTGATGTTTCTCTTGGATATGAGCTTCATATAGATAATTTGACAATATACGAAGTGCATCGAACACCGCCATGTCTAATTCTTACTTCAGTGACCGTACGCGTAGCTTCTGTATATGAACTTACACAATTCGTAATACTGTTTAGGCGATAACGAGGAAGTCCGGAGTTCAGCAAGCATTGTGCTAGCACTCTTGAGGGCATCCATAAGCTGGTCGGTTTCCTATAGAAATTCAAAACGGATTGTTAATACCTAGCAGTGGCACAAGAATAAGATAGTACTGACCAGATATCTCTTCATGTGAGCGACCTGAATCTTCACAGTATTCAGAGCCTCACTGAGCATCTTCCCCTCTGGTTCTGGAACGACGACGACGGCAGCCATCCTGGAATTCGATTCGATGACGTTCGAACCGAACGAGGTACTTATGTAGGTTGGAGGACTTTGGCGGAGTTACGTCTGATACTGTGACTGAACCAACTCCGCCATCGCGCAGTCATTGGCCCCAGGCCTCGGATATTATCTTAAGCTTTCACTATTTATTTCCATCTCTTATCCTTCTGAACACGCCTATTTTGTTTATTTATGTCGCTTAGAGGAAGGCCTTCATTCTGTCGTGCACGACTTGCTTCCAGAATCCACAGTGAAAGCAAATTAGTCCAGCAACTTGAAGTGTTCTGGACTCTGGATGAGTTAAAGTTACTTGTAGTATGTTTTACAAGTTCACATATGGTCGATAAGCGAATCTTAAATACCAATGACCTCCTTTAAGCCCGTGGAATATTGAATGTCTTATTATGTCCAATCTAGGAAAATGTCGCATACTTACTCGGCATAAGTAGCTGCTGCGACAGGAACCAAGCTTTGTACATACCCTTCGCTTTCTAAAGCTTTTCTTCTGCTTGAATTTTCATTGGAAGTAACATAAACTATCTAACTTGTTGTTTGTACTGTATATAGCTTTGGATGCGACCACTGCGGACGTGCGCGTGTCAAGTGAGCATCACTGCGCTACTTAAGTATTTTCCTGATCTAAGGGGAACTTGCAGCCTCAGCCGAGAGTTTGGCTACGAAATTATTTGCGTTTGTGTCTTTTCGTCCTTAGCTGTAGGAAGCCCGTGGCCAACGTGACCAATCACACAAACCGATCGCAGGTAAGTAGCTTATTGCTGGCGCTTACGACAAACAAGCCACTACCATGCAACGACTCGACCATAGATCCACCTCTAGTGGCTTCTTCACTGTGGGTGATCCCAATATTGATGAATTGTTTGGTGGTGGGCTGCTGTTAGGTGGAATTAACGAGTTCGTTGGGGAGAGGTGTGTCACGAATTTGCGTCAGTTTGCTTCACTCATTGACAATTCACAGTGGTTCAGGGAAAACGCAATTGGCTCTCCAAACGTGTCTTACTGTTCAACTTCCACCGGATAAAGGAGGGTGCTCAGGATCTGCTTGCTTTCTGACAACCTCTGGTGTTCTTCCTACCCCTCGTCTTCTACAGCTGACACAAGAGCATCCGCTCTTAAAATCGCATGATTGCAATCTTTCCAATGTTCATACCCGCTCAATATCATCACCCGCAGAACTAAGTCGCACCCTTCAAGGCATTCCTCTGCTTGTGCAACAGATTTCTGCTGCGGAAACTTCCTCATCGAGATTGAAACTATTGGTCCTTGATTCACTAGCAGGCGTTTTCCGTATGGCCGGCAAAACGACATCGGAAACGTTAATGGAACGATCCCGAGAGCTGAATGAAATCTCCGCATTACTTCATGGCCTGGCCAGTACATACAATCTTGCAGTGCTCGTCATCAATGAAGTTAACGCATCCGTCAACCGCGAGCACCTATCCGAAGCGAAGCCTCCTGAAGACTATATCCGAGATATTTATTATGCGGAACAGGCTAGATGGTTTTCTCGAGGCAGTAGCCTTCCTAGTGAACAAAATTTTGAGGCGAATCTTGGCTTGGTATGGGCAAGCCAAGTTGGCCTTCGAGTTATGATGACGCGTACCGGTCGAAGAAGGTTTCCATTCGATGGGAATAATCGCAGTAAGCGGAGTGCGATGAAAGATGCAGAACTGGACGAGAGTAACGAAAACGATGCTATACTTATACGTAGGCTTTCGATCATATTTTCATGCTGCTCGCCGCCAAGTGCTATAGATTACGTCGTGACCAAAGCAGGCGTTTGTTCTGTAGGAGATATTTAACAGGTGTAATATATTCCTCCCGATTTTATTTCTCGCACGACGTTCTTTCATAATATATAGTATACATTATAACCTTTCTTATGTCAGTTATGAGAGAATAAAATAGAGAAAATGTAGTAAACTATAATTATAGTTTAATAATAGTAATATAATAATGTTAAACTAAGGGTATCATTTCAGTTATTCATTTCAATCATTACATTCTTCCCGTCACCACTAGTATGACTAGAATTTTATATTGCCAAAGGAATGATTTCGCCAGTAATTATGTCACATACTGTAATAATCATACGAAACATTTCTCCCAATCCCCCTCCCCGTTATTTCTTGCATAAGACTGGCTCTTCACAAACTCCTTCAAAGTACAGATTCCATCGGACCCAGCACCACAGATTGACAACGGGACTACGCCGTCATTTAGGAGAATGCGAATACTTTGCACTCCACCACACAACAATCGTTCGGTTACAAGACTGGAAGCGAAAGGAACCAAATGTGATACTAGCCATGTTCTGTCCGGATCTGGATCTGTAAGTTCCAGCGGAGAGGAAGGCTTCAAGATTCCCATTGCAGCATAGATGGCAATCATTTCATTATCGTGCGAGAAGTCAGCGTAAAGTGTGCGATGTAGAGGGAAGGTGTCCGGCGATGAGTCGAGAGTTCTATTGGTTTGAGTCTCGTCTGAGACAGGTTGTCCAGTCAATCGTGCCAGTAATTCGTTGATATATCCGACACCCTGTACAGGTCCTAGAGGTTGTCCATATCTATCACAGTCAACTATCAAAAAGGTCCAGTGACAGAACAATAGCTTACCCAGTTCCATAATATTTATCCAAATCGTAGAAATATTCTGATTCCTCGAAATCTTGTTTATCAAAGATATAACACCAAGGGCTAGGCTCTTGCTTATAAAGGGTATCGAACGCACAGAGCGATATTAAATTGGGTATATCGGCGTTAGTAAACTTCGCCCCAGGGGCGCCGGCATTCAGCCGTTGAGCGATCCTAGGAGCAAACGTCTCCTGCCATACTGCCGTTTTAGAGTCAGGATCGCCAGCATTGGGACACATTTTATCATCGAGGGTATTCTGTCAAAGCATAAAATTGGGAAGAAAATTGGACAACTAGTAACGAAATGGCTCACATTTCCAGATTCACTTATGAGAAGAGGTGGCGCAGGATTCACAATTCCCCCACTTGCCTCAGCGAACCCTGAATATTCTCAACAATTGGCAATCCAAAAAAATACCTTGACTAGTATCATACCGTTTATCCAGTTCTCTGCGGAGACTACGACTCTTTTGCCGTCTGAGGCTCGGACGAACGGTAAGATCTCTTCAGATACTAGACTAGAATATCTTCTGAAAGCTTCAAACCCAGACTCGAAGGCCCTTGAAAAAAATCATAAAGATCCGACAATTGTCTATCACAAATTGGACGCACTGCATTTCTCCAAATGGTATCAAGTCATTGCTTCCAAGCTCGTACGTCCAATTCTTTAAACCAGCCATTTTTGCGTCATTGAATGTTAAGACATTATCTAGTTTGGAGATGGCCGCTAAAATTCGCTTTGTTGCACCAGTGGTTGGAAATCGGGCACCATGTCTTTGTAGCTTCACAGTGTCAGGTCATGGAAGGTTTCCCAAGAGCAATAATAACATACTATGTTTACCTATTAACAGATATTAGTAAGTGTCGTAGCAACGAGACAGGTCTTACTTGTGTGATGGAGCAACTTTCTGGTATTTGGTATGATTGTAAAGGGAATGCTGGAGTATATTGGGCCCATGAACGAATTATTTCATGAGGTAAATCGATCCTAGGTAGTCGGAAAGTCTCTTGTTGTACGTGGCCTGAGACAAGAAGGAACGATGCAGCGGTGGTTAAGACCCTGAGCGGATTCAGCGGAGCCATTCTAACTTGAAGCCTGCGCTAGGATGAGTCGCAGTTGCAAGATGACTTAGGATTAGACGGTCAACAGAGGTTAATATGTAGCTGATAGATACAAAATCTCTACGCGAAGCCGCTGCCATAATAGCAACCAACTTGAACGTGCGTCGACATGCTGAATAATCCGTGTCGGAGGTTTAGGGTTTGTTCTATTTGATCTCCACTTCAAACATGGAACGGCAGCTTTCAGGCCGACCGGGAATTCCATTTCTTAGCATCTACAGTGGTCTCAAAATATCTTTATTATACCATGAAGAACTATGCTTAATTCCATCATAGAAATCCTTGTAGCTGTTCCTGCATGGACTATGGTCTTTACTCTCAGTTGTCTGGCTTCCTTCGCCATTACCCATACCGATCGAGTACTCTGGTACCTGCGGAAGACTTTCTACGTTTACCGCAATACGACGTATAATGAACTATGTATAACCAATCTCGTGATCCGTGGTATTTCTTACTGGGGCCTTGGAGGACCGGATGGACGTGTTAGCTCCATAGGGGCGCTCAAGTTTGCCTTTCAACTCCCAACTTTCCACAACGCATACTTCGGCGTTCTTGAAATCACGGACATACGTCACTTTGGTCCATTGGCGTTCTGGTTACTGTCCTAGCATCGTAATCCGCATTAGGATACCTAGACGGAACCAGACGTGGATTAAAGTATGTCTCGACGATGTATGACTTACTGTGAGGGATTGCATCCCTCTCTTTATCATCGACCGATTGCGCGAGACCTGATGCGTACGATAGTCTTTGGGAGAGCTGAGAGGCTGGAAGATTTTGTCATGGTCGCTGATACGAGCTTGATGTGGACTGGACAGAGAATTGGTGCAGTTGCCGGAGCGAGAGGGTATAAAGTCGTAGTTATGTAGAGGACGTATGACTTTGGGATGCTGAAGGCTTTCCTTAGAAGGAACTGGAGTAGAGATCATGGGAGGTTCTCCTTACACACCGAAGATTTTGTTTGGTACAAGACTGGAGTGTCCGAAACCATAAGGTCAGACGGAATGACCTCAGTGTAGGCAAGTTTCCTAAATAATGCTGTCACAGAGTCACTAACATATCGTAATTCACAGGGACTTTTTTCTTTACCCGATTACTCTAGTGTGTTCAATCTTGTCGGCCATACAGAAACCCGCTTCTCTGGTTGATTTGGAAATGACTCAAGGAGATTTTAGATTCCGGAAATTTCGCCATAGAGATCAGTCATTGCTCAAACATGCGATGCAGTTCACAGGAGAATGTAGACCCTACTGGATGCGAAAGGGATTTTTGGAACAGATGATGTGGGATACGATAAGCGATATGTTGGCTAAAACTGGGGGAGATCGGGAGAATGTAAGTAAGGAGTATATCGCAAAGGATTGCGAGACGAAATAATCCTATTTGGATGTATTACTACATATTGTTTTAGCAGTACTATTTTCAGACCTATCGCTCGATTTGAAATGTAGATGGAACGCGATCGCCCAATCATGTTCTTCGTGCATTTCCGTCAATGGAAACCTTAATGACAGTAATTAATTATCACCCTCTCCATTCAAGTACGTTGGATATATATCTATATCCAGATGGTTTACGGCTAAGTAGGTGTGAAGCAATCCATTCTTCTGTTATATCTTTCACGAAGCTTATAACGTGAACCAGTTTGGAACCATAATAAATTACAACGATTGGTCCGGCGTCGACGTACTGAAGCGATGATAAGCTAGAATGTCGATATTTAGATTCGACGAAATATCATGCGTTGTGGTGGCTATAGCCCAAACGTCAAACACCAACACCACAGGATCCCCACTACACTGGTAAACTAGTACCGCCTACGATCGTTTCTGGAACTTTAAGCGTAAAGGGGCGTACACTTCCATCATCTCCAACCAAAGTCCTCCAACTCAACGGTCGAATCTTCAACGAACCACCGCCTAATTAGACCCGCGTATATTGCCTTCGACGTTCTCTGCTTGGATGTGTGACCCGGCGTAATGTACACACTACTCCTCTGCTCTCCCCTTCCCATTATGACCAAGTTGGTCAGACCTCTTTGCCGCACCAACTCGTTCTGTTTGCGGCCTCAATGTTCGTATGCTATTAGCGACACTATCGTCCGCTCAACTTTATCGAATCTGTGACGATAGCGACCTAGAGATGAGTGTATGACTGTCATTATATGTACGAGGTCGCGGTCATGATGTTGAGCTCGGGTTGGATCTCCTGTTGTGGACTTGTTGCGCCTCCGACCGGTGTTGATTATCCATTAATGTGTTGTCGAATAGATTGACTCTGACTTGACGTTGAAGGACTCGAGTGTATACATGTAAATCCCGGTGAGATATGGTGCTGTTGCTAGCGATCCCATGTGATTCAAATGGGCGAGAGGCCAATGCGCGTATAACGCTCTGCTGCGATCGGCGAGTCACCTTGCTGGACTGTGCATAGTGAAGGAAGATGCTTCAATAGATGCTGTCGCGATACGTGTGATTGCTTGCATGGAGGATTAATGAATATATGAGGTGCTGTTAAGGCTAACGATGTCGTAAAGGAACGGAACCCTTTGATGTTCTAATACCCCTGTTAGTAAATATATGTACTTAGAAGGATAAAGGAATGGCTTACCAACGTCCGCGAGTAACCAAATAAAGAGTGAGCATTACCGCTATAAGGATCACAAACGCAACCGAAGCAAGTACGGTTGCAGCCCGACGCTCAGCCTCTGAAGGTGTAATGATGTGTCGCCCGTTCTTGACTGGTCTTCGCTGAGCTTCTTTCAAAGGAACTGGGCGAAGTCTTGGAACACCTCTTTCCAATGTTACTGACGGCGATGCCTGAACATGCGCGCGGGGAAACATGATGATGGGAAAGAAAGGGCGGGGCGGACTTCCAATTCAGAATTATTTGCAACCAACAAGGCAAAGAAATAGTAAAGAAGTACATAAAATTCTACAACAATCAAGAAGTAACTAAACTAAGAAATAAAATGTTGTACAATAGATTATAAAACGTCTCATATAGGCATTAGGGTATCAGCTTGGATTTGGATGCTTGCTGCGCCAGTCTTCAGCCCAGCGGTCAATTTCGTCTTTTGTCAGTTCTAATCCGTGATTAGCCTTTAAATGGCGGCGCAGGTCATAAGCACGATTGAAGAGGTAAGAACATTGGCCGATATTCTCTTCGGATTCGAACCCATTGGGCCAAGGACAGGGAAGAAGGGGACGACGCGTGTTGCGGTGCGCGGATGTCGAGTTATAATCTTTGCCTGTGACCCATCCAATCGTTTTTAAAAGCTCTTCATCCTCCGACGAAGAAGTTACTTCTTTATCGGCCGACGGTCCTCCTTCAGCATGTACTTTGGATGTATGGCGCTGCAGCAGATGTTTGTAGCCGAAACTCTGTTCACATCCAGCGACGGGACAGATAAAATCTTTGCGACCGAGATGGGTAATCTTATGGTGCGTTGTTAATGCCCTTTTCTGTTTAGAGTGATTAACATAGACAACTCCGAAGAAGCCGATGAACCTACCGATTTGAAGGTCTTCGGGCAGTTATCCACTTCACATGCCCAATCTCTTCCTACTTCTCCACCTCGCCTTCGCTTCACGGGGCGGTCATCTTCTCTAACAGATTCCTCCAATCCGTTCTCTATCTCCTTGTCTGCATGGACTTTAAGATGTCCTTTTAGGCCCTTTTGGGATGCGAAGACACGCCCTTCACATTCGGGATATGGACATGTTGGAGGATGCTTCTCACGAAGATGAGCCTGAAGCGCAGTCCATGTCGAGAAGTACAAAGGTGATATGGCGTTACTTGATGTATGAAGAGAGCAAGTCTCATCCATGCATGCATACCGATTCTCTAGTCATGGATTGAGAAGATGAATCAAACATTATTACAGTGATATCCCACCTTCATGAACCTTGGAATGCTTTCGTAACTTCTGGTTTGTAGAAAAGGACTTGCTACATCCTTCTGCAGGGCATATGTATGGTTTTGTACCAGGGTTGCAGTGTGCTTCAGCAGTATGTCTTCGGAGTTGGTTGTGCTTAGCAAAGCTTTCTTCGCAGCCACTAGAAGTGCACTATATACGAAGCTCAGATATTAATCCATAACGATACGAGCAGATTTGCTTACAGCAAAAGGCTTTTCTCCATGATGAACTTTGGCAATATGAGCATTCAAATGTTGACTGGTCCAAAACCTTTTAAAACATTTATCCTCTGTACATGCCAGGGTACGTTCAGACTCCGGAAGATGACTCCGAGCATGAGCTTGCAAGTGAGTCTCTCGAAGGTATGACTTGCTGCAAGTCGAGCAGGTGAATGGTCGCTGCAAACGTCAATGAAGATAATATTAATATAGACAACTTCACTGACCTCTCCGGTATGTGATCTCTGATGCTCTGCAAGTCGTGAAGGTTTGGTGTAGGACTTCCCACATCCCGGATGCGCACACTGGTATGGTCGGGGTTTTGGCGTCGTAGACCCCGATGGACCGGGCCCTACATTGTCTTCTTCTTCTTCACTATTAATATCTAGGCAGTCTCCTTGATACTCTTCTCCGGAGTCATCTTCAGAGTTTAAGGAATTGACGGACCCTGACCGACGTCGAACATGGGACTCCGCGATCGCATGGGAGAATGCTTCAGAAGCTTTTCGTTTTCCTAGCGAAAAGGCTTTGGATATCCTAGGACTAAGAGCGGTTTCAACAACTGCAGGACTGACAGTCAGCGTTGGCCCGGACATCGTCCTGCACGATACCAAAAGGACGAAGCAATACGCGTTACGTCAGCGTTGATCCATGAGCGCCCATTCGTAGGCCATGAAATAAATAAATAAAGATAAAGACGTACTAGAACATTGTGCTAATAAGCGACTAGACATAACAAGTACATTTCAAAAGTGACAATCCGCGAAATGTTCCAAAATGCCTACACCTTATCCGGAACAATCTCAACAACTGTATGTAACCCCAGATGATCGCTAACGAACAAGGAATCGCTATTACGAATGGTAGCGCATAAACCGACCCTTTTAGGAAGCCGTAACTTGGCACCATCTGTAGGAAGATATAGTATCCTGTCCATTCGGGACTTCCCATACCGCTTGCTATTAGGCTGAACGCCCCATGTCTCCGAAGCCCATTTCCTTCCAGTATATGCATCCGCAAATCCGGCGTTGGCAATCATATCTGTATCTTCCTCCATACACGCACCGAAACTACCTGCACATATTGAGGCGTCAAGTTTAGGTACATTGAGCATTCCGGCAATATGGCGTAACTGTCGCTCCCTGGCAAGTGATTCTGTTGGGCCAGCCCCGCCTTCTAGATGCGCATTCGCAATACGAATCGTACGAACCCGTTGATCGCCAGAAGGAATACTATCATCGCCATTGGCTTCAGAGCATTTGACGTGAATATCGATGATCAGAGCCTGTCGATCCATTTCGGTCATGGGCAAGTCGATGATGAATGCTCTGCTGACGGGAATATTCTTTGAGATGATTGTTACGAGGCCATATTTTTCTTTGACCCAGGATTCTGCATTTGTAGGGGTCACTAGAAAATGTTGGCGAATCCAGCTTATTCGCAGCAGCGCCTCTAGTGCAGCCTTGTGTACTTCCTGCAGGCAAATGATACATGGAGGGGGGATGTCAGAGTCAGAAAATTTCGACAGGTGTTGTTCGCGGATATGTCGGATAGCATCTCGCATACGTTCCCTCCTATGCTTTCCCTGGTGGTTAAGGTTCCAAGTAAAAATATGGAGTTTCTCGCTGGGAATGAGAGATTCAGGCGAAAATCGAAAGGGTTTCCACTCCGATGGTTCAGATTCGTATTCATATAAGGGTATAAACTTTGGAAGAATATGCGGAAGCTCGTCGGCGAAGGCGAGTGGCATGCTGTCTCCCTAACTCTGATTGAATTTCTTTAGCCATTAGATGGTCGAGCGGCACTCACCAGAAAAGTTTTGAATGAGTTTACAAGAGTAAGACCTGCGGATCCAGTTGATTTGTTCGACTGTTAGTTAGCACTTACTTGAGAGAGTCCAGAGTCCGGCTTCTTCCGAACTTTGTGTGATACTAGCTTCCTGGCAGGGATGTTCGATCGGTACACGTGCACATCGGATGATGATAAGACTCAAGTACCTTATAAGCGACCACTTTACTTGAATTCCGTAACTGCAAGACCACGTGTCAGATACGCCTTTGTCGAGAAATCATTTATTTAGAGGCCTTACAGTTCCGAAATTAGGCGGGTAACAGACGGGGACTAAATTGTCCCACCTGGAACTGAGGTATAATCAAGGATAGAAATTGCCAAAGATCATTGAGGACCAGACGTGTTGACAGGATATTGCCAGGACTGCCAGAATTGCCCACGATTTGCCATTGCGCGTCATCTAGCGTTTTGCGAAGAGATTGTCAGATTAATGACACTGTTCTCCATTTTATTCCAGTAGTTGTAGAATTGTGGATTAAGTAAACAGTCCAGAGGGTCGAGCCGGACGCTTAACAAAAGGTTCAGGGGTGACCAGATCAGTAGCCAGCAAGAACGTAGCAATACATGGTGGATATGTCCTAGATGTGCCAACTAATTATACACATCAGCATTTGATAGCTTAATTTGAGGAAGAACTCTGTACTTTGAAGAAGAGCTCTGTAATAATTTTTTAGAATGGAAGCTAAAATGTCTTCAGTAGGAGTCAGGACTGTCAAACAGTTCGCAGTTGAAATTTGAGATGTTGACATAGGAAGGAGGCGAAGATCAAGGCCATGTAGAGTCAGAAATAGATCTGCTGAAGTAAAATATTACGGGGTACCATCCTTCATCGCCGTTGCTGTCCCTGCTAGCCAACGCAAAAGAATGCTTCAAGCTTGTGAACCGAGGCGTCACAGGGGAGGGGATATACGCTACCGGGAACGCCGCCTAGCTGTCTAGACCATTGGTGTATTAAGGATTTGTTGAAATGAAGATATATCAAAGATAACAAGCCCGAAGAAATATTAGCAACCGGCTTCTCATGGGCAGCTTGGTGTAAGTAAGTGCTCAAGCGTTCTGTTTGTTTGAAACACCCACCTCATCAAAAACTGTACCGATAATAGTACCCAAGGCATAGAATACCCAACAAATGAGAAGTAGATAGGCAAGTAATCGAGAAAGGGGGCGAAACAAGGAGAGCTGACAGTGCCCATAGTGAACCATTCCACCAAACAACTGACCAAACAACCTCATACTGACACGCCTATGGATTCTCCAGACTTGTACTACGTTAGACAACAGTTCACGCTAGGTAGGTTTTATCGTGAAATGATGCTTATATCTGTTAATGAATTCCTTATACTGCCAGGTGCATGGAAAACTCTGACAAGCTTGACACCCGATCCCAACTCTCCTGACTACACACAAACTCTTCTGTATCAGGCCCGAGCCTACATCGCATTGAATGAACCTCTGAAGGCATTGGATATCTTGGATGCGGACGATTCATCCCTGTCTATACGCGCTGTTCGTGCCCTGGCTCGTTATATAGCCAAGGACGACGCCGAAAAAGCTCTCGAGGACTTGCGGGACCTCTGCATAGAGATCGAAGAGGAAGGCGTCGATGAAAAGGAGAAAGGATTGGTTAAGGTTATAGCTGGAACTGCATTTGCGCGTGAAGGAGAGGTGGAAGAGGCTCTTGAGACGTTGGGTGCTGGAACGAACAATGACAATCTTGACGCGTAAGTCACACTTTGCTAAAGCGTTTACTGTTATCTTATATGGTACATCTGATCAGTGCTGCTCTCACCATTCAAATCTACCTTTCTATTAACCGCGTCGACCTAGCCAAGAGGGAGTGTGACCGTGCCCGTAAATGGGCAGAAGATGACCTCCTCCTGCAACAGATTGAAGCCTCTATCGGACTTCTGACTGGTAAAGATTCGTATTCCAACCCTCATTCATACTACGTCGAGCAGTTGCACAATCCATCTATTGCATCCGGCCAACTTCTACTTTCCCGTGGTGTTACGCACTTGCTCCGTGGTGAACTTCCAGAGGCTTTATCCGACTTTACACAAGCCGAGAAGGGCGAGAATGGTGTCACTGCAGATGCACTTGCAGGGAAGATCGCAGCGTCGGAATTGAGTGGACAAAGGTCAGAAATTGAGCCCCTATGGACGTACGTTTACTATGCCATGTTGGGGTATATCAATGAAACTGACATTTTATCAGTCGCTTGCAGCAGGAATACCCTCAGCATCTTCTGGTTACGAACGTATCGCAAAAAATTACGGAGTTCGACGAGGCCGCGGCGGCTTTCAGCGTCCCTCCTCTTGCTGTTGCTTCCACAGCCTAGTCATTTCTCGTTATAATGCTGTATTTAACTCTCTCGCTTGTTTCTATTGATATAGTTTGCATTCTCTCTATCCTAGATATATCCATGAAGCTGCAAGTTCAAGTTCACCCTGATCGTCGCCACTTGTGGACACGGCGATTTGTTTCAGCGTATTTCTCAGGGCTAACCTGTATTCATGTACACTGAGATTGACTAATATTAAAACCGAATGGCTTCTGTCAGATTCAGGCATGTAACAACTTGGAAGTCCTCTCTTCCCATATGCGCCAACTGACAGGTCAAGCTATGCGAAACCCCTCGCTCATTGAAATGGTACAAGTATGTAGATTCGTGTGTGAGTTATTAAATGATATTGAGCAAGGGTGGTAAGACTCAGGGCAGTGACTTGAGGCTTATTTCCAGTGAGTGGATGACAAGCTCATTGTTAGCAATGGCAGGGTTACGACTCCGAGAGGATACAGGTGGAAAATGTCTACTGACTAGTAATTGTCCGCATAAACTGATTCATAGGACTAATAGCTCATCGGATTAGGTATAAATTAATAATTTTCCATCTAAAATTACAACTGACGGAGGTCGGGAAAGACAAGCTTCCAGAAGCTGCTCGTCGGAATCACCTAGGAAGAAGAAGATCGTCTTTTATGCACAGCAAACTCCCAGATTCACCCGCGGACATATACGGACCAAACGGACAGCATTATGTATGCAGTCCGCCATCGTCGCGCATCCCATTGCTAGTCGGAGGTAGCGACCCAATCCGAAGATGGCAGACGACTTCATTTAGCTTTATATAAATACTGACTTAATGTACTATTCTTTTCCTCAGCAATCCTTATCTTCACCATCACGTTCTTCAATAAATCGTTCTTCACTCAGCACTTTTACAACATGCCTTCCACCTCCACCGTCACCCGGACTCTCACCGCATCAGGAAACATGGTAAAAACGGGCGCCTAATGGCTCGGT
>KN837113.1:239616-493833 GCA_000827215.1 Sphaerobolus stellatus SS14 | reverse complement strand
GCAATATCTCGACGCAGACTGTATAGGCGGCCCCAGTTATTTGTCATGAGAGGATTATAGATCATATAAACCAGGTTCTCAAAAAAAAGTTAAGATATCCCTGTGTCGTTCTAAAGGAATAACCAAATTTCGTTACCGAGCCATTAGGCGCCCGTTTTTACCATGTTTCCTGATGCAAGATGCTTCATTACAAGCAGAATAGTAGCCGTTCTGACAATAAGGGCCCCTCAATTGCTGAGGACATTGAAATGGTAACCAGCTTCATGTTTTATGTCTGAGTCATAACTAAGTTATTCTTTTTTAAAGCTAAAATGTTAGACCTCGAAGACTATTCTTGAATGTAAATTTAATGCACCTGGACCGTCGACGTATCATACATCAGAGAACAAAAGCCTCCTTTTCACATTATACGTCATCTCCTTTTCAAAAAGATGTTCTGCAAACTGACGTACTTCTTCCTAGATTTGTATTCTAGTCGAACTTTCTTCTTCGGGCCTCATTGTATCATCCTGCTCCGGTGTAACTAAGTGTAAACGTACAATATCCTACGAAACTGCATTTACTTATCTGGACTTTTCACATTTTATCACATACTTGTCTGTATCTTATACCTGTATCACTATTGCTATTTGTATAACAATCTTGAATTTCTTTACCCAAGCTCGGGATTGCTTGATATGTGTGAGTCGATATCCCGTCTCGAGGCCTATTTCCTCAGTAGCGCTGATAGATCCCAAAAATTGATAAACATTTACTGAGATATATTTCGTCAAAAATTATGAGCAAAAGGACCGGTGTGAAAGTACCAGAGCTGTGCCGTTCCGGATGTTGAAGTGGAGAGCAAGACAAGTCCAAGTCCTCGGATTGGCTACCAGTCGACCGACCCGCCTGCTCCGAACTTCCCGCGGGTAGAACTACTTACTGACTCTTCCACCACCACACTTCCTTGCCCGTAATCCAATTTTCAACCCAAAATTCTTGAGGCTCTGAAACTCTCCATTCTTTAACTTTATGTGTAACCGCAGTGATGTCTCAGGGAACAAAGGTAAGTATTTAGGGAGTGGTGCTCGCCCAGTCAGAACATCAAAGCATGCTCCCAGTACGTGACGTACTCAGCCTAGGGTCTGCTTGCCCACCTTGACCGATTGATACACACCTTCTGGAAAAGCACGATACGCACCGCGTTTGTGCTATTGGGTACTGATGGCATAGCCATTATCGGGGCAGTGACTCGAGATTTATTGTGAGTGAGCAGATGACCAGAAGCTCCAAGCCAGGATCCGCGAGAGCAACTACAGTTATTGACTAATGGTCCGGAAGAGCCGATTAATAGGTATTTATATTTGCGACTACTCATCCGACCAGGAATAATTCCTAGTTGTAGTCGGGAATTATAACTCACAGTGGTCGATGAGAATAGTTATAGGCCAAGACCTGTCAACACTAAGTAGAGATGAGGTACCAGCCTCTGAAGGTCTGATGCTCGAAAGAAGTCGAAAAGGAGGAAGACGATGTTCAGGCACATACTTACATAAAGTGCTCCAACGGTCCTGCGGACAAGCCGGACGGCATTATGCATCAGCGTGGGCCCCCACCGAACGGTCATCGCGCATCTTGCGCATCCCACCATTGGTCAGGAGTGCTGATCCAATCCGAGGATGGCAGGTGACCTCATCCAGTTTTCGTATAAATATGGTCTTCATTTACAGTCGTTTCCCCAGCAATACCTGTCTACGCAAACCACCACATTCTTCTCTCAAACATTCAAACCACCTCTTCATACAACTCTTAACATGCCTTCCACCGTCACCCGCACTCTCATCAAGATGCACATCATTCACAAGTCGAAGAGTACCCGTTTCAACAAGAAGGGATCCCAGACCATTGAGAAAGTGAGCAGCCCTTTGCTATCGATATCTGGGTCATAACTAATATTGTTTTCCAAGGTTGAAATGTTGGACGAAGAAAACTGTTCTTTCGTGTAAAGTGTAAACGCACCGTCGCATCAGAAACAACAGCTTCCTTGCCTCATCGTATGTTACCTTCTTTCAGAGACATGTTCCGAAAGCTGACTCGGACTTGCTTATTTTTTAGATTTGTATTCTAGTCAATTTCTTCCTCAGATCTCGTCATACCACACTCGCGACATCACCGCTGTAGCCAAGCTTAAACGTTTAACGTCTTACGAAACTGCATTTAGCTATCTGGACTTTTCATAATCTCTTACCTGTATCCAATAGCCTGTTATTGTTTGTATAACAATTTTGATTTTTTTTTACTCGACCAATTGTGCAATGTGAATATCTTGATTCAGCTTTTGTATAAATACTGACTCCGTGTACAATCCTTGCATCCTCAGTTTACTACATTGACTTCGCTCAACGCTCCGTTACAATCCACGATCCACCATCACCCAAACTCTCGCCGAGGTGCTTCGTTACAAACAGAATAGTAACTCTTGTGCCAACAAGAGTTTCTCAATCATTGAGCAGGTGATTATGAGAAGTTCCACCTGAGACATAACTGTATTTTTTTCCCCTTGAGGCTGAAACCTTGGACCTCGAAGAATGTTCTTGGATGTAAACGAATCAGAAAACTAATCCTTCTTTGTTCATAGTATAGTACGTAATCTCCTTTTCATATTCTAGACTCTAGTCAAATGTTCTTCTTCGGGTCTCATCGTATCATCGCACTCACGACACCACTGTAGCCAAGCACAATTTATGTACAATAAATTATCTGCAGTCAAACTCTTCATGTAAAACTCTCCCCGACCAGTACAGTATAACAACGTTGAATTTTTTACTCGTATTCCAAGCACAAATGTGTAATATCCGACACTCCAAAGATATAGATTAATATCTGTAACCATGTATAGCCGTAAGGTCTCTCTCGAAAAGAACGTGTATCCAATTGGTCGCATAATCTTTATCAAGAGATGTTAGTCTGGGAGCATAGGTGGGCAATAATCGATTGATCTCTCACTGCAAGATTATCTTCAATAGTTCGCAGGAACAGGTGAGTTCAGATATTAGAGATAATATTTCCCAGTGCTGGTGCTGTACAACACAGTATTATACGGTAAGCATCTTCGAAACCCCAAAATTATTCTACTACAATAATGCATTATTCTCGTAGTTCTCGTATTTAAAACGATAATTGAAAGCAATCTGGTCAGTTGATCAAGCATACTAATAGTCATTGGTACCGATGTTGATATTCGCACCATGACGCGACATTAAAAATAGAATAAAATACTTTAGTATTAAGTCTGTATCTTTGGATTCGAGACAAAATAATTATGAATAAATCTATGAGTCATTCCACAGTTACAAGACTTTCGATATCAAAGCAATCGAGGTGCATCCTAAACATCATTTCAGCGCCCATGCTGACAGCTATGCGATTCATTTGTCAATCGCCTGTCAGACAGATTTAAGTAGATTTAACCGTACATATGGCTAGAGTCCACAAAGTCTGTTACTTATGTATATTATAGACAAAGTGAATTATTTTATAATTATTAGAAAATAGACACTTTTGGAGGGTCTATGGCTACCTCCTCATGTCAGAAATAGTATGCATATACAAATTACTAGCCACATTGACAGAGGATGACTGGCATAAGATGAAGCCCTATTACTCGAGGACGAAGCTGAAGGTGGATTAGACAGCGACACAGAAACCTATTTCACCTTCTCGTCAGATGTAAGGATCATGATGCCTGTCAGGTGAGACGTACAACCGGTATGCTTTCAAGAGGCGTTCCCGCGGAAGCACAGCTAATGGCTAATTCTATAGCCAGATGTTCAATATATTTCCAAGTAAGCTTTTACGTATAACTCACGCTGCAGGGCCTCGTCCGCGGTTGCCACTGTATATGCCCCCGTTGTCACTGCACAATCATAACAATTCTGGGCGGCCGTCACAAAGTCCATGGAGCTGCCGATTATTGAATCAATTTAAGCACCAGATTCCTAAAACCAAGGAAGCTCACCAAGTGCAAGGTACTGTTTGCGTAGCGTTCGAATTTGGACTGCTACTAGAGCAGTTCTGCGCAAGCGCGGTAGCTTGTTGGCAAGGGCCATTGCACTGGAAGATTTAATGTTTGGATATGTCGTTGGTCAGTGGAAAGATAGCGTACTCCTATCCCGCTCGGGATTGCTTGTCTTTTTGAAAAAAGGGACCCAGATACATAATTAGCTGGATAAAACTGAATTAAAGAGTTATAGACCGAAAGATAATCCATACCATTCGAAATACAGTAGAGGACAATTATGTGAAAGAGTGAAAGGATAGAATATTTCATTCTAAAAGAGAGACAGGTTGAAGTGAGTTTGGAATGCGCATTGGTTCCCAGTTTATATAGTAATCAGGTTCCAGGCTCTGGGAATAGAACTGTCAACTAGCACAGCGATATCACATTCTGCACTTAAGATGTGATGAAGAAATACTTACCCTTGATGAAGAAATACCACCCTGTCTACCATTGGTCGAGTGGTGAAATCTAAACTTGTCACATGTCACTCGAACGCAGTTCCGCCCCAAAGTTAGTTCAAATGTACACCGTTGAGAAAATCCCCGCTGACATTGTGACAGATATGGGGTATGAGCTATGGACCCGGTTATAAAGTACCTACCCTAGAACTTAAGTAAAGTGATCTAAGTTTTTTTTAAGTGTATGTCATTCTGATGTTTAGATTTGCTGCGGGTCAATTCTAGCTGGCAGTGGGAGGTTATTATAAGGACCATGGTTGAACTGACTAGACATACAGATTCACTGCTTTTATACATATGACAAGAAATAAGCATACAGTGGAAACACAGGATATAAGACACGAAGGCTTTACTTCGCAGCCGGAGACTGAGAGATGGCTTGAATCATTTTAGCTCCTACTTTTGCTGCTTCTTGGAATCGCGGAGCAAAGAAATTGGCGGTGTCCATGAATCTCTGTTCGTAGAGTTTGAAGCTGCCGAAAGCTATGCATTGACTCCATCCGCGAGCCGCCACTGTAAACTCTAAATCGTCCGAACGATGCCTGACGTCTCCAATCGCGGCTTCGATAGCAGCGTCCAATCGCTCAGTTGAACTAAATAGGTATTCCGCCACACCAATCCACATACGAAAGACGGGCGTTCCTGCGAGCTCAAGATGTGCCAACGGATCGATGTTTAGGCTTGCCCACGAGTCGACCATGGCCAGAAGAGATAAATGAGAGTTTGGTGTAGCTCGAGAAGCATCAGCATTCTTTCCAAGACTGAATTGATTTAGAAGAGCTTCTGATAATAGAATTGGGGGTTTGTTATTGGCGCGATTCCCATGAAAGACCTTTTCACGAGCCTCATAAACTCGGTTTTTAAGAGCTTCCGTATCGCCGGACAGCATGATCTTGAAAAGTTCCGTAGTACTCTTCGCGAATTGATCAATTTGGATACGAGCATGGGGGTTTAAAATCGCTAGGCCCGCGTATACATGCCATTTGCTTGCGTAGATACGCAAGGTAATATTCACCTTGACAACTTCAACGCCGGAGACATAAAGAGCCTCACCCTCCCATGGGTAAACACCTGAATTTTGCCAGGCCGTACCCATGCTGAATGACGCATTAGATCAAAGAGATAATAACTGCAGAGTAACTCACCTGAGGAAAGCAGCATGTGTTACTGCTTGGGTATTTGCAGTAACGCGATCGTGATCCTCGTAGCTCAAATAAACATAACGGGAGTTGAAGGGTCGTAGAATGTCTTCAACCAGATGTAGAGCCCATTCAGGCGCTCGGTGGCGGATTAAAACCTATGTTAAGGCTAATGAGCATTTAAAAGCTGAATAAGGTCATTATAACAAACCAATGGTTGACCAGCTGTAGATACTGTCGGTCCATGTAGAGAGTGAACGGAAATAATGTGGACATCCTCCGGGAGATATTTCTCGAAAGCTGCTCGTTCCGGGGCCTTCACAGATGTTTGTCCGGCAACGATTGCACCGACCTTCGTTGCTGCTACAGTTTAGTACCTTGACTAAAGATAAATAGCATGGTACTCACAGGGTCCGTACTCGGCCACAACTTTATCAATGAATTCAGCCTCTACCGAATAAATTATGAAATCCGACGATCGAGAGACTAGGTGGCCATCTTTCATCACCGTAATACCAGGAGTCCCTTAAGAAGACAACAACTCGAATAGATACGGTGTAAAATATCGTAAAAGGTACCTTGCATTTGTTGCTGGAGTTGCTCGAACTTTGATGGCTGATCGCATACGTTTATTCTGCAAACTTCATAAGTCTGATATGGGGCAAGTAATCAATCATAAGACACACCTTTTCCAACCTGCTTCAGATAGCCCCTTCGCATACATTTTCCCCATCTCACCCATCCCTATCAGGCCAATTGCCGGCTGTTTCGAAGCCTCCAACGTTGGGGAGACATTCTGGAAAATTGGCATTGTCCGAATACAGTGAATGCGATAAAAGTCAGAAATAGAGCTTTTCTGTTGGAAACAAATACCCCACAGGGAACTGAATGAAGATCGCGGTCACCAAGTGGTTACTTGAGAGGAAACCACTCCGTTGGTAGCCCACTTATATTGTAAGTTGACTCGGACCCAAAGTCTCACGCTGCGCTTTGGAGAGACTGGCGCGCGAGTCTACTTATATTTCCAAACCCAGTGCCCGCTCCTAACACTATACGCTCTCACAGTGGTCTGGAGAGGTTCTTATATCCTCCATGCAATTCGAATTCGGTCCACGAGAATATCCGGCGACAGATACGCCCCTCCTCCGTCTTCAATATCATTTGGAGAAGGCTGTTGTTGCCACAGGTCGCCCTTACGTCCCTCAGAGACACAAGGTCGAACTCTTCAATCTATTATATGAATCTTTCTGGGGTGATCATGTTGGATCCTTTCTTCCAGGGGTCACACAAACGCCAAATATGCAAATGACTCTTTCAGAAATGCAGGCAAGGTATCCTTCCAATGATCCACCTATCCCAGGTCGTTCGTGTGGGCATATATTCCAGAAGGGAGAGTGTTGTTATCGGTGCAAGTGAGTATCTTGTTAATCCTCCTAACTTTAGTCTAACGCCCTATAGAGATTGCGCTTTGGATGATAGTTCAGTTATGTGCTCGAGGTGTTTCCATGCGACAGAACACGAGGGACATAACATTACATTCTATATCAGCCACCAACCTGGCGGATGCTGTGATTGCGGAGACTCTGAATCATGGCGGATACGACCAAATTGTCCATATCACCCTCCTTCAGAAACATCGGTTCCTCCCACTACACTGTATTTGACCAGTGTGCTGGATGTCTGGTCGCCCAGCAAACATCCCCAGAGACCTACGATTCCACAAGACCTGCGAGACTCAATGATCCGTACTATCGCTTTGGCATTGGACTACGTGCTGGACACATTAGACTTATCTCCTGATGATACAACACCCCCACGAGATACCGGCGGACTGTTTGGCCTGGAAACGGCAGACCCTCTTCGCAAAGACACATTCTCTGTGGTATTATGGAATGATGATAAGCATTCATTTGAAGAAGTAGTGCATAATGTATGTGAGGCTACCGGTATCCCTAGCGTGGAAGCGGCGAAGATAGTAGACAGAATAGACGAAGAGGTGAGCTTTTGATCATATCCTGCTTGAGTTCTCCTTACTCGAAATTAGGGACGAGAAATAATTGAAATGGGAGATGATATGATTCGTTTGCTTGACATTGGAATGCGCCTTCATCAAATAGATCTTGGAGTCACGACTAGGCGCAGCTACGACGCTCTTCGCGAGCAGGCTGCTGCAGTCATTATTGAGTGGTTACTTGATTTAACACGGAGCAAGTTAGGCTCAGACCCGTTCATCTTACGAGAACTGGTCACCGCGCAATTGCTTACTCCGCGAATGAAGAAGGGGCGTCATATTCCCAATTTCAACCGAGATCCTTCGAGAGTCTACCTGACTGATGTGGATGCTGCTCGCCTGGACTGGCTTTTCCTCTATCATGCCAGATTATGGAAGAAACCTCGTTTGAGTCTGAAGCAGATGTACGTTTCAATCATCACTTTGGGTCGCGAGTACAAACTTGTCATGGGTAAGTTTATGTTTCATATTGTATATAACTGGCTACTTATCCATCTTTACAGCATCCCGCTTTGCTACCATGTACCACCGGATCATTGACTCTTTTTTACTCGTCGATCGAGAAGGGGAAACTTCAGTGAAATACTTCGCATTGCAGCTCTTTACGGTACCAAGCGTCGCTGCTCACGTGGTGCGACACCACGATGTCCTACCGAGGCTCCACGCCATTATCACAGCGTTCTTCACAGAGCAGATCAACGGCACTCGTATCATGTTTCCGCCAAATCCCCATTTCATAGTCGATCCCGAGTCGAAGGCTTTCAAATCCAAACGGTTTATCCCAGTATTTGCTGACTTGCGATATCTCGTTGCCAATCATACTGTCCAGTCAATCATATGCCAAAACAGTTCATTTATTACAGGATTTGCCAAAGTCTGCCAGATGTTCATGGGCATACATCCTAATGTCAGACTTACGGTGAACCATGTGGAATATGAAAGCGAGACTTGGATTAACGTCTTCAATGTCACACTATCACTCTCTCGCGTTGTTAAGGCCTACGGGGAAGCGTACTGCAAAGGCAATGCGGAACAGTTGATCGAAGCCATCCACATTGTAGTTGAGCATATCCTTGTTGTATGCACGCTACAGGAAAATCGTCTTGATCGGACCAAATACGCTCCGATGACCTATCATATTGTCGATTTCTGCAACCAAAATTTCCGGGTTGTTGATTTTGACTGCCTTAATGGCGCCGTTAGTTTCCATCATGCTCTGCATTGGCTTTTGGCGGAACTCTTCAAGCATGTTCATTTACTTACCGAGGAAGCTCTCGAGGCTATAAATATGCATTCTTTGCGTGATGCCATGCTTTCAATATGTAGTGAAATGGACATCTTGACGCTTATAGACTTCCCGCTGAGAGGTGAGGTCATCGTTCTATGTATCTGTTCTATCGAATACTCATATTTGTACTCCTGCAGTTCTGTCCATGGTCGCTCAAATTCGGACGGGACTTTGGGTGCGAAATGGTTTTGCAATCCGCGGCCAATTGCTACATTATAGAGATTTCATGTTACGAGAACTATGCTATGATCAAGATCTCTACCTTCTTCAAACGGCCTTTATAATCTTGGATCCGGCTATTGTTTTGACTAGCATGCTGGACCGCTTCCAACTGCTGTCTTGGTTCTCGGGCAACCAGGATTCTCCTGTTTATGAAACTGCCCAAGTCTCCAGTATGGTGGAAGAGTTTTTATATGTGCTTATCACCTGCCTCAGCGAATACGGCAATGCCAAACAATTGTCTATGAAGGAATCAGTCCGCAGGGAATTGACCCATGCATTGGCGACTGGTTCGTGTGGGTTTACCGACATTTGCAAACGGGTTCCAGAACGTATGGTTGAAGATGTTTGTTTCGAGGGGGTTCTCAACGAAGTCGCTAATTTCAAGCCTCCTCGGACTACTACAGATTCAGGAGTATACGAGCTCAAGGAAGAATGTTTCGATGACATCAATCCATATTTCTTCCATTATCCAAGGAGTAAACGAGAAGAAGTGGAGCCGTTATTGAAGGAGCATTTGAAGAAGAAAGACAAGAGCAAGGAGCCCGTCATTATTCCGAAACCATTAAAGATAGAATCTGGACCTTTTGTTGGCCTCTCTCAGTCTTTCCAATCATCTGTTCTCCACCAAATCGTCTTTTTCTCACTTTACAATGTCGTACATCAAAGCCATATGACACCACCAACAGCTGAAGCTATTGTTGACCAAGGACTCCACCTCACAATGCTAGGTCTCATTGAACAGCCGCAGCCTTTCTCGAGGCACTCTGCCTACACTGCCTATCATGAGGCAGGAGGTCAGACTTTGATCGACGTCTTATGCGGACTCGAGCATAATGATAGGTTCAAATCCCTGAAACCAAAGGTAGAATGGTGCCTGGATAACTTCTCCCAATATGTTCCTTCCGCTATTATTGAGAAACGCAAAGTATTGGACGCCGGTCGTGATAAAGGAGACCTTGAAGGCGTGAAGAAGCGAGCTGCGAAAGCCCGACAAGCTGCCATGATGAAACAGTTTGCTGCTGCTCAGCAGACATTCATGGATAAAATCGACGTAGAGGAAGATGACGATGAGATGGAAGAAGATACACCAACAGAGGGCTCATTTGGCCCTTGCCTAGTTTGTCAAGAGGCTTTGGACAACAGCCAACCATGGGGGATGTTAGGCTTCATCCAAGCTAGCAAATTAATTCGTCGAGCGCCCGAGCATTCAACGGCCCACGTCAATGAGGTGCTCGCATCCTCATTTTCCTTAGATCGTCCTGCAGAAATGTTGGTTCCACCTATTCGTTTCCCGGCTGTTTACGCCAGCGATAGCTTGTCTAGTCCTTTCAACGGCTTCCCCCAACGCTATATACGCTTTGGGATGCACGGTTCTGGCTGCGGCCATATGATGCATCTTGGTTGTTTTGCCAATTATATTCTGGGCATCCGCCAACGACACCGAATGCAAGCTCAGCGTAATCATCCCGAAAACCTACAGCGCAAGGAGTTCATTTGTCCACTATGCAAGAGTCTGGGTAATGTGATCATCCCAGTTGTGTCTCCACTAAGCAGACCACCCGACACACTCTCATTCCCCGATTGGATGCGTACGACTGGTATTAACCTGTTAAAGTCTGCTCCTGATCGGCTTCTTGAATCGTTGCACTTCAAGAGCGGTTCCGGGGAGTTTGTATTTTGGACAGCACAGGATACAGGCTATCCTGGTTTCCCCAGGCACCAGGATCGAATAGAACCAGGAGACACGCACAAGATGGTCGACACCCTAATGACTGCAGCCAAACTTATTTCCGGTCAATCGAGACATTTGAGGGATCGTATCGAACAGGAACCTGGAGAGAGGGGTGGCGGGATGTATCTTCCCGAAGACTTGGTTGGATACACGCTATCGTGTATCGAGGTTTCGGCTAGAGGCACCCCAGTATCTCTCGGAAAGACCGTAGCAGACCAACTGACGGAATCCCAGGGACTCGTTATTCGTGGCATGTTGTCATGCTTAACCAAGCTTGCCGCTTTACAATTCAAAGATAGACCCGATGGCGGTCGTGACGCGATCCGACAGGCGATTGTGAAGCGTTTACTACCTGAATGGAGGAGAGAACCCGCTTTCCAGAATCCCTTGTTGCTGCGCGACCCTTTAGCCATCCTCGTCGAGACGGCAGCCGTATCACCAGAAAGCCTTCGATATGTGACCATCTTAACGTACTATGCATCGCTTGCTCGAACCACTATCGGTCTTGTGCAGTTGCTGAATAAATCGCAGAGTATGCATACATATGCGGTAACATATAGGAATTATAAGGAAGTTTTCGGCGATTTAGGAACATTCGTCATGTCGGTGGTTCGACATTCATCGTTATTAGAGCACACCGCTGAAGTCGTTCTCGAGACATTTGGTGAAGAGAAATTCGCCAAATTCCTGCACAACTACTCGCTTTCATTCTTACGGCGAGCGGTTCTTCTACGCAAGGCTGTTCATCCATCATCGCTGTCTCCTGCTCCTGTTAATGATAACATGGACGAGTATCGTCGACTCCTGACGATTCTAGGAATCCCGCCTCTATCAAATCTTTCCAGTTACGATACAATTCAGAATGCATTATCTGGGTGGTGTGCACATTATGGTTATTTAAACGCGAGTCATCCTCTCGAATGCGTCATACCCCTTGATTATCCTATCGTGTACAATCTCGCTCAACTCCCGTATTATTTGGATGACCTTTTCGGCTCTAAGAATTCCGAAATGCATTGCTCTCGTTGTCGGACAGTTCCAGCTGATCCTGCGATCTGCCTCCTTTGTGGAGTGACTGTCTGTTTTCAGAGTCATTGTTGCACGGATCCGGACCAGCGAAATCGTGGAGAGTGCAATATGCATACTAGAGAGTAAGTGAATCGCCTAAAGCAACGATCCAACCTTAACATTATTATCGTATAGGTGCGGTGGCGTGATCGGAGCCTACTTTATACCCAAGCGTTGTTGTGTTTTATACCTTTTCGGCGGCAATGGTTCCTTCGCGCCTGCACCGTATCTGGATGTTCATGGCGAGATAGACTTTAGCATGAGGTAATTGTTCATCCAATGGTGCGAGAGTACAACGATTAACTGTTTTG
This sequence comes from Sphaerobolus stellatus SS14, assembly GCA_000827215.1. Taxonomy (NCBI): domain Eukaryota; kingdom Fungi; phylum Basidiomycota; class Agaricomycetes; order Geastrales; family Sphaerobolaceae; genus Sphaerobolus; species Sphaerobolus stellatus. The sequence goes on along the minus strand of KN837113.1, from coordinate 481,565 downwards.
CAGAAGAGGTCGTCGTCAATGTCTACATGATGTTCGTGCAGAAGAAATTAGAAAACTCTGGTTGAACCATGGCATCCCCACTTTCATTGCAAGGAAGTTGGAAGGCGGTGTTGATCCTGGCGGCTGGGAGCAGCTATGATTCTGCGTAGATGTGTCAGGTTTAGTTATCATCAAAGTTTATATAAAACATTCTAATAGTAGAGTTGCATGGTGTAGTAATACAGAGCAATCTAATTTATCTCATCTGTCATTTTGCCTAACAGTTTCTCGCGAATGTTCATCAATTGGATCTGCCTTTCCCGAGAAGCCCTAAGCTCTTGTCTGGCAAGGTCCAGATTCTGTGTAAAGCCATCTGCATCAGCACCGTTCTCCTACTCTTAGTAATGTATTGCACTTACAGGAGGGAGCCCTTTAAATACCGCTAGACGCGATTTCAATGCAATTAGGTCACGTTCTTTTTGCTGGATTTGATCCTGCAGTGACAAAAGCGATGTTATGGATGGGTCTTCGGGCCTCATCTTCTGGCTGGATGTCTATAATAAAGATCAGAAAAAACTTCAATAAGAATGATAGGTCCGATTACCAAAGTTGCTAATTGCTGTTGGTATTCTCTGGCCTTCATGATCATGGCTTTTTTCTGCCGCTCTGAGTTCACTCTGTCATTGTCTAGCTCATCAACACAAGAAAGCCATCTATCCTAAATCAAATCCTTACACTAAATAACCTTAAAAGAAGACAACGCACGATGCGACAAGTGAGTCTCTATATTTTGCTTCATTCATCGAGTCCTGTAGTTGCTCTTCTGTGCGTTCTAGCTGAAGCATATGTTGTTGGATTCGAGTCTGTTCAGCAGAGAGATGGGTCATCCGCGATTCAAGCGCAATTAGAGACACATCTTCAATTCCTAACGAGTGGGATGCATGAGCAATCACATCCAAGGGCTCTTTTATTGAACTCGGCAGGTCAGATAGCTCAAGGCCGGTCGCGTCATGTATGAGAGCTTGGAGGTATTTAGCTATACAGAGAATTTGAGCGTTCCACAGAATTCAGATAAATATAAGACGTTACCTTTGTTTTCATACATCTCCTCTTTAGCGGAATACGCGTCATCACGATGAGGTTCAGGAGAAGAGACCATAACTATATGAAACGCGAAACGTCACACATAACATCACGCTGGGGATGAACAAGCGTGGGAACACGTTTATTGTTCTCATCAATAGTTAAAATGCTACCCTTGATTTCTCATTCAATCCTCTCCGTCAAATTCAACAGTCTATACATAGACCATGATTATGGGCTATCAACTGTTGAACACACGTTTCTGACCATAAAAGGCTTATTTCTTTCTAGTTCGATGAAGTACTGCACGACGATTATGTTTGCTATGTAGAAATTCCATTTCGTCGCTTATCGTAGTACTACTAATATTACAGGTACAAAATATACTCTGTCTTATATCTTACCGCAACTTCTCCGTTCTACGCGCTTTGATCCGCGCAGACATCCTATGCAGATACAGAACCGCGTTCTTGACCGCGTCCATATCCTTGGTATTAATGCCCCTATAAAAAGGAAAATTAGAAATCGCGAAATAACTGGGATAAAGAACCAGCATACTTGTTAACATCTGTTATAAATTTCTGTTTGACATCGGCAGGTAACGGGCTAGGCACTTGCGCCAGAATAGCAGGCAACCATGACGAAACCTCAGCAGGCATCAAACCTGCCATAACTCGGAAGATAGTAGACACATTCGACACGCCATCTTCCGGGAATGCTCCTACCAACCCGCTGATAATCATACCAAGCATCTGAAGAGCGTGCCTAGCAAGGGATTCCCGAATAGTTTGAGCATAAGCAGGGAATTTGGGCGGGAGGACTCGATCTCCTTGCGAGAGTAGTGAGTCATGGCTTATGACACTCCGGATGAAATCGAGGCTATCAAGAACGGCTCCGTCGGAGGGGCTGTCTAGACCTGCGATGGCGGCGGTGAAGGTGATATTGAAGCAGGAGGGCTGGAAGAGAACGTCGGGTGCGAAATCAAACAGCTGCAAAGCAGTTTGAACCGTATCGTCAAGAACTATGTGCCCGTGAAATTAGCACAAGCAGAATTCGCGGTGATATGGTGATACTTACTATCTGGAATCTCCGCGGCCGACTGTTGCTGCAATAACGACTGCACCTTCGCACTAGCCACTTGATATGCCTGCTTGTACGATTCCCGCAACGCCGGTTCCTCCTCATTGCCAAATTTGCAGATAACCTTTCCAGTAATCCACAAGTAACTCGAGTTTGCTGACGCCTCGAACGCGTGCGATAATCTCGAAAGCACCTGCGGGATGATAGGCAAGGTCGCTACGCCGAAGAAATCCAGCCCACGGCGGCATACGCGCATCGTGTGTTCGCCAACACTGTAGTTCTGTCCATAGCGAACAATGAGCGCGTCGATAAGAGCCCAAGCTTCTTGGCAGGTGTTTTGGCAGGCGGCGGGTAGGTCATCTCCAAACGACTGGATCACGCGCAGCATGACCTCCAGATGTTCAAGCCATTCTGAAGTTTACGTTAAACAAGGACAAAAACCAGCGACGAAGGGTGACTTACCACAAACATGCTGGATATCTTCCTTGGAGGCATCTGCAGGCTTACTGACGACAGCATGAACTTTGCCCAAGATATCCGTCGCGAACGTCTTCAGCCACTGAGCAGCTTCTTGCGTAGGTAGGTACGAAATGATCCATGCAACAGCTTCGTAGATCTGTATTAAGTCTTCCTGATTTAGCTTTGCGCCCGTATTGAGGAAGCTATGTAGTTGAGGTAAAGCCGAAACAAGATGCTAACAAGAACATTAGCATAATTTTCTTTCCGAAAAAACAATCCAATACGAACCTGCTTGCAATCCTTGCACAGATACTTGAGCGCTACCCCAGCAGCAGCAGGAACCTCCGCATCAGTATCGCTAAACCCATGCGAAATATACTGCAGCTGGAACGGAATATAATTCGGATGTTGCGCCGTCCACTCCGTATACCGCGAAATCACCAACAACGCAGCGTACCGCACACGAGGATGATTAGGCAAGTTCGGCATAAGATCCATGATTTTCGGAATGATTTGATCGTCCGATGTATCGATTTCCGCGCCCATAGAGCGCATTGAGAAAAGGGGAGCCTCAATGGCTTGCCATGGGACGTTTTCACCCCCTTGGGTGACAGCCGTTGTGATCAGCTCGTATGCACGCATAAGGCACTTGTTTGTCCCGAGGACGTGGCAGCAGTCTTTGAGCGTATCACCCATGACGTGCCTGAATGAACGGAAGTCGTCCGCTTCTTGGGCAGTCATGGATGCTGGATCGGTGGGGAAGTGTAGGTGCTGGATGATGATTTCCACGAGAGCGGAATACGCTTCGACCAAGACGGGAGGGACGACAGCGCGTTTACCGATGCTCTGAGAGAGGCGGTACCAAAAGCCGAATGTGATGGGGACGATGTCGAGGTCATGGTATGCAGTGCATTCTGCGATGGCCTCGACGATAGGCAAGAACTGCTCGGGAGCTTGGAGGAGTAACGTGCGGTACGTCTCGCCTGCCTCGGCGAATATGCGCGTATACCCTCTAATACGATCTCCGTCGTCCTTGTGCGCAGAGAGCTGTGGTCGCAACTCGATAATACGAGGGACAAGGACAAGGATGGCAGACATGTTCTCTTCCAATTCTTGCGTTTCATGGATGACGTCGCAAATGAGGTTGGTGGCATAGTCAAAGAGTTCATCGGAGGCAAGAGCATGGAAGGCATAGCCTAATAAGGGCGTTTCAGCGAACGCCGTAGCAGGAAGTTCGCCGGATATAATCCAAGTGCGAACACAATTAAAGATTTGGCCTTGAATAGCAGTCGTCACGCCTGGACAGACACAAAATGAACATTAATTTTAATGTTCATACATCTAGTAGAAGAAGCGCACCTGGACTGCTGAAGTACACCGTCATCAGTTCCAAGACTTTTACAGAATTGGCTGTTAATAGCTTCTGGAGCCTATCTCTATAGTCGTCGTTCTAGGATATAATTTATTAAATTGCATAACGAAATAATTGATAGAACTCACAGAAACGGGAATCTTCGTGTTCTCCATGAGTTCCTCAGGCAGAACAGCCAAAAACTCTAGCAACACCGGCACACCCTCTCCCGCACCTCCTCCAAACGTGTTAATCATGTCCTGTACCGGATTGTCCCACTGTGGTAGCTGCAACGCCAGTCCAGAGAGGGCAAGGCACAGCTGCGTAATAACGGTTTTGGGCCCTGGGGCGCATTGGCGGAGGGCAGTAAGGATGGTATCGCGGAGGGGGATGAGCTGTTCTTGCGGGACTTGCGAGAGGTCGAATGTTACCTAGATAGAGAGAGCGGCAGAAGGGTCGAAAATGAGACGGGGCGCGTTCGTCGATTGGGAAGGATCTGCCACGAACCTTGGCGCGGAAGGTTTGGGCAGCGAAGAGACGCGCCGAAGGGGATGCCCCAAGGGATAAGAGGAGCGTGTTCGCCGTGCCCCATGCTTCAGGCTGCTCAGCGATCCGCAAATCGAACAAAATGCCGTGATAAGATTATCAAAATGAGAGCCAAAGCAACGAGAATGACATCGATCAGCGATGGCGACAATCCGAATGTTAGAGCACTGACTGAATGTTGGAATTCTTGTAACCAGCTGTTTGCTTGTTGGATCGCAGCCTTGTCAGTTGCGGTGCCAAAGACCGCAAGAGCAGAAAGGACGGCGGCCACATCGGGCGAAGGTTGAGTCATGATGTCGTACAAGGAGTAATATGCCCTATGAGCGTTTTGTCGATGTCGAGGAAAGGCGTGAAAGACGGGGTATTAGGAAGCGTTCTATGTGGCGGATACAAAGCAAGAGAAGGGGCCGTAGTGGGCCAGGGTATGTACGCTTGTGGACTGACGCGCCTGATTCGGAATTGTCAACTACGGGAACTGATCGACACGATGACGCATATCAAGCGCAGATGAAATGTATATATGATTTTAGGAATATAGGTTTTAAAAATGGGTATACGAGCGAGACAACCAGCGGGGGGCCCAGGTCCAGGTAATGAGAATCAAGGAAAAACAGAGGGAAGGAGCGAGATGACGACAATCATAAGGTATCATATGGGGGGTATTAGACATGAAGGAAGAAAGCAACCAGTGCCACGGCACGATTATTGCAGGAAAAAGGAGATCCTGGGTGCACTGTAATACAGTCCTTGAACACTTACATGTCCATTTTAAGGTCGTAAGAACCTGCGGGTAGTGTTCTTGGTCTAGAAGACGTCAGTATCGCGAGAATACACAGAGACATGGGACTCACCGCCGTTTTTTCCGTAGGGGTCAATGGTCTGCCGCCCTCCAGCCTACGCCTCTTGTCCTCGAGCTCACTGCGCTGCTTCTCAAGAGCATCACGCATATCCCTATGACGCGCATAGAGCTCCTCCTCAGACTGCTTGAGTTTGGCTTCCTTCTCTTGCACCTTTTGTTGGAAGACCATCTTCATCTCTATCTCCATCTTGCCGAGTTTCTGTTCATGGAGTGCACGCTCCTCGGCCACACGTTGGGCAGGGCTATCGAGGTGTTAGAAAGATGGGAGGAATAGAGGGGGAGACTCACTTGGTCTCCTTGAAGACACTCGAGTCTTGTGGGACGCCGAGGCTGACAAGCTTCTCGGTACGCCAGTTCTCGTACAAGACTTGGTCGGTCCGTTCGCGGAGCTCTTCCATATATGTACGAACAAGCATCTGACGAAGCTTGACAAAGTCACAGTGTTCTTCGTTGTCGACTTCAATAACGCCCCATGGGTAGGCACGTCCACGGACAGCGCGACCATCTGGCGTCACGACTTCCTGGTTGGAACCGACGACTGCAAAAGGAATTTTGCTCTGGGGGAGCGTGAGTAAAAGAAGGCTGGGCGTGTCGGAGGCACGTACCGCAATTTCTTCGTGTTCGCCGAGGGTTTCCTCATCTTCGTTTTCATAGACGGGTGCCTGGAAGATTTGGATATTGTGGAAGTGGATATCCGAGAGAACCTGGGCAGGGTGAATAACCAGTCACGATATGAGGCCTGAGTTCATACCCTCTGTTTGAAGCTGTGGACCTCCTCGTCAGTGAGGGTGTCAGCCTTGGCGATGATGGGGATGAGGTTGACTTTTTGGTGGAGACGGCGCATGAATTCAATATCGATTTGCTTCAACCTAGAGAAGGTGATTAGAGTGAAATGGGCGAGTACGGGGCTGGTGCTCACGAGTGACCCGTGGGCTGGATGAAGTAGAGACAGGCATGGACACGGTTATCGACGGTCTTTTGTCGGTTGATGCGGTTCTCCTGCTCGAGATAGGCATCAAAGCGCGACTCGATGTCCTCGAGGATGGGTTTCCAGCTGTGCAGTGTGAGTTGAGATCAGAGATTACACGCCAGACATACCTGTCGTCGTTGTTCACAAAGTCGCCAAATCCGGGAGTATCGACGACAGTAAGACGGAGACGGACGCCGTTTTCCTCAATGTCTGAGAACGAGTGAGAAACGCGTCGCTATGGGGGGTGGGGCAACACATACCAGCACTGATGCTCTGAATGGCGACGGTCTGAGGGCGCTCTGCGCTGGGAGGAATGGGGTCCCTGGGAGGATAGAGCGTGGTATTGAAGAGCGTATTTACGAGTGTAGACTTTCCGAGACCGGATTCGCCTAGTTACTGTAAGAGAGATTTGGAGAGGGAGGGGCTCAGGGCTCACCGACGACCATGGCGGTGAACTGGAAGCCCTTGCGGACGCTCTTGCGATGAACCTGGTTGGGGAGGTTGGCGAACCCAACGTAGCCGGTGAGTTTCTTGCGGACGACGGGGTCGGAGGCCATGGGTGTGTGGTGTGGACTGTGTGGAGCGGTGAGGAGAAGATGGAGGACATGCAGGAGGTCGATACGTACAGTAAGGATATTCGAGCAGGAGGATGCCTAAAGAAAGCCAAAGTAGCACGCGTGTGGGCGTCTGTGGAGCAAGTCCTCTCTCCGCCAGCATCGTCTTTCCCAACTGCCGCTGCTGCATTCCACTCCCTTCGCCCCTACCTCCTCCAAAACACGTCGCTCGTCGTCTTAGGCGTCGTCGACACCCTTTCTCGTGCCCTCCGGCGAGTTCATGGCTCTTCTCGCCCAGAACGACTGGCATCCTCCTAGAGACTCGGACCCCATGGACAGTGCCGCCAACCGCCAACAACACGCATCGGGGACTCGTCCGACGACGACGGACCCCGCGCAACACTCCCAGACGCCGCCGCAGCCGCCGTTCCTCCCCCAGCAGCCGATGCAGCAGCAACAAGGCCCCTATCCGCCCCAGCCCCAATGGCAGCCCTCCCCGCAGGCTCCTCCCTTTTATCCCGCGTATCCCTCCTACTACACCCCCCCTCCTTTGCCTCACCCCGCGACCTCGGGCTACTTTGACCCCAACCAGCAGTTTGCCCACTGGGCGTACCAACAGATGATGTTCAACGCCCAGGCCCAAGCCCAATTCCACGCCCAGCAGCATCAGCAGGTCCTTCCCCAGCCCGAATTTCCGCGCACCCGAAGCGCCACGCCGCCCCAGCAGCAGCAGCAACAGACTCACCCATCAACTGATTACTACCAACAGGGTCCGAGAGCTGACAACTTCCACTCCTATTCCAGCCAAACGCACCGTCCCCGACAGATCTCCTCGTCCTCCTCCGCTGCGCCCCCACCCGCCCCCGCTGCGCCCCCACAACCGCCGTATGTGCGCGCGGACGCCTCGGGGTCGTCCTCGTCCGTCAACTCTGGAAGCTCCGGCGGCAGTCGTAGCCGCAAGGGCTCCAATCCGTCCCCATCGACCCACTCCCATGGCCGCACTGGCTCATCCTCCACCACCCGCAGCTCGTCGTCCGCGAGCACCCCGTCTCCGAAGCCTTCGTTATCGCCCGTCATCAGCACCACCACATCCGTCGCCCGCCCCAATAAGCCAAGCCCGTTAGGCCAAGCTCCCAGTTTTTCCGCAGTAACGGTGAACGGCACCACCTCTGCCTCTCGACCCAGCTCGTCTGGCACGGTCCGGCCACCGTCCCCACCTGCGACGCCACGCGCTGCCGAGCATACCCCGGCCCCGCCATCGAAGCCTACCCACAACAAGCGCCTCAGTATCAGCAAGGATGATTCCCAACTCGGCGACCCTACCCCAGTTTCCGATGCCAGCACCGTCCGTTCGAGTGGTCTCAAAGGCCGTCTACGTCGCGCACTTTCCTTCAATGCCACCTCGACGCTGAACGACATCGGTGAAGGCGAAGACGGCAAGCTCAATTCGCGCAGGAAAGCTCTTGCGAATGCCAGCAAAGTCAATGCGGCTGCTACCGCGGCCACCGCCGCTTCATCGTCTTCGCAAGCAAGTGATACTAGCCCTCCAGGCTCGCCGACGACCCCAACCGGTCCTACCCCTCCCCCGGCCGACAAAGGCAAATCTCGTGTCAAGCGTTCACTATTCAACTCTAAAATTAATGCTTCGACCGACAACATCTCCCTCTCTTCTACTGTATCCAGCGCAAGTGTTATGATTCGCAAGCTGGGCAGCATGGGCCGGCTGGCGCGGAAGAACAGTCTAATGACCATTACGGGTCTGTTCGGTAAGGATAAGGACAAGCGCGGTACCGCTGCGGAAGCAAGTGTCTCTCTTGCTACTGCAGAGGTCGACCGCACGGGAGAATCGGATGGCGCGTTGAATGGATTGACTCCCGCTGCCAGGCTAGCCCGGCAGCACACGCTCAAGAGCAACGAGGAGGCTGCACGGAGAAAGGCGGCTGCTGAGGAGGAAGCTGCTCGTAAGGAACGCGAACGGGCTCAGCGGGAAGAGGCCGATGCTCTTGAGTGGGAGCGCGTATCTCGTACCAATGTCGCACCTGTTTGGGACCGCGGGACGAAGAATAAGCGTGGAGAGCCTCTCGGTAATGGGGTGATCAATGAAGAGGAAGAGGAAGGGAACGCTAGCGATGACAGCGACGAGACATACGACCCTCATCGGTGGGGAGATGAAGATCAGGATGCCACCGTTCGTCTTGGTCAAGTTGGATCTTCTTCTCAACAAAAGACAGCTGATGAGGAGTGGGGTGAGGGCATTCCACGGGGCGTGGAACGCACGAGGCGGCCGAAAAAAGGTATATTAAAGAGTGAGTATTCCATGTTTTGTTAACACGCATATATGCTAAGCAAATTCCCCTCTAGATGCAAATACGTATGACCAAGAGGCCATCCTTCATTCGCAATCTTCTGCACCCAACACTCGCGTTCGTTCCAATTCCTACAACCAGAATAACCATAACACCGAGCCTGGTCCTCTCGCGCGTATCCCCTCTCCCGACCCAGACCACATCGATGGCTTGCACCAGCACAAGGAGTATGTTCCACCGTTCACCTTTGAAGACGTCAACCCTCATCGCCCCTCGAGTCCTCAACCCGAGAAGGGTTTCTTCAACCTCGCCAATGGCAATTCGTCTGCCCCAGCCTTGTCGACTATTACCTCTTCCAGCCAGCCACCCTTAGCTCACAGGTCAGCTACCGCCCCAGTCAAGCGGTTGTCATTTGCGGCAAACCTGTCGATCTATGACACGTTTTCGGCGACGGTGTATGATAGGCGTAGTGAGCCGGCTACGTGCAATCGACTCACGCCTGCTCTCGCTCAGCGCATTAAGGAGGAGCTTAATTCATACAAGATGGAGGAGATGGAGGTGCATGCCGCGAGTCGGGTTCAGTGAGTATTATGTTATATATGCATTTCGTTTGTTGATAATTTCTTTAGTACGCAATTTTTCGTCTAACCGTATCGCATTAACTCCTATTTGTTTTCGCACTTCTCATACACCAATCCTCTCCGGCAATCTGTGCAATTCATTGCAACGCATTCAAGCAATTATTCACATCACATCCCCCATCCCCCACCCCATCCATCCATTAAGCCTACGATATCCTATACCCTCATTCCCTGCGCCAATTGTAAAACACTTTGAAAATACTTGATCCTTTCGGCACCCCATTCCATGGACCTGCCGTTGTTCTCTCCCTTGGACCTCACCGTTCGCCCCGTGCCCTGCCATTGCCATTCCTTCTGTGGACTATTTGCTCATGATGTGATCTGATTCTTCTCTTTTGTTCCAATATTATTGCCTTCTTCGTTCCTCTCGTTTCATTCCATCCATCCATCGTCCCTCCGTCTCATAAACGTTCGCTGCACTGTCCTCGGCCTTGCTTGGCACGTACACGTATGCACGGTTTGGTTTACGCCCATTTACACATATTACTTACTTTGCGTTGTCCCCCCTTCATTCTGACCTTTCTTCTTTTCGAGGTACATAGGTCTTGCTCGCCCTCGCCACCGATAGGCTGGCCCTGCGGGATATTTTTTCTGCACTGTTTATATGTCTGTTTTCTGTTTTCCTTTTCTCTCTCACTTCATCTTTTAAATCCATAATGCCAGTGCTTGTGTATTATACAGTCTGTTGGCCCCTGAATGAGCTAGATAGTAAAGAAGGGATTCGAAGAGTGTCGGTAATTATTTTTAAGTTTACAAACTTAGCTTTATTTGACTTCTTTTTGGGCACTCTCCAACGGGTCGTGAACTGTATCGAAGGAGACCCGCTTCCTGTCTCGATCGAAGACCCCCGGAGCACATGAAAGGGTATAGTTTCAGCAAAGTTGAAGCTAAAGCAAGATATCGAATAAATTCCAGATGGGTCATTGATGCCGTCATACGTTGATAATAATTGAATTCGTACGCGCTTCGCGTCGCGTGCCTTTCATGTCGGGGCTTCTAGTCTAGGACTGTCAACCCATCTCAATGGAAAGAAGGTGTGGTGGTCAATGCTCGGGCCTGGATTAGGATAAAAGCGGGCCCACTTGGTATTCAGTAAAATCAACTGGAGGGTGAGTACTGCGACAGCGCATAGCATATAACAGCCGTTATCATCGATGGCAGGGAAATGGTATTTGGAATGAGTCCCCTGCTTTCTCGCTCTCACGGAAAACTCACATATATGTACGACTTAGTAAGAGGCATTTCAAATACCTATCTGATAGCAGTGGGGTCTGGAAATTGGCTGAATGCCCATCACGGATAGACGGCCTGTGTGCTTCGATTCCCCCACCTGTCGTGCAACCAACCAGTGAGCGGGAACAGGCTTGCTTCTTCTCCGCATGTGTACTCGAAATCACAACGGGTGTCACGATTGATTAGGTTTTCCTGAAGATAATTGGCCCGTGAAGCGTTAGGCGTGATATCGCTATAAAGCCTTGGGAAATTGACACCGATGATAGTCGGAAGCTCGTCCCTGTGTCCAATTGGGTACATAGCGAAGCAGATTTATCTCTTGAGATTTAGAACTGCGGGCTTTTAAGCCATGGCCAGCCGCGAGAGTTCTAACCAATGGTAGAATATCTGAATCCGCAGCGGGATAGTCAATTGAAGAAAAAGAACAGTCAGTCAATGAACGAAGCAGTGAGAGGGATTTCTTAATTCTAATTATGAATAGAGTATACCTTTCAATAATAAGACAGACTTCGGTAGATCCTTGTGGCAGGCCTAAGATAGGCAACACTATGGGCCGCAGATAATTTCTGTAGAATTCGAAGCTGTAGAAAATGGCTAAAGTGAACACATTCACCTCATCCTCTGACAGAGTTCGTGTCTAATCTGATAAGATAACTAAGGCGTATCACGCTATAAGCGCTACCTACTCTAACACTCGCACACTCTTGCTCATACATGCACACCGCGATATTATTACAAAAACAACAACCCGATCCATAACATTCTTTTATAATAAGAAGAGGAAAACGCGATAAACAGACATGTATGATACAATAGATATATCTTGCTAGATGTTTTAAAGGTAATTGCAGTGAGGACAAAAAAGTAAAGCAGTCCATTACCCCGAGGAATCAGTCCCAAGATGGTGAAGCACTGTAGGCGTTGTTCCTTCCATTCGTCGTCCTCGATGGACTTGAGGGTGACCAGGCCGGCGACGTAGGACTGTATGCTGGAGAAGCAGGCGCTGCTCAAAAGGTCAGTAAAGGTCAGACGCAGTCCGAGGTAATCCTTACAGTATGTAGGTGCTATAAGGGAAGATTGTCAGCATGGAACTAGAATACGAATAGACATGAGATACTTACATGTAGGAGAATAGGTAGGAGAGGTGGGTGCTGAAAAAAACTTTAGTACCGCGTTGGCATATAATGTGTTTACCGACTTACAATATTTGGGAGACGTCGGTGATGCCAAAGGCGACGTCGGCGAATACTTCGGCGACGTGGGAGATGCCTGTTGGGGTGCTATAGAGAATGTCAGGTAAGATTCATCATCATTGAATGAGAATGGACTTACAAGCTGTAGAAAAAGAAATCACGGAAATCTATGGTTAGCAAACCCATAACGGAAGAAAACGGGAAGTACTTGCTTGGTGAATCTACAGAAGAGTAATTTGTTAGTTTGGTATAAAGATTAATAAACCATTAGCTTACATCGCGGCGAAGTTGGACTGAAAGCCGGACTTGTGGGCGAATAACGGGGAGAGGTGGGACTGAACGACGGACTCGTTGGAGAATAACGAGGCGACGTCGGACTAAACGAGGGTGATTGCGGACTGTACCGCGGAGAAGTAGGGGAGAAGGTAGGTGATGTAGGCGAATAACGTGGGCTAGTGGGCGAATAGCCAGGAGAGGTACCAAGATTGAGACGTGGAGACGTGGGAGAGTATGTAGGAGATGTTGGACCTCCGCGATCGTAGAATGGAGAGGTAGCATACGGTGAAGTTCCGAATGGCGAAGTTGCAGTGGCCCCGAATGGAGATTGAGGCACATAAGGAGATGATGGAGAGTATGCGTTGGGAGAGGACGGACTGTAGCCGGGTCCGCCAGGCGACATGCCTCCGTTATTCATGGGACTCTGGCCATAACCGATCAACGTATATGTTTGATCCTCACCACCGCTAACGGCGAGCGGAGAGAACGCTGCCGCATCACCCTTGAACGAAGAATCAACCCACATCGGTGAATTACTGTCATAAGGTGTCATAGCCACGGGTCCAGGTGTCATCGCGCCGTCTGCATGGGCCGTAAGTAGATTGTCAGCTTGGAGGCGCGAATCAACGATAACATCCTTCAGCATATCCATATCCAGCGCAACATCGAAGCATCCAGTTCCCATTGGTGCCATTTGTCCGAAGAGAACATTCTCGGCAACACCGTGACAGTCATCCTTCTCTCCAATAGCTGCTGCTTCCATCAAGATTTCGACAGTCTCTTCGAATGAACACCTCATGAGGGCACCTGTTTCCGCTCTGTTGATACCATGTCGAGTAATCGCCATCAGAGAGCCTCGTTGCGTCATCAAGTCACAGAGCAATGCCAAATGACGGTAATTGACATAAGAACCGTCGAACTCGATAACTCCACGCAGCTCTCTGAGAAGGGCTCCTCGGGCTGCTTCAATGCCAAGAACCTGGAAGATTTCCACGCAATTATTGGAATATGTCCTCGTGAAGTCAACACCATCAATGCACATGACCGCTTTCAGATTGACACCATCTGTTTCCAGCACCCATTCCTGCTCTCCCTTTGGTTCAATCTTGCCGTCTTTCGTAGTCGATACCTTGTCATGTTTGACCAAGAATACACGGCGAATGTCTTTAACACCACGCAAGCTGACCGAGTTGAGCATCGTATTCTCCAATTGACGGAGGAATACATCCTCTTCAACTGAGGCCAGACCATCATCATCCTTCTCCATACCACCAATGACACGACAACGAATAATGAGCTTCTCAGCATTATCTTCACTCCAGATGACGAAAAGATCCTGAGAGAAGGCTTCGGCAATTTTACTGGCAACATAACTCATCTCGAGTTTACGGTCGAGCATCTTTGCACGGTCAAGCTCCAGACGCAACAGCCAAGCAGACTGCAGATGCATGTTCTGCTCGATTTGGGCATCTGGAATTGCGAAGAATGCCTCTACGAAATCTTTATCTTCTTCAATCAGGGTCGTAGCGGGATCAGGGTCATACCAGATCTCCACAGCCGCCGTCACAGTGCGGAGAGATGTATAGGCAAGCTCCGTCTGGACAGCCTTCGCCTTCTCGTCATTCTTTGCGATCTCTGGATCCAGGTAGACACTCAGAGATGGCGTCTTGATGTTGGTCGCGACATTAATAATCTCTTTTAGACGGGGAACACCAAGGGTGACATTCTTTGACGAAACACCAGCATAATGGAAAGTGTTCAGGGTCATCTGAGTTGCCGGTTCACCGATGGATTGTGCGGAAAGTGTACCGCACATCTCGCCGGGGTTGACAAGAGACTGGTTGAACTTCGATTCAACTTCACCAAGGCACCATTCGAAAGCAAGCTTGTTCAAATGGAATTCCTCGAGGACTCGTCGTGTCGCAAAAGTGGAGCGCAGATGGACATTGAACAGAAGAGTGGAATTGTACTGCATTTGACGACTGATAGGATCATCACCACGGACGACAATCAGTCGCTGAGACAATTCCTTGAGAGCGTCGACAATATACGCTGGCGGCAAGTCGCTTGGTTTCCGGAAATCGATATGGAAGATTTGCTGTGCGTTCTGAACGATGCGACGAAGATTGACCGGGAGGTAGTGGGGTAAGTTGGGGCTTCTGCTACGGAAGATGAATTCTCGAAGTTGCTTCCGATCTTCACATAACTGCTTCCACTCCTCGTCCAGCTTCCTCTGCAATTCCAGAGAACTGTCATCGAGACCGACTTGAAGGATACCGGGAAGGAAGCCTTTTGAAGCCTCAGTGACATCCACACGATAACGTCGCTCGAAGACCTTGTCAGTCAAATGATATATCTCAACACTTTGCTGTTCGATAAAGGCGCCGTCCATGCCATCTTCGCCGTAGGTAAACTGGAGTAAATCGCCAAGTGAATTGCGGACTGTCCCGTCATAATGGACCATAACGTCTTCCAATGCCTTCACGAGACGCCGCTGAATATAACCTGTCTCAGCAGTCTTGACGGCAGTATCGATGAGACCTTCACGACCAGCCATGGCATGGAAGAAGAACTCCTGAGGAGTAAGACCACGAAGATAAGAGTTTTCGACGAAACCACGAGCTTCTGGACTGAAATCGTCTTTGGCGAAATGTGGGAGAGTACGATGCTTGAATCCGAATGGAATACGCCTTCCTTCGACACTTTGTTGTCCGACACAAACAGCCATCTGTGAGATATTGATAAAAGAACCTTTCGAACCAGCAACAACCATCTGTTTGACATTGTTGTCGTTCTTCAAGCTCCTTTGTACCTCCTGACCGGTTTGATCACGAGCCATGTTTAGCTCCTGATTGACTTTGCTTTCGAACGATTCACGGATCGTCATACCGGGCATCGGACGAAGACGGTCTTGATAGGCATCCTCCAAAATTTCGCTCACTTTATTCTTCGCTTCAGTAATACGCCTGTTGATGATCAGCATCGTAGGCTTATCGGCAATGGTATCGCCGATACCGATACTGAAGCCATTATGGAATAGCCAATAATTGACAACCCATTGCAGACCAGTGAAGAGACCGACACATGCTTCGGGACCCTTTTCACGGAAAACGACGTGAATGAGGCCACCTTGGGAAGCACCAACGGTCTTTTTCTCCACGATACCATAAAGGATCTCGCCATTCTCGATCATCATGCCATCATCCGCCTCGGGATTAGGACTGCGACCTTCTGCAGCTCGGGACATGTTGATTCCTTTAGGAATACACATGCTCAGTAGCTGCTTCCCCGTCCATAGCGGTTTCGGCTTGATAATCGTGGGTTGAGGAACAATGCCATCCCATTCAGGAACCCAAAGGAGAATGTTCTGCACCTGGTGCCAATCGAGGAACGTGTCTCGCAAAGTGAACTTGCGAATGCCACATAGCGTATCCTGCACAATACCCATGACGGGCTTGTTCGCCTGTGGCGAGATGATCTGCCGTGGAACCCACGCGATCTGACTCAATTCAGCCCGAGTTTCTTCGCTTTGCGGTATACTAAAGTAACAGAACTTAACAAGGCGATAGAAGAAGTTGTGAAAGATCAAACATACTGCATGTTCATCTCATCTCCATCGAAATCGGCGTTGTAAGGAGGCGTTACTGATAGATTCAGACGAAATGCTATTTGCGACAATGATCAATTTCGCATCAAGTATGCCTGACATGCAACTTACTTGAATAAGGCATAAGCCTCACCCGATGGCTCATCATACTCATCTTATGCAAACTCGGCTGTCGATTGAATAAAACATAGCTGAGGAGAATAAGAAAGGGCATACACAAAAGAGGGAATTGACTTACTCTCCGTCTTTGAGATGTCGTTCCACGATCCATCCATAATTTAAGAAGGCGTCTGCGCGCTTATTGTATCGCAAGTCGATACGCTCACCAGTGTCACGAATAACGTATCGTGCACCAGGATACTCCAATGGACCATTCCGAACAAGTTCTTGAAGATATGCGATATTATATGGTGTTACTATGAAGCTAAGTGTTAAACACCGAAAATCGAATCACGGGCAATGATGCTTACCTCGTTCAGGGTATGTCAAGGTCATGGCAATGCTCTTCGGCACTCCAACTTCGTCCAATGCAAGATTCGGATCTCCCGTAATGACTGTTCGTGCTGAGAAATCGACTCGCTTGCCCATCAAATTGCCTCTCAATCGACCTTCTTTACCCTTCAATCTTGCTCGGATAGCTTTCAATGGTCTGCCAGACTTCTGCAGCGCTTGGGGTATACCAGCAATATCGTTGTCCATGTACGTAGCAACATGGAACTGGGCATATTATTAGTATGTTGCTAACTACAAATGCATTACGATCCCTCACCTGAAGCAATTGCTCGAATTCAGAGGTGACATGAGCTGGTGCACCCTCTTGCTCGCATCTTCGTACGTTTGCAGACGCCTTCAAGATATCCGTCAACTTGAAGGTCAGATCATCTTCGCTGCGCACCGTCCCTCCATCCACGGCGATACTGGGGCGAACAGCAGCAGGAGGAACAGGTAGCACAGTAAGAATCATCCAATCTGGTCGGGCATATTCTTCATTAAGACCAATGAGGGCGATATCGGATGACGGAATCTTCTTGAGGACATTCCAGCATTCGGCTGGAGTGAACAGTCGTTTCTCAGGCTGATGAGACTTGGCATCCTAAGTATAATTTGGTCAGATGGCAGGTTATAGAATAAACCGTCTAGACGGCTGGATACAAACCATATCATCTTCATCTTTAGTCTTCTTATATTGCAAAAATAGCTTTAGCCCTTCCTTTCTGATTTGGGGCTGGACATGACCACATCCGCCATGACCCTTCTTAGCAGGCGCTGAATCATCAGGCATTTCTGGCTCTGTGTCGTCTATTGCGTCGGTCTCGCAACTGGTTTTCGACTTGCAGTAATTCCAGACAACAGACATGCGAGTTTTCGGGTCGCGTGCATGTTTGACTTTATCCGCAAAGGCAGGGTCGTTCTGCATACGCAATCGGAGAGCAATGTCGTAGGTAGTGGACAAGAACAGCCATGGGAGACAGGTATGAGAGGACATGCAAAAATGGAATCGTCAGCGGACTGTATCTCAAACAACCCGCAACAAACAGGTTGGGAAAAGGGATAGGGAAAGAAAGGCAAAAGGGATAGGGAAAGAAAGGCAAATAGGCAAAGGGGTAATGAAATGAAGGGTATGAAGATGTGCGCCCTGGCCTACGAGATATCAATCTCTCCGTTAGAGAGCAATATATCGTGGCTTCCATCCTTTTTTCTCGCACTCCTCGTTAAGCCCCCTTTTCATCCACGTCGTGGGCCCAACCTAACAGGGTGTGTGCAATGGTCCAACGCGGCGGTCAAGCGACCGAAATCGCGCGCCAGACCCCACCCTGCGGAAGAGTACCAAAAACTTTTAAAAAAGCACGACGTGGATTTGGGGTTCCCGTAGGGAGAGCCCCCAGAAAATTTGGAGAGTGGGGTGCAAAAACGAGTAGAGAGCAAAGTAACGTCGACTCACAAGGTCGGCTTTCAGCTTCCCGCAATTGACACAAATGCACTCCAGGATCTTTTTGACTTTGACAATAAAGCCTAGAACGAAGAATACGCATCAGATATCATCAGTGCCGACTACACACTGTTTGCGACGCACCGATATGAAAGACAGGTCTAGCCAGCTCTATGTGTCCAAAATGTCCAGGGCATTCCGACATGCCCTCTCCACAAGTCTGACACTTAAAATTGCGGTCAATCGTACCTAATCGTGGATCCATGAGACCATTCAACTTGGGTTTGTGAGTGCCTTCTTCCCATAGTTCGGGATGCTCGATCTTTGCGACCGAGATGGCTTTCTGCGTGGGGTTAGTACGCAAATATAAGGGCTGCGAATGGCAACACCAGACTGACGATTTCTTCCGGTGATAATATACCAAACTGGACCTCTTTAACTTGTCGAACTGGTGCAGCGGAGTATGCGAACTGATGGCCAATCATGGTGGCGTATTATGTGTGGAGAGAAGTAGATGACGCAGCAACAGTAGCAAGTCCTGAGCCTAGAAAGATGTCGTAGAAAGCCTCTAGAGTTAATGCCGTGAACGGGAAAACAGGATATTTGTCGTCTTTTGAGGTTTTTGAACAATTAAGAAGAAAACCCGCGGGTGGATGTAGAAAGTTACAGCCACAAGTTTGACGCAAAACTTCGAGGATTCGCGCCAAAAAAACGCAGCCTACGCGTTATCAAGCTTGAATGCACTGGTCCTGATTAGTCCTAGGATATGAATAGGGTCTTGACGGCGGCCAGAGGGTTTGGGTGATGGACGTCGCGACGAGGGAGGCACCTTGTTGAAAACGTTTCGGGCGGAGCTTGAAGTGGCCACCTTAGTCATGACCTCGGAGCCGGCTTTTGTACAGCCCCACTAATTGTCCACTCCTCAAGGCCGCATTAATCATTATTTGTGCAAAGATTCCAAAGGTCCTTTTTCTATCGATATACCGATGCTACTGTTCTCTAAGAGTGGACCCGGTCGCTGCTAGGTTGTCTGGCGGAACTAGCTTGTAAGTTCGAGCAACTTCTGCGACTTCTGCTAACCTCCTAGCATGTTTTATACATCCGAGATAATTCGGATCATTTGCAAGTCAAGTACTGTGATTCGGTTTCATGCTTTCGAATCCATGCTCATAGGTGCGTAAATATTTGGCCCGGAAAGGAATTGCTGGTAGTTTAAGCGTGCCTCGTGCGATCGTCTTCAAGAGTAACTTTCTGATACTACTTAGTCCCATAAACGAACTGAATCATATTTTATCCGAAAGGAATCTGAAAATTCAAGTAAAACGACTATATACTTATCCGATTACTTACCAACTGAGTATTTCCTGAATCTTATTATCAGCTAAACATTTTTCGGAACACCTCCCACTAGTAAACTATGTATGAGACTCCATTTACAAGTTTAAATATTATCCGTTGCAACTAGCTTCAAGCGTTGAAAGTAATCTAATCACTGTATTTGGCATCCTCGCTATAATGTTCGTTGGCATTACGAATGCTTAGTCAGCCGAGCCCAGCTACGCTCGCAGTCGGCGGCCGGAGTCGCACATTTGTTTCCATCTCTTGCCACCCAGCACAACTTTCTCTCAATATTCCCCATTAATATGTCCCTAAGTTCATTGATATGGGGACAATCCCAGTTCGATGAGGCAATCGGTAAGTCTCCTTCTCTGCAGAACTTAGGTGGCTATTCATGTTGTCCTGCTGCAGACAAAGCCACCTCTGAGCTTCGACTCGGTGAAGAGGATATCGCGTTAAACCTTGAAATATGCGATCAGATTCGCTCGAAATCGGTTCCCGCTAAGGAAGCTATACGTGCACTGAAACGGCGAATGAACAACAAGAACCCGAACGTGCAACTGCTTACACTAGGGGTACGGATATCTCCCCTCTGTTCCATGTTCTCGAATAACTAATATATATGGCTTACAGTTGACTGATATCTGCGTCAAGAATGGAGGTGATCACTTCTTGAACGAAGTGGCATCCAGGGAATTCATGGACAACCTCGTGTCTATACTGAAGATGCCAGGTCTTAACATTGATGTAAAGACTAAGTTATTGCGACTCATTCAAAATTGGTCTATTGCCTTTGAGGGTAAATATACCCTCGGCTATGTTGGCCAAGTCTACAAGGAGCTGAAGTCTGAAGGTACGTTATCTTCATCCGCGTCCTCATCCATCTTTTGATCGTTCTTTGAAGGCTTCAATTTTCCGCCCAAGGACTTGACGGCAGCTAGCTCGGCGATGATTGATACGGCTACTGCCCCCGAATGGATTGATTCTGATGTTTGCCTACGATGTCGTACAGCTTTCTCCTTCACGAACAGGAAACATCATTGCCGGAATTGTGGGCGCGTATTTGACCAAACATGCTCAGCGAAATCAATGCCTCTTCCTCATTTCGGTATTACTCAGGAAGTTAGGGTTTGTGACGGCTGTCATGCCAAGTTGAGTAAAGCAACCCGGGATAAAGAACGATCGTGAGTACACTAGGTTTTGAGGTTCTGTTTCGCATACTCAACAATGGAATTAGAAAGAGCGTGGATTTCTCGAAGGTCATCGGCCATCATAGTTCTTCGAGGTCTAGAAAGCACCAGAGTGCCACAAATTTCGATACAGATTTGCAACGTGCCATCCAACTCTCTTTGGCTGAATCCGGCAGCTCTACCCATACCCAGTCGTCTTATGATCCTTGGCAGACCTCCGAACCTCCTTTGGTTGATCGTGCAACGCGTCCAGGTGCTAAGCGAGAGGAAGATGAGGATCCTGAATTACGCGCGGCCATTGAAGCAAGTCTTCGCGAAGCCAGCGCACCAAAGCCGAGCGCTCCCATTGCTAGTCCATATGAAGAGCGAGAGGAATATTCTTACAGGGGCGCATCGTCATATGCAAGCGACAGAAATTTAGCGACTCCTCAACCACCGTTACCTCAGCTTCCTAATCATGATCTCGATCCTCGTGAATCTGACGCCATTCTTATGTTTAATCAGACGGTCCAAGATGCTCAGGCTCAAGGTGGTTCAGACCTTTCGCGCATGGCAAATGTACATGAATTATATGACCGCGCCAATAGTCTACGACCCAAGCTTGCTCTAGGTCTTGATGATACCGGAAGGAAAGAAGGTGAGTAACTATATTCCGATAGTTTTAAGCTTCATTACTCAAATATATCACAGAAATGCTGTCCGGAATGCATAAAAAACTCTCTGAAGCTGTTAGATTATATGATCAATTGCTTTCGCAGCAGATCTCACGTCCTACATGGCGGACAGCACCGACATCTCAACAGGCTTATGGTCAAACGTATTCGCAGCCGCCTCCAATCAATGAGGCTCACCGTCCAAATAGGCAGGAATGGTCTAATCAACAAGCTGCTGGAAGCCCTGCTCCTGTTCAGCAGAATTATGCGACATACAATGCAGTACCTCCACCTGTTCCTTCAAGCAGTAGACCTGCCCCCCAACGTCAGACATCATATGCGGAGTATAATGGCCCCAACGCGTATGCTCAACCACCGATGCCTTCAACTGCCTCAGAACCTCCTCGACAGCCGTATGCTGAACAGCCGCAAAATTGGTCACCAGCATCCATACAGGCGCCGGTACAGCAGTATGCTCCGCAGACAGCTGTTTCTGCTTCTCCCCCGCCGCCAGAGCAATGGCGACCTGAGGCATACCATTCCATACATGGTGCTCTGTCACAACCCGGTCCTCCTGTAACCCAGGGCTATCCTCAACAACTGCCTGTAGCGCCTCCTTCTGTTGGATCACAATCTCCCATTGCCCCTACTCCTCAATCATACGCACCTATTCAATCTCCCATTCCCCCTACTCCGCAATCATATGCACCCGTCCAGTCTCCTCCTCCCCAACAGTCGCAGCAACCTTATCAGTCGCCCCCTGTCCATTCACCGGCCCCTGTCGCACAGCAGCAGTATACTCCTAACTTGCCAATACTCCAGTCTCCACCTCCTCAGGCTCAACAAGCCTATCAGCCCGTTGCACCCGCAGCCACAGTTTCTCGACACAATACGGTCAGCCACGCGTCGTATGCAGGGATTCCTCAGCAGGCCAGCCTCGCGCGTAGCAACACCGTTAGTGGATACGCTCAGCCTCAGAATGGCTACGTGCATGCAACCCCCGCTCCGTCGAATGCGCTTCCTTCTTTCCCCACTGTTCCTAAAGCGGAACCCGCAGTGTATTATCCACCACCGGCGTTCGAGCAGACGGAAAAGAAGGAAGCCTTGCTGATAGACTTATAATTATGCTGTTGTTGTTTTTCCGTCGCACCACGTTTGTACGCTAATTAGTATGTGCCTTCTATGTCTTTATTGCCGTTCTAGCTATCTTAGGAAATGAATTTTATGAATACTCTTGAACGTCGATGATGAATTTGATTGCTTGCTTCAGATTGATGGTTGACATCAAGTATATAATAGAATGGTAATGCCTGAGTGCTCCACGGCTAAGCAACGTTATTCAATTATTCTATAATCCGATTTACTTAGTACGAATTATGCGAAGCTTATTAGGTTTATAAAGGAAATTCTCTCTAAACACGATAGAATGAGGTTAGATGAGGATGATACGTTGGAAGACCAGAAGGATACGTACGAATAGTTCTTCGGAGGGATACGCTTGACAGCAGCGGGTTGGACATAGTAATCCCAGCCTGGTGCGAAAGTTTCAGTGGTGAATCATATAACATTTATCGACCTGAATTACCTTGTCTCTCAGCAAATGCAATAGCATCCTCTTTCGAATTGAACAACACCCTTGTTCCTTGCATGTAATCGGCGCTGTAAGGTGACTACGGTTATCCTCCGAAACAGCACGGAGAACATAGGGACAAACGTACGAGCTGGCCCAGCCGATCAAAGGGTTCTGCCATCTTCCACCACCAGGTAAAATATCCCAGTCAATCCTCCACTTCTCTCCCTTCGCTCCTCCACTCTGCATGGTATTCCGTGACGGTTGGAAGATACGAACTACACGATGACGGAGTTCCACTAAGAAATAAAGACATATTAACAGACAATGTAAAATCAAGAGATCGAATGCAACATACCCGGTGCGCCGCTAACAATCTCAGCAGCGACGGGAACATACGCGTCAGGAAGGGGAGCAACCTCTGACGAATTGGATTTGCCAGCTGTGCTGCCAACCTCTTCGCGGGGAGGGCTGGTTGGTACCTGTGTAGCATTAGTGCTTGCTGTTCTGACAGTAGCACGTAATGGGAGAGAAGCTAGAGGCCTCGCAAGGCTCCGTAGAACAATAGACGACATGGAGAGATGATACAACGGAAGGGACCCGCCGAGTTTCCGGGTCCTGGTTCAACCTGAGTATCTATCTCTTTTCTCTCACATCGAAATTCAATATTCGACCTTGGAAGGCAACTCTAGTCTCAAAATGGAGTTTAAACGTACATCTGGTCAATAATGGTCGACTATGTTATGCGGTCCATCAGGGAACCTATCTGGATTCTGTCATCCGAGTCGGATTCAGGAGTCTTCGACTTGCACTTCCGGCTGGTGTTAATATTGATTTAGACCAAGTTTTCAAAATCGAGATCCAACGCTTAATTTCATCAAAATACTACCCTATTATTTTACGGAGTAAATCCATGGTGATCGTCTTCGCCTTTTCTTGCTAAACCTTGCCAATTATTCAAACTGGTTCATCTGCTGGTTTGATATCTTGGTTATGCCACACAAGGTGGATCTTACAGGCTTCAATTCTTTGCTACATTACTCGTTCGTTTCAATCTCGAATTCACCGTCCTGGACCTAAACGATAAATATAACCTGGAAGCACCGCGAGAATTCGATAGCTATAAATCACTGTCGACCTATGTTTGAAGCTTACTCTCGCGAGAATCAGCCTGGTGAGATCCGATTCGATTTTCTGTACGCCATGGCCTAACTCTACTCACCTTTCAGATTGGAGTCCATACCAGGTATCCTGACAAAATTTGACATGTCTGGCTCAGCATAATTCGATGCAGTACTCTTCTGGTATTATGAGTACCAGCCTTCCAGCATCTTCGCCTGAATTTAAAGTTCGTGTAGCCCATCGTGTTCCGGTCAGCCTGAGGATGCAGCTGAATATTTGATCTCTCGTCATTTAGGTCCGATAATATCTATCATTTCAAAAGCAACTGCTTTTCTCTGGATGTCTAACCACGAAGAGGCGATCACAATGACCGTTTCTGATGTCCTTATAATCGGCCCAGTTGGCCAATCGACGGCGCCAGGAATGGCCAAACTGGATTCCTCTGGAAATCATACTTTGATTCTGAATTCTGCTGTGCACTGTGCCAACCGTCTACCCGATATTCTCGAATAAAAAGATACTAGTACTCAAGGATACAAAGTCAACTTATCTGTGGTACTACGGCCTCATTGCGGCATTATTCCATTTCCACTTCAACAACTATCAGGTTAAATGTCACTTTTACAGACTAATTCGTCGAAGATGTCTTCCTCGAGTACGCTGCATCCTGCTGAAGGTTGCGATTATCTGGAATTCAGCATGTTTTATAAGTGAATAAGGAGCCGAGTAGTACTTGAGAGCCATGCATTATCGATCAATAAGAAGTCCAGAGATATGCTTGAGGACTCCTTTACCTTTGATTGTCAAATATGGTGGGTAGATTATCTGCTGCGGTTCATCAGATAGTCTTCGATCGACTTGCACTCCCACCTGGGACTACCAAGAACATATATACCTTCAAATTTCAAAATCGAAATCAAATACTAAATATCTTGGCTTGTTTACAGCCCTCTTCTTTTACAAGCCCCTGGATTCTAAGTTCAACAAGTTGATTTTCTTCAGCATTCCTTGCCAGTGATCCGGGCTGGTTCATTTGCTTGTCACGTCTACTAGTTATGGCACACAAGAATGAAGTGATTGACGCCAACGTTATCAAATGATTCTAAACTTATTGGGTTTTAGAGATGTTATGTCACTTCTGCCGGCGCGAAGCTACACTGAACTTGAACCGGAGACTGGCACAGCCTTGATTGCAGCTGTGAGTGCCCATTCTAAATATCAGTGAGCGCAGCTCACAGCGGATTATCGCTTGTTCTCGTCCTGGGTGATTCGTCACAGCGACGAGAAACTCGACCGGCATCTGCTCACCACCGTAACGCAGGAAAGAACTAAAATACTCCTGATCACTTATACTTAGAGCATTTTCTTCTAGAAACAAGAGGTTGCGGCAGCTATATATTGAATATCATCTCGCAAAAACATTAACCTCGTCCGTACTAGATAGAGTTGGTCATGCGTCTCTTCAAGTGACTAGGCTTAACCCGTCTGGGCGGCGTACTGGCACGGTACCGCCCATATCACTCCTTCCTTATGGGAGGAAGGTACGATGAAAACTATGACACAAAGGGGCGACCTAGATGGTAAGAAAAGCTTCATTAACGGAACAGCATACACCGATGCGTTGGAAAATCGACTTGGAATTCCGCTTATCGGATTCGCCGAGCCCGGCGAGGGATAAGGAAATGGCTGGCTGATTCACCGTTTCCCGCTTCCATTGCATTGCTATACAAAAGAAATCTAACTACAAATGAATTATGTACAAAACATATTTAAGTTAATCAATACATAATCGATATTCAACTAAGTAGCAGTCGAACTGTTTTACTTTACTAAGCACTGCTGGTGCCCTTCAAGTTCAAAATGGAGACAAGGAATAGCATATACCAAAGCGACAGCACTAAAACACTGAGCAGCGGATTGAACAAGGTGAGACTGAGACTGAAAGAACGCCAATGATAGGCAATATAAATAAAACAACAACCGAAGAATAAAAAATAAAGCAAGATAAATCAAACGAACAAACCATCCACTTAAGCTGATACAATTTTTCTTCGAGAGTACATTCCATCCATCCATCCTATCCTCCAAATAGAGCCATTAAGATAACTGGAACTTGAGGGAAAACAATCGTGAGAGTCATGGTTAAGTTCCTTTACGTAGAGAATTTAATGCTCTACTAGAACGCATGGGCATAATAAGGTGATTCGTGAGGATATGCTGGCGAGGGGTATAGAGTAGTGCGTGCCAATAGAGAAGGACGAGAAAAGAGGCGCAAACACGGCGAGAACCAAGTCTACCCATTCCTCGACTCGATTTCGATCTCTGATATAACTGATCTTGAATATATATGGCCATCATCATCCATACGAGCCCTGCAGAAAAAGATAACCGCGCATTAATAAATAACCCAAGGCGAAGAGAGCATACAGGAAGAAAGGAGAAACTCACAAAACCTCATCCTCCAGGACAGTGGTATCCTTAACTCTCCAATACAGCATTGGCAAGGCAAAGATCAACCCCCCCAATAACAAGCTCCAGGTAGACGCAAAGATACTAATATATGGCGTCCCGACTGCGTCTGCTCTCCATATGATAGCCGCACCCGCAGATTGTAAGGATTTATAAAATCCAGTGAAATACGCGAGTTTGGCTGGGTCGTTCGACATGGCTCCCTGAAGAAACAAAGAAGATAATTATGAAAATTGAGGGAGTCTCTGAGTGATGCTCCACATACCATCATCCAATACGCAGCGGTCTGCCACATGGCATCCAACACCCCACATAGGATATACAACACAAGTCTTGGGGGATATCCTTTGTCTTTAAAATCCATCGTGTTATCTTGCGATGCGACCGACTGGCGGGTATAATTCCTATACACCCATCCATCAGCCAACAATCCAAAAGAGCAAAAGGAATGTAAACTCACTTCTGATACATATATGCCCAAATATGCACGACAAACACCATGGCAAACAAGACGATCCAGCCAAGGAATGCTCTTGCCCGTCTCGTTAGTCCCCTTTGATCAAGTAAATACCCAATCATCAACGACCCTACGATTTGAGACATCCAATAACACAGATTATTCAAACTGCGTGTTCGGATGTTGAATAAAACAGCGTTGTAGTCGTTGAATTGCCACGTGTAGAACCTGTGCCAGAGATTGATGAGCGACGGGGGATTAAGAAAGGGGGAAGAGAAAGGCATACCAGTTACTGACGAAAAACAAAGGGAACAACAATAGTATAAAGGGATCGGTACGGAGGGCTATCCAGAGGAAATAGAATTCCGTTTTCCAGTTAGGATGGCGCGGGGTTGCGACTTTTGTGCCGTCGGTACGAATCATTTTGTTAGGGTCTGTCATGAGCATGGGTAGGAGGACACCGAGGGCGGAGAGCGCGACGAAGACGATCTATAAAAAATGAGTAAAATATAAAACATCTATGGGAATGTGGAATACGTACATAAGTCCCCTTATTAACAGAATCGGTCTGAAAAATAAATCAGTAAATAAAAGGAGCATATAAGTAAACCTGAAACACAACCAGCTCACCTTGGAGTCAAAGTTCTCCCCAAACGAAACAGCCGCACCCACAACACCTCCCATATTAAACACACTCCAAAAAAGACCGATGTACATTCCTTTCTGCGATTCTGATCGACATTCAAGTTGACATCAATATTTCCGCATTTCCACGTGTGGAGTGGATTAAGGGCTTGGACTCACCAACGGGATATGCAAGCATTAAACTGCCCTGTTTGCGAAATGAATGAAGACATGATGAGGGACACGTGGAAAAGAGGATAAGGGTGCGGAGCTGCCTTACCTGCGCGCTCCATAATAGGCCGGCGCAAACACCGAGGATGGCGCCGGAGGCGATGACGAAGCCGCCTGCATTGGGGTGGAAACTTAGGGCGCTGGAGGCGTATGGTTGGAGGACCGTCTTAGGGTGAAAGGAAGCGCAGGACTCACAGATAACTGCCAATGTAGAGCGAATAGCCCATACTGCCTAATAGCAGAGTTAAACGACTTCCGATTTTATTGTTTATTGATCTAATGAATGTTAGTTATACGGCCACTCAGTGTACGCAGCGCACGCACCCCGCAAAGAATGACGCAAAGGCAAACGTCGCATACACTGCTGACTGTGCATTTGCGGATACGTTGCCATCTTTGCCATTCTGTCCGCTCAGACCCAAGCCGTTAAGCGTATTGAACAATCCAGGACATAAGAAACAAGTTAATGCTAGCATTGCTGTCAATCCCGCCGAAATCCCTCAAACCTGAAGCTCGTACCTAGCATGCACACCTGAGTCGTCGGATGCGTGTATATTCCTCTAAGGCCTGTCGGACGCGAATAAGTGACTTGGACATGTCGTTGTTCGCCGTGGTATAGTGAAGGGTAGGACCCTCGGTGGCGACCATATGGTGACGTCGTGCGGTCCGAGTGGGCGGTGTGGTGGAAGGAATCCGAGTTGTCATGATCACTTCCGAGATCGTGACCCTTTTCAGCCTTTCCTCGATCAAGTTCGGTCATGAGCTGAGCTGAGCTAGGAGGCGTGCAGGAATCTAAGGATTAGGAAGAATAAAGAGGGGAGGAAGGTCAGAAGAAGGAGAGACACATGCACGGAAGGGGAAGCGCAGGTGATAAGAGCAAAGAGGGATGAACGTGATAGAAGGGTTATTAAGGCTCCTACTAGGAGGGACTAAGGAGGTAGGTGGATTTAGACGATGTGCGCTCTGCCACCTCACATGTCACGACAGCCAGTGAGCCGACGATGCATTTCTATACTGAGTCAGCCAGGGCAATGATCCCGTCCGATCACACAGCAACATAGTTAAGACATGAAATATCGTATATTTGGTCGTGAGCCATAAAAAAAACACAGACTCGCACTACTAGACGCAAGCGTCGGAATTTAGAGATCAAGAAGACAAATTGTCTTTTAGCCGGAACAGGAGATAGGCACTGGCGCGCGCTCGCGGACATCCGGGAACGTCACGGTCTGTCTAGAGCCCCGTCGTCGCATCATTAACCTTGGAACGGAGATCATCGGCAGTAGCTGTCGAAGTCGTGCTGGTGGTGGCGACGCGGTTGTTGGTGTTGACTAGGACAGGCCTGAGGACGGAGAAGTAAAGCTTCGTCGCACCCTAAATACGTCACACGACGTTAGTCGCTGGGCGGCGAAAACATTTTCCGAGACATTACTAACCTTGAAGGCGGGCAATTGCAACCAGATAAGGAAGACGGTCTTGAATGGGAAGTACCAGGGGAAATAGTAGAGGACGAGACGGAGCGCGATGCTCTCCAAAAATGTGAAGAAACCGTAGACAGTCCAATATGTCAACCACTGGGTGTCATCCTGGTGTTGGGGTGTCTCGAGAGCCTTGAAGGACAAGTAGGCGGGGAAGCCCCAGCCGATGAAGTTGGAAATGGGAACGGCGAGGGGGTTGATGAAGATGAGGAGGGTGAGGATGGTGACGGATCCGATGACGGCGTACGCCTTCGGGACCTGAGTCTTCTGCTCGAGGGTGTTGAGCGCGGGGTATTTCGTGAGCTGCACACTGGATAAGCATCGTCGCTATCTATGAACGTCTCAAGCACGTACCTCCTTATCGAGCTGACTAACGTAGTAGTTGGCGCGTTTCTGCGCCTCTACGATAGTAGGGTGAGTCTGGATCTTCTGAGACGTAGACATCTGTGATGATAAAGCAATAAGGATATGGATGGATGGTGGTACAATGGAATGCAGTAGTACTTACGTCGTGGATAGAGCAGGTTTTTAAAGGGGAGGAGTGATGATGGTTGTGGTGGAGAAAAAGAGCTTGCGTCACACGAGTATCATATGTACTGTAACTCAGTCCGCCCGGCCAATCCCGAGCCCGCAACCAACGCCCCACGCCTTGCACGCACCCGCACCACCATGGCCTCCTATGACTCTATCCAAGTACGTATCCTCCTCATCGCATAGCACTCCGCTAACACTAGTATCTTCCAGAAACTCCACCAGAGTCTCCCGGCGTTCCAGCCGTACATCCCCGCTGCTGCTCTCCCGTACCCCGCATTCGTTCTCCTCGTCTCCACATTCGTTCTAGCTTTCTATTTCTCAACGTATGTCTCTTATATTTCGCCATATTCTGCACTCACGCCCTTCAAGACTCCCCAAAGCCACCGTCCCAGTTCGCGAATTAGGCGTCGCAGCCATCGCTAGCGTATTGTCAGGCTTTGGCGTAGTCTTTCTCTTCTGCAGTGTAGGTGTCAACGTGTGACCTACATATACCCAAAATTGTCCTTCGAGGCGAGCAAGGCGATGTATATGTATTTATTGGCGAGCGAGTTGTGTAATATACCAGGTGGAACGTGTACGTGGCATATTCTGGACAACTCCTTCACTCTACGCGGCCAGTATTACACAGGGATTCCTCTTGTGTCAACCGGACCTCGAGGTGTATCACCCTTCAAACAATCACCATGTTGCTTTCCCCTGATACTCGAAAGGCAAGAGAGTTGCGCCACTGCGAAGGTTCTGTGAAAGTTCATCACATCCATCTGCATGGTCGTCAGCTACTAGTAGCAGTTTTTGCGGCGATTGTCAACCGCCATGTCTAATCTTCGTGCTCTACTTGATGACCAGGTCTCCAGTGTTGGGTTTCTCCGGAGTCCGTGCTAGTCTCGCGTCGGAAGCAATGTGTTAAGCTCTATCCTAAAGATCGCCTTACTCTTCAGGATCATCACCAGCTATTTATTTTTGATAAATTACTGTGTTTCTTAGAAGCTTAGTTCTGCGCAAATCAGGAAGGTGAGCTCCCAACCGAGTTCTGTACAATTACTCGATTCTTCTCATCTTCTACTCGTAGAAGTGATATTACAGGCGTATCAGACAACGAGATGAGCCTTAGTCCAACTGGCATCTCATAAGTTCCTCTAGCTGCTCTGAGCACAATTGAATCCTTGATTTCGCGTTAGACTTTGAAATAAAGTAGCCCTTCTGGCGTAGTATCAAGAGACGAAGTTAGTCAAGTATCTTCATTTGAAATGTGTCTAGCTCATGTTCCGGTCCTGACGCAGCTGAATTCTTAACTTCAAGTTCTTCTTCGGCTCCACAATGTATCATTTCACAAACAACTGCTCCTCTCTGAGTCTGATCAGTGAGATGAGGACTAAAGTCTTTAATAATTGTGTTGTGAGACTGCGAGGAAGCACCCTATTCCAACAGCGCATACTTGTGCATGTCCCCATTTGGACTTCTCGAATAAAGATATTCGCATGGAGGATATAAAACTAACTTATTTGTGAGGTAGGTCTTCATTGTTACCTTATCTCCAAGTCCTATTTCTATCTCGAAGACTATGAACGCTACTGTTGTAGATGAACTCATCAATGATACCATCAGTGTGTATGTTACATTCTGTATAGAATAATACCATGCTCTTAATAACATCTCTCTAACAGTCAGACTTTCTTTTACGTGAACTTATCAGTAATAGGTAATAGTCTTTGCATATCAATTACAAATGACAAGTCTCACATATTTACCAAGGTTATAATCATCTATGATACATTCCTGACCTTACAAGACGAAATTACTTTCGTATGGAAAAAGGGATTTTGCCTACGCTCCATTACATACCTCCTTTCCCGTTACTCCTTCATAACGTCAGCGATCCTAGGAATGATCTACTTCAGTGGTTTCTTTGGGATGAAAATGTCTTAACTGCATTGGTTGGGAATTCACGTTATTTGTTTGCAAATGCTGATGCACAATTTTTTTGGCAGTAATTTCTTAGTTTCCTTGACGATTATAGAATCAGATGACACACTTTGATTAGGATCCTAGTCAACGTCAGTTCACTTTTATTGTATCCGCTGCAATTGGGGTTCACTGTATGCTGTATTCGCTATTTATTTTCATGCCTTACTATGTCCTCTCTAGTAATGCTGATTGGCAGAGCCCATGCTGTTTCTGGTGCGAAGCCAGCTGCGGGCGTTGCATTGGACTCGCTACTTATTGTTTATGTCGCAATCACTCTCGTAAGTCTCTGTTATTATTTCCTCAGATCACTGAACCATCGCTTAGATTAAAACCCTGATTGACTTAATGGGAGATCTTGTAGAATCCGAGTTCGTAATAACTTTGCAAGTTCTGTAAACCATGACCTCGTATGAATCCAGAGCTTGTAATATTGACGTGATGAACAGCGGTAAGGAAACGTGTAAATTTAAACCTTACATCCTCGAAACTCATTCAATTAGCAACGATAAGCAATAGCGTAACCATAGCTATAGATGGAACACTCATGATGATTACTACCTATTTCCCTTGGAAAGATAGTAAACGAGCCCGTGATCTATTTAGAAATAAAGGACCCTCCTTGTTGGTTTGCTTCTTTCGACAAAGTGTGATTTGAATCTACTTATCCGTACTTACGTTTATTAATATTGACCCTATTCTAATAGGTTTTATTCGGTTCACGTTAGTTATCTGAGGTTTATGCCGTTTTCTATTACTCTCTGATCATGATGTACTGCTACAACAGTATAATATCCTTATGGCTCTTAGCTGACATTGGATGCTGTTCTCCAAAAGATGAGTTTGAGTTTCTTCTATTAGCAATATTGAAGCAAAAATGACGTAGGTCTTGCCAGTCAGTAATTCTGCATTCAAAATTTCTGTAACCGAATCTTATCCTGGAGCTGACATCTCACTCGAGGACAGGTTGTTCAGTATTTGAATGTCGTTGATATCTATTAGTCTATTCCGACTACACAGTGTATCAAGTATCCTCATCTGCCGATTCCTCCTCGAGCTCCGCAAGTTTGACAAAGCTCCTTAAGGCATCCCATCTGACCTCAATATAGTAGAAACTACGGAGGCTCCGAGTGGTATCCGAGGACTACTCCACCGCCTAAACCATACCATCGTCGAGGAATTTGGAAATTCTGATTTTTATTATAAATCTGATGGCGATAGTGATAACGAAGATCAATAAGATTTTCCGCGTTCTGGGGCCGTTGACACCGAGCTCCGTATCACAGCTGAGGAGTATCCTTGGGCAGTAAATACGGTCAGAACTATGTAAAACCCAGACCCTTCAAATTCGGGACGAGATCAATAGGAAAACGGTCCGCAATTCGTGTTATATACATGTAAGTACTGATTGCAGAAAGTCATATTGCATTTTTTAATGATAGCTTCAAGGGAAAACATTCTCGCATTATATTTATGCTGAGCAGACAAAGAATATTTGTATTTAATTTTCATCCTATTCCAATGATCCTATTCTATAAGTTATAGGAATTCTATATTTATATATAAACTTTATTTATTCTCGCCTCAAGTTCTCGTTTTAACAGCAAAGGCTGCTAGGACGATGCCTCTGACCACTACCAGCTTACCGTAAACTGGGTGCCATCTATGGTGCCATATGATCAGACTGGACATGATTTCAGAGAATCATGCTCTGCCAGTGAGTAATTCAGTATACTTAATTCATCGCATCTTTTAGATGTGATCAATGTTCCATCTGAGATTCTAAGGTCACTATCCTACCATACTATAGTATGTCACAGCAGCGGGGCTGTTGGTAGTTTCGTAGCAGCGGGGCTGTCGGTAGTTTCGCCCATGTAATGATTGAGAAACTCCAACACCTTGGTCCAAGCTCGTCAGGCGTATCAAAATAGTGACGAGACAGGCCTAAGGTGAGCTCAGTCATCTCCACTTAGACGTCGTCTAGCGCATGGTCCGGTCTGGGTGCAACAGTCCCTGTTTTCTCGTTTATGGCCCGGCAGTAACTCGGTAGTCGTCTGGCTCATTCCAGACGCTCCAGTGCACGCTGTGAACGCTTGGATTGCCTTGGGGTACTGGAAGCTTCCTGGAGTGTCTTGCATAATCGATTGTCCGACAGTCCAGAGTTTCAGGTCAACCTCATGCCATCCAGGTCTTTACAGTCCCAGACCTTTAGAAATTAGAATTACAGGCAGTTCGAGTTGCCAAAGAGAGACCAGATTTCTTTGGGAAAAAATATGCAAGCTCCGTTGCTTTCCCCCTTTTTTATTCATTTATCCGATGGATGTTTTTATACAACTATTTAACTTTGAAGATTGCTTAAAAAAAAAGTATGGAGATGATGCAGAAGCGTGGGAACAATTGCCGAAATCTACCGCTCCAGGCTGACCGCCTTAGAACTGGTTTACGTTCTGCATAACTTCGACTGCTACTGGCGTACCAAACGAGATATCTCAATTGAAGTTCGTCTAGCCTATCGTGTTTTCTAAACTGAATCTTTGATTTCTCGTTAGAGAACTTCGAGGCGTACCTACCAAGAGACAATACTATATGGCGTTGCCATACGGGTACGATGAAGCTCCCTATTGCTATAGAGCACACCTGTGCATGTCCGATTACCTGGTATTTTCGAAAAAAAGATATTCGTAAGAAGGATATAAAGCTTATCTGTGGGATCAGTTGCTTTACCTTCCATTTCCTCTTCATCGACTATGAACGCTACTTTTATAGACGAAACCATCAACATATTGCTCATTGAGTATGTAACATTCTGTATATAACTATACCATGCTCCTCTAATGAGATGTCTCTGACAGGCAGGCTTTCTTCTGCGCGAACTTATCCGCACTAGGTGTCGATCTTTGACATACCACTTACAAATAAGAAGTCTCACTTATTTATCAAAGTTTTGGTCGTCTATGATACACTCCTGACGTTACAAGATGAAGTTACTTTCATATGGAAAAGGGGAGTTAGCCAAGGCTCCATCCTATACTTGCTTACCCGCTTCCTACATAATATCAATGGCCTTACAAATGTCCTATATTAGTGGTAGTTTTCTTTGGGATGATAATATCTTAACTGCAAAGGTGAGGGATTTGTCAATATTCACGTATTTGTTTTCAAGAGAATTAACCAATATGATTCCTTTGCCAGTAATTTCTTGCTTTCCTTGACTCGGAATTTGAATTGAATGGCACCTTTTAATTAGGTTCCTCGGCGGCTTCCTGTCATTTTTTGGGCTTTCCGCTGCAATTGGGACTCACTGTATGCTGCCAGTATCCGCTATTTCATTTTCACGCCTTACCATCCTCTCTAGCATCGCTCATTGTAAGATCCTATGCTGTTTCTGGTACAAAACCAGCTGTGGGTGCTGTACTGGGCTTGCTACTTTCTATGTCGCGATTTCTTTTGTAAGTCTCTCTGTTATTGTTTCTTGCCTCACATTGCTGACCATCATTTAGACTCATGGCGTGATCAGAGTAGTAGACGATCTTCAAGTCTCCGAGATAGGAACAACGTTGTAAGTCCTTTAAAGCCAGACACACTTCCCAGATCTTGTAATATTAACTTAATGAATAGAGGTGAGGAAACATAATAGTAATTTAAACCTTGCATCCTCGCTTATTCAACTTTTTAGAAACTGTATCCAATGGTTCAGTCCTAATTATGGATGGGGCAGTAATGTCGATCACTGGCTATTTCGCTTGGAAAACAGTAAACAAGCGCACAATGTATTCGGAAATAAGAGATCATCCTTGTTGATCGTCTTCCTTCGACAAGGTGAGACAGAATCTCCTTATCCATATATTTATTAATATCGAGACTATTCCAACAGGTGTTATTCGGTTTATGTTAGTCGTCTGAAATTATCCTATGTCGTTTTCTATTACTCATGCTATCTTATGTATTGTTATAACAGTATAATATTTTTATGGCTTTTAGTTGATGCTGTTCTCGAAAAGGTGAGTTTGGGATTATTGGATTAGCAATATTGAAGCAGACATAATATCGTAGGTCTTGTCAGTAAGTAATTCTATATATATATTGTAACCGGTTAGTAATCTTATCTTGTTTTCATAGATACATTGGACTGGAATTGACATATCGCTTGAAGAAAGGTTGTTCAGTATTTAAATGATTTTGACGCCTACTGATCTATTCCGATTACAGTGTATCCGTTATTCTCGCCTGCCGATTCCTCCTCGAGCTCCGCAAGTTTGATAAATCCCTTCAAGGTATCCCAACCGACCTCAATATAGTAGAAACCACGCAGGCCCGGACCGGTTTCCTAGGATGTCTCCACCGCCTAAACGAAACCATCGTCGAGGAATTCGGAAATGTAGATCTTTATTATGAATTTGAGAACGATAGCAACGAAGTTGAAGATCAAGAAGGTTTTCCGCTTTCTGAGGGCGTTGACACCGAGCTCCGTATCACAGCTGAGGAGTATCCTAGGGCAATAATATAGTCGGAATTGTTCAAAACCCAGACCCTTCAAATTCGGGGAGAGATGAATAGAATTCCGTCGTCGAAAGGAAACGGTTCCTAATTCGGGTTATATACATGTGAGTACTGATCGCAGAACTGATATTGCGTTTTTTTGATGATATGTTTCAAGGAAAGCATCGTATTATTTTTCTACTGAGCAGCTGAAGAATTTCTGTATTTAATTTTCATCCTATCCTATAAGTTAGTATACGCATTTCATAGGTATATAAATCTATTTATTTTCATGTTGAGTTCTCATTTTAAAAGCAACCGGACAGCGCCTGCGACTGTGACTTGGTACCAGTTTGCTTACCGGCGTCAAGGTGCGATTACTAGCCAGTTAATCAACAGGTATATATGCAGCTTAATTTAAAGTGTTGCTGATAGTTTAGTAATAGTAGGGAGTACTCCTTACTAATCTTTAAATTATACAAGTCTAATGCATACTTGTAATTGGTCATTAGAGCTCCACCCACTAAAATGGGGATTGTCACTAAAACATAAACCCTATCCTCTCTGTTCTTCAAATACCTCGCCCTTTAGCAAGCACTTAAATATGAATATCACTAATCGAATATATAGTTACCAGCATAACGGCCCAATCTAACACAGTTAAACGATTACACTTTACACAAGTCTATGATAATATCAAAGATAAACCTTGGGAGAACCAAGCATAAAGATTAAGCAGAGCTCTACAAACAAATTGGTATTCTAGAAAATCGTCGCTAAAGCCCCACTGTCATCATCTCCTTGTTGAGCCGCAAGCTTCGCAGCAGCCTGCCCTGCAGCATTATTCTTTCCAAACGTAAATCCAACCCAAACACCGCGGCCAAACGTGTCTTCCTTCTCCTTGACCCGCTCGACGTTACGTTGCTTCTCTTGGACTTCGGCGTATTTGGCCATGTCTTCGAGAGACGTGAAGTCGTCGTAGTATCCCGTATCGATTTCAGAGTCAAGTGCAGGGACGAAGGGTGCTTCACGTTCTCGGAGGGAGTCCCATGAGACGCCAGCGAAGAAAGGATGCGCTTTTACCTGGGACATGGAGGCATAGCGGATCGTAGAGTGGGCGATTAGTCTAGGATAGTAACTTAGTAACACGAGAAATAGAAAGGCGATGGTAATTACCTTGTTATAGCGTCCCAAGCAACATCGGTAAGGTTAAAGATGAGGTCCTCGGGCTTATCATACTCTGGGCGGCGAAGGACCTTAGACCAGCTCTTCAAATTTGTCCAAGTTTCTTCGGGAGTGCCTCCAGAGAATGGTGGGAAACCAGCCAAGAATTCAAAGAGAATACATCCAAGAGACCAGTAGTCAACTGAGTAAGTATATGGTTTGCCGCGGAGAACTTCAGGTGCCATATAATCGGGCGAGCCTACGATGGAGTCTGCATATCGCGGATCGGCATGACGCAAGGAACGGTAAAGGGAGCGACGTTCGATTGTGCTACGGTGAATAGGTTCGTTGTCTTTCACTTTATCCAACTAAAAGAAAGTGTTAGTACATGTCATACGTGGGAAGATAAGGCCTACCCTGATCTTCAAAGATTCGATGCGCTTGGGGTTCAAAGCTCCAGTGGCTAAGCCAAAGTCAGTGAGTTTCACATGTCCCGTGCCATCCACGAGGAAGTTCTGAGATAGTAACTGAATCAGCTTCCATTTCCTCAGAATGTACGGAGCCTCTGACCTCTGGTTTCAAGTCACGGTGAATGTAACCAAGTTGATGAAGCTCATTGACACCAGCGAACATTTCTGTGATATAGAACCGTGCGTGTTCCTCTTTCAAGACCCCGGAGTTGTTTAATAGAGTCCGGAAGTCACCGCCTGGGACATATTCCATAGCAAGATAAACGTGTTCCGCATCCTGGAACGCATATAACAAGCTTACAAGCCATGGTGTCTTTGTGGCGGTCAAAATATCCCGCTCGACGAGGACATGGCGAACCTGTCATTGTTTAGTCTTAAAATAAACACACTTAGGGGCGGGACCTCTCACCTCGTCCATCTTGAACAGAGTGCGTTTGCGCATCTTTTTTAACGCACATACTTCGCCAGAATCTTGCTTTCGTGCAAGGAAAACTTCACCATAGCCACCTTGCCCGACCTGTGCGATGATGTGGAATTGATCCACCCTGAGCTTCGTGCGACGTTTCCGAAGGAGTACACGTTCTCTCCCATTGTAAGACTTGAGTTCTTTAGCATATTCTACAGGAGATAGATTCCTCTTGGCCGTGTCTTTGTCGAACCGAGTTTTGCGGTCTTTACGAGCGGCAACATATCCCAACATCTGGAAGTAGTAGTCCAGGAAGTCTTTGAGCGACCATCAATGATCTAAAGCACAGCGGACAAAAGAGTCGGCGTACATAATTGCGCAACAGTTGCCTTCCTCTTTACTTCTGCACTCTCAACAATATCCAATTCCCAAAGTTTCAAGCCAGCCTTGACAGTGGTCCCACCGCGGGCAGTCTCCATGCGAATGTCATTCAAAGTGTTATCACTGGCGATCGGGAGACCAGCTGAGAGTGCGTTACGAGTCGTTTGCATCTTGATATCCTTCATTGTTTTGGCCGTGTTCATATGAATGTCTGGGTCGTAAGCATAACCAGGGACGGGTATCTTTGACTGCTGAACGCCTTTGCGTGGGGATGCAGGCGGGGTATATTCTGCATGAGAGCGAGTAACAATCATAGTCGTAAGAGGTCGTAAGAACGTAGTGGCTAGAGACAAAGAGGGCTTAATTGACCACTTACCCGCGCTTGGAGGATGTAGGTCCTCCGTTGGAAACAAGACGGATGTGTCACGTGAGCGGACGCGTCTGTTCGGTTCGCACCTCTTCGCCATGTATGCACGCGCACCTCAGCCTATTTCTCTCGCTGAGATTCTTGCACAACCTCAACCTACTATTGATTTAAGATTGGAGGAATTTGAGAAGTCGTCGCAATTATTTTTGGATGCTGTCAAGAACTACACGAGACGTGCCGTCGAGGAGATTACGAAGCGAAGAGATGCGGACGCAAGTCGTGTTCAAAAGGATAATGAGACGAAGAAGAGATTAGAGCTGGAGGTAGCAGAATGGAAGGAGAAAGAGGTTGAGCTACTGAAGAGTGAGTTGGCTATTTTCTAGTCGGCAATAATCCCTCCTTATGAAATATCGGCGCAGCTATGGAACGAGAACAGGCAGAGCGGAAGGATGCTGAAAGCTCAGTTAATGCTCTCAGGAGGCAGTATAACTCGGCGAAGGATAAATCTCAGAAAGTTGACGTCGAAATTCAACAAGTGAAGGTTTCCATTGAGGCACTGCGACATGGTGAACTGTATTTCCGATCTATAGTATCCTCTTGTCCTAACGGTTCTCCCAGAGCGCAAGAAAGAAAATGCAGTGCTTGACCGTCAAGCGAGTCACCAAAGACCCGAATTAAAGGTTCTAGAAAGCAAGCTGCATTTTACAGTCCAAGGAGTTCAGAGTGAGCATTCTCTTCCGCTTTGGTCTACCATTTCCTGACCCTGCATTCCCAGAGGATATGTTACTTGTTCGCTTTACACAAATAGACCCTTCAGATCCGGAGCGAGACTTTAGTGTTGTCATAGATGTCTCGAAACAAAACTACCGAGGTAAGCTACTAACTTTGCTCAGTGTCGACCATCCTACTCATTACTTAACATTTAGTGCCGACCGCTTCTCCAATGATACCCACACTACCTCTGCTCGTCGACGAACTAAATGAAACTCGCGAATTCTATCGCTTTATCAAAAAGGTTCGGCAGTCGTTCATAGACATGGCGCGAGGCAGGGCTTAGCGACTTGTACAACGCCATATTCTCATTCTCATACCATCATGTATTTATTTTTTCATCGCGTTGTATTCCTATGTATTCTATGTCCAATGCTTGTTCTATACATTATGGGAATGAATTTTGTCAGAAACATGTGTGACATATCACGTGACAGACGCGTCTCCTATTTCTTACTCCTACCAGTCTACCACTATAGCATACTCATCTCTGGACTTCCTTGACTCATAAGATGAAAGTAACAGTCAAATCCTGGCATGCAATCGCACAGTGGCGCTGGGACACCGGTCAATCAGGCGATGACGCCGAGGGAGAGGAAGACGTGTGTGGCATCTGTCGCGTACCGTATGAGGCATGCTGTCCAAGTTGTAAGATGCCTGGGGATGACTGTCCGTTAAGTGAGTTATATATCTTTATCTTATACGCCTTTTACGGCCTTTGAACACGCGTTGTTCGGACACTTCACGCGTTTGCATCCGCCACCCCTCGAGAGCTCTTCAACGTAATAACATGCCCTTTCTATAGTGTGGGGAGAATGTACCCATGTCTTCCACATGCATTGCATTATAAAATGGTTGGGCACGCAAGCATCCAAACAGCAATGTCCTATGGATCGTCGACCGTGGGGTACGTCTTCTAAGTTCTTCACCCGGCCTCTGATACATTTAATATCGTATTAGTCACCGCCTCCCAACGTAAAGGCGCATCTAACAATAATAACGCCAATCCCAACGCCAACCCCAATGGGGCCGTACCAAACGCGAATGCGTAGTCCATTCCTCAAAATACCGACCGCTTAAACAAAATATCTCCCGTATTACCAGTACATCGATCTGGACGGAATGGGAACATCATAATACCATATCCTGCGATGCGATTCAGCTTCTCGTTCTTTAACTTATTCCCCGCCATCACATTTATACCGATGGCTAATCAAGTCCCATGTACGATTCTAACTCAGTCTTTCAGTCTCTCTTGCTATCACTCCGTTGCTCCGTTGTAATCTGTAGCCAATACCAATATATGTATCTTGCTCAGACTTGTTCTTGATTCTGTACAAACGCTTCCTAAGGCCGGGAAGAAACAGGTATGATCGCGTGTTATCTTCAAAAAGACTTCACGATTTCAGGGCAGTCTGGTGAAGCGAATAGGTGCTTGTGGACCTCTGTGGGTTCTCCTTCAAAAGTTCTCCTCGCAATGAAGCTCCCCAGACGAGTTCCGTGGGCCGATATATCAGAACTAGAAGAATTATGCTCATGGATTTATGCCGACGAAGATGATATTAACACAAAAGTCCGGGCGATAGACAGAGTACGTCGCATTTCTTCATGTAGGAAGCAACTCATAAGAGTCCAAGTTAACAGCATGGAAAGTAAACACTGCACTCCCGCATTCACTGGACTCGGTTCTTTCACTCCTAATAGCAATACTGGAAGACGATGAATACTCCAATAGCCCAGCACGTCGCTCCTCTTCGTTGGGATTACGCCAATCCTACTCGCTTGCTCTTATTCGCATGGTCAATGGCCTCGTGGATCCTCTTCAACAAGGAGCATACGCACGTTCCATTGCAGCTATAGCAGGGCAAATAGGATTGCCTCTTTGGCTTGTGGAGTTACGACATGCAAGTACCCACGAGGAGTTACCAAGCTTGGAGCTATTGCGGGAAGGGGCCAGAGATGTTCGTATCAGTTAATATTCTTTACCCAGCTATCGCTCACATCATTATAGTCCCTAAACTGGTTCTTGAATAATTTCTTCCTCCCTACTCTTTCTCCGACGTCTCAAGCTAGTCGCACCGCCGTCCCACTTACTCCCATTGATCCTCTATTGGCTGAATATAAGCATCTCCTGAAGTCCATCACTCGGGATGTTTCTTTAAAATCACGCTCAGCGGCCGAAGTAAAGAGGATCCTACGTGCATTCGATAATTGGATCTCGGAAGCGAGGACAACGGCCTCTATGATGGCGTTTGACGTCGAATCGGCCGCGGAAGAGGAGGAGGCAAAGGATAGGTGGGCCATGGAACAGTTTTCGGACGGTTTACTCCGACGAGGAGGATTAGTTCCTGTATCGAAAAGGTACTGATCTGGCTGTCTCAGTGACGACGTCGTGCTCACTCGCAATTTTCTTTTTCAGAAAGCGACCATCGCTCTTGCAAGGGTTATCTGTTCCGACACCACAGTATATTAATATGTGGTCGCCACTGATACTTCATATCAGCAATCGGAACACTGCCTTTCCATCAATATTATTGCATCGGATTGTTGCCAAATTGCTTCCATCTTCTGAAATAAATGCAGAAGCCATCGACAGCGTGTCGACGGTACAAGAAACCAATCTCCCTGATCCAACCTATGATCACATGATAGCTTCATGGGGATTATGGATAGTCGAACGGTGGAGTAATGAAAGCCACGATATCAATCGCAAAGATGTTATCAAGCACCTCTTATTAGGGTTAAGCAGGGCAAACAATAAGGCGTAAGTCGAAGACAACCTATCCGAAGATTGCTCCTGATTCTACTGTATTAGTGCTCGGATACTACTAACCGCTGTCGCGGAGGACGATCCGCAGCTGCAAAATACTATTACTGTGTTATCTTCGGCTGTCCAGCCTTCTAGTAGGATCGCTGTAAGTACATTCCGTTCATACCTGCTCACCGTCTAATTTGATTATCAGGCTTGGGATGATGATGCTTTGGCAATCATGTCAGATCGCTTATCGTCTTTGAAGTCCAATGCAGGCGAAACGATCGTCACACAATCGTCAAACCCTAATGACGCTGAAATGCGCGATACTAATAAAAGCGATACATCGAGTAATATCCGACCTGCTAAAGGATGGCGACTTCTGACTACTGAAGACGGATGGAAACCATGTCCTATTGGCGTTTGTTGAACGTAACTTATTTCGCATGTTTAGGTGTGGTTGAGATTATAATCAAATTTTTGATGTCGCGTCGCAAATCAAAAAATAAACATGATACACCGAGTAGGAATACAGACAACAATTTGAGATTCCAACTCTTTCCCCTTCCTCCCCTTTTTCCCTTCTTTCGTCCACAACCCTACGCTGAACGGTTTACCATTCGGCCGACCAATGGAGGTGCCGAAGACATATCGATCGCATTGGATTGGCATCGACGACTCTTCTTTCTCCTCGAGAATCCTAATTTTGAGGTATCCTTGAGCTTTTACAGCAGGTCTTTGTATTTATCGGATTTTCAGCGTATTCCCTGATTCTTTCTTCTGGACGGCATACGAACTTGAATAGAAAAATACTTAGCCTTCAAATGTCGAATAAAATATCTGGTGATCCCCGCAGAAACGCTAACAGGCAGGCATCCTATAGTTCGTCATAGCGAGTGATTTCGGGGTCCAAGTCAGAAGGGCTGCTCTTGGAACCGGGAGATGTCGCCTTGAAAAAGCGCATAAAGACCTTCCTTAGGCAATGGTGATAACGAGGAGAGAGCATTGATACAGAAACGAAAATCTGTTTCCTGCAAAACTCTTAGGTTGTACAGACGACCGTATAATGCCGACAAACGGATTAGATGGCGTAAGGAATAATGATTTGTTTTCAAAGCCTGGTTTCTTGAAAAATCAAAAAGATCGGCAGAGGTGAATTGGGAAGAAAGAGGCTATATAAAC
Source organism: Sphaerobolus stellatus SS14 (assembly GCA_000827215.1). Taxonomy (NCBI): domain Eukaryota; kingdom Fungi; phylum Basidiomycota; class Agaricomycetes; order Geastrales; family Sphaerobolaceae; genus Sphaerobolus; species Sphaerobolus stellatus. The sequence goes on along the minus strand of KN837113.1, from coordinate 437,898 downwards.
AAATTCGGTTAAGATGAATAAAAAAAGCAAAAATGGTATATACTTACATTGTGCATCCAAAGGTCATTGAAGACTTTCAATAAGGCCGAGCGAATATCCTCACAGGAAGGAGGATTCACCTCGCCGTCGGCAACCAGTACAGGATCTGCGTATGGAAATGTGTCCAGCATATACATAAGAAAATTCCCTAGGTATTGGCTGGCAGGGAAGCCTTTGGTAATTGCGTGGTGTACTAGACGTTCGACCACCAATGTGACCGTATCGGCGAGACCATAAGCCGCGAAGAGAGGTATGAGTTGGTCGAGAACATGGTCATTGAGTTCGAAGTTGCCATTAAGCATGTTGACCAATGTCTCCACCCTGTGAAGTAACCAGTCATCGCGAACATCGTCCAACTGGCCGAGAAGAGCTGAAATAGGACGCCGTGGAGGAGAGTGAAAAGGGATTTCCTGTTCTTCAAGACTATTGGAGATACCGTCCGGATTGAAGGAGACCTTTCGGGACCCATAAATTTCTTTAATATCGTAACCAAACGCCTCGTGGGCAGAGAAGGGGTTCCAAGAAGGGGGCGAGGGCGAGGGCGAGGAAGAACGTAATGAAGACCTTGAGGCGGTTTGACGAGTAAGTCCTGAATCGATTGAGCCAAAGGATTTCTTGTCATGATCATATAATTTCGCTGTTTCGACTGAGCGGGAGGACTGTGCCATCGAACCATTCACGTTGAATGGGGAGGCCAGAATTGCGTCAAACGACTTCTTGGGTAAAGTAGGTGTAGGGGCTGCGAATTCCAAAGGAGAAACCTGAACGGTAGGAACTCCGAATAGGAGGATGTTGAGCAAGTTCAGACGGTGGCTGTCCCCGCTCACGTCTTCGAGAAGTGCGATCTGACGGTATACTTGGGTAGAGGGAAAAAACATTGCGTACATCGGAGTGGGGAAGACAGACACATACATAAACCATTAAATAACGATCATTCAAAGTCAAAGAGTGATCACAATGGCGGCGGCTTGCATTGTTTGTGAGCTTCCACGACATGAAGATGCATTGTTGGGTTGACCGTTATTCTCATTGAAAGAATATATGATCGATTGACTCTTTGGACTTTCGGGCAGCAAGCTGGAGAAAGGAATGAAACAAAGGAGACGACGTTTGGGCGCCTGACGGGGTTTGAACGACTTGCTCTCGGCCACGATGTCATCACATTCCGAGGGAAATCGAGCGCGTTTCTTTGCTCAACTTTCGAAGAATAATGCTTCGCAGGACGTTTCAAACAGAGATGATTTCAACTCACCACGTGTTTCCGGCCCAAAATCCATGGTTCTACACTCCAAATCTGACGTTACCGAATTGAACATCAAACGCGTCCCCAGTAACTCTAATGGAACCATCATGTCTCTTTCCAAGCGAAATTCTTTGTCTGCTACATCTGATAACTCCCCTGACGTTTCCGGAGATGAGATCATTGCCCAAAGGACGCGTACCATCGAAACGGAGACATTATTCAAAGCCAAAAAAGAACGACGCGGTGGAAATCTGAATCTATCCGGACTTCTGAAGCGTAAAGATTCTGATTCCCCCGTATCTCGCATGTCAACTGCAACCATTGAAGAAATACCGACCAATGAACAGACACCAAATCTAGATATAAATATGCCTCGTATTTCTTCCTCTACCCGAGCTTCTATCTCTCATTCAGGACAAAAGCAACTTGCAAATCCAAATGCTCCTCCACCGAATCAATTAGCTTTTAAAGTTCCACGAGGCGATTATTCTAGGTCAGATTACGACACAGCTGCTCCCCTTCAACAACACGCAGAATATGACTCAGAACCCACGCATATATCTCATCGTTCGCCCACTAATCCTTCGATTGGCGACCCTCTCAAAGGTCTTACTGCTGCGTTTAATAAACGACACGTTTCCAAGCCTGGTTATGCTTCCATTCCCGGCAACGGAAACAAGCGTCCGTCCGGAACTGCCGTGGATTCCGCTCGCCTTCACCATACCCCTACTAAAGAGACTCCTGGTAAATTTTACCCTACAAGCCCTCATCCCAAAAGGACGATTAGAAATGAGTATATCGGAGAAACTGATGATTATAACGAAGATGATTCCAGTGACTACACCAGAGCGTATGCCAATCTTCAAAAGCATCAGCAATCTGTATCTCCAGATAGAGCAATGGAAAAGAGGACAGGTGACGATGAAATTATAGACCTTGATGAAGACCGACCAGTATATAAACGTCCGAGGGTCGATTCTCATGGCAATGTGAGTATGTGTCCTCAGTGGATTGCGCCCGCACAATTTTTATCCGTATTCACTTCCTTTCTCGCTGTTGAAGAATGGTCCTGCTACTCAATCTGGGTCTCAATCGCCTTGTGACAATAACCCTCGACGAACTCCTATGGTGATGGGAAGTCAAGAAGAACAGAGTGGTATGTTCTTAGGATATGATGTGGACAAGTATGTCGTAGAACATATGGAAAGATATGAAGCTGCTAGGCGTCGATGGTCTGAGTGTTCGCGAGAGGAATGGGAACGTGGGGCTGATGGTAAGCATGATTAGAATAGCCGCTTAATTTTTCTTACCCATTTTGTCCTACAGAATTGATTGGACGTGTGTCAAAAGTCTTCGATTTTGTAAGTAGTCAGTAATATTCGCATTTCCTTCTATTAATCGGCGTGCAGGTAAAGGATCACGTAAAGTATGGATATGTGTTGATGAAATGCATTATGATAGCAAGTTACTGACTATTATATACAGACGTCAAGTTTCGGTATATACCTCGCTGCATACTCAAGTCAATGACCAAAAGAAGATCTGCGAAGGGCGTACACAGACGTTGGATAATGCCAGGATTGAAATGGTTGCGAAGACAGGAATCGTGGTTGATGCTGACTCTATCTAATGCCGCTGATGCTCAAATTATGATTTTTGCTTGCTGTTTCGTATCATGCTTCATTTGAAAAAGAGCGGCATGGTGGATAGTGTCAATTATGTGAGTCGGGAAGGTCAACGATGATAATGAATCCTTGTTCTGTTCTTCAGCTTTTTGGTCAATAGATGTATGTAACGCATCATTTTATCCTTTTTACGTGTAGGTAGTACATATAAATATCTGCTGGTCGTATTTTATTGCTCTTGGGGAGCTTGTAAGGAGGTCATCCATATCCGCGTCTTGTACACGCTAGAGGAGGGGTTATTAATTAATATTGATGACGATTCGGAAGATGCGAAAACACATACCGGAATAATTCACGAACTAGCTCATGGAGTTCAATCCTTTTCTCCGCAATAAAGTAGAATGTCAAGCGGCGGCGGTCCCTGTAGACGCACGTCAGCGTACTATGATCTCCAAACGCATCCACTTACCACTGATACTCCGCATCCACAACCTCCATGGGCAACTTCTTCTTCTGCACCTTAGTCTGGCATAGCTGTAATGCCGTCAACTCGTCCTGCAACTTCGCCGACAATAGCCTACAAAGAAATCAGCATTACAGCATGACAAAGAAAAAATACGCATATACTCACTGCGTGTCCTGCGATCCCGCCTTGCCATAAATCTGCTTAGGATGAATATCTCTCTTCCCAATCGGCGGTGGCACACTGCTCCCATCGCCAGTCCCCATTTGCACTTGACCCGCTGCGCGGTCCGCCTGGGCTTTCTGGAAGGCCTCGACCTCCGGCAGCGTAATACTATCGTTAATCACCTTTCCCAGATCCTTCCCCCTGTGCGCTTCGACGATGACCAAGTCACCCTCACGAATATCCATGGCGCGATCCTGTGCGTAGAAAAGGTCTTTACGACCAGCTTTGAACTCGACGATATAGAGCGGGTACGAAGAAGGGACAGCATGCAGCGGGATACCTTTTCCTAATCCACTCAGGGAGTGGTTCTCTCGGGATGTATGCGTCTGGAGATATGTAGGTATATGCGGGGGTTGATTAGAAAATGAGCTGCGATTATCTGGGGTTAACGGCGACGGAAGAGGGCTTCTAGCATGCCGACTATACGCATGAGATAACCCCAAGTCTGGCGAAGAGGCCAAATTTCTGTGGTTGTTGGGAACGGAAACGGGGTACGAAGCGTTATAATTACGCGACATCGGGGACAGGCCATTAGAAAAATCTGTAGTGACTTCGGAGGAATGACTGGATTTGTGCTTCCATCCTAACATAAGGTCTAGTTGAGCTGCGGATTGGGATTGCAGCCTCCCGTTGAGCAGCCTGTCGTCGAACGTCTTCGAGAAATTATCACTGGGCGGCGATTCGGATTCATCGTACTCGAAGGTGGATGCAAAGCGGGGATGGTCACGCATGGAGGAGAGGAAGTTATGACGAGGAGATTCTACGGGTGTAGGAGGAAATTCGGTAGAAGCTCTGGAGCTAGACGATCCGAAGGAAAATGGCGGCGTCTGAGTCCGTTCAGGAATGGGATCCCAAGAAATATAATCTAGTGAATCCATGGTACCTTGCCTTGCTTTGGATCGTGAGGCGATAAGATGAGTGGAATCGAGCACACCGACTAAGTGGGCATCAATTAAATCAGTAGGTATCAAATAAATCGAGTCTACATACTCGAGTCCGACACAATAATACGGGGTCGCTCTTTATTCAGCATATCTTGTAGTTCGGCGGTAGTGTTAACCTGAGTATAATTCAGTTCGAAATTATTTACAAAAAAAAAAAAGCGTAGAAATTACCTCAAATGAGAACATGCCAAAATCGTTGTCGTGTATCAAAGCCAATTCAGCATCAGAATTCTACGGGATTTATTAATTGGGGACAGACAAGGCTAAATCACTGGGTTTACTTCGAGTATATACTTGAGTAAGATGTCCCATGGGGAGAGTTGCTGCGACAAACATTATAATCAATACCTCAGCCTTTATCATGATCATAACATTCAAATACTCACCGATTTATCAAAAACAAACGGATTCGCCAATTCAGATTCCGAAAGAACATCAATTCCCATTTTCCCGTAACTATTCCGCAGAATCTGCAATCCACTTTGACCTTGACTATATTGAGAACCTGAAGTCGAAGATGAGCTCTGATTCGAATTTGATTGTGAACTAGATCCTGAACGGTCAGAAGCGTCGGAAGACCTCCTTTCACTTCCGGAGTCCTTTCCAGAATCGCCATTCCCATTATCCTTGGGATGAAGATCAGTGAAGCCATTGAACGGTCTCCGCGAAATTAAGTGCTTGAGGGTTTTCCGATCGCAGATACGGAAACCCCTCAGGAAAACGCATTGACTATGCCGACTAGAATCTTCCAGTAAATCGGTATTAGCGATCTCTGTCAGAAGGCCACTGCTTGCGTTGGTATTTCCCTCAATCATGTTGCTAATAACATATAAATTAGCAAGATTATAGTCAATGGCGTTAGGAAAAATTACCTTGATACACCAGAGTTCGTGAACACCGGATGATGCGTCTTCCACGAGCCCCATATCGACATATTAGCCTGCCCAAACGCAAACTTGACCTGACAATCCGTCGATTGCTCCGCAAACGCCGCCGCCGCCCACGCAGACGTCCTATCATACCCCGTCACAAAAACGAGGTCTTTTACGGATATACCATATCCATGGGTATTATTGGCGAAATCCAGCCATTTTTTATAGTTCTTCGACATGTAGGCCGCAAATGTCATTTTTTCCAACGCATCGCGCCCGATCGTATTTTCTTTCAAGAGGAGCGCCGCCCCTCGCGTTTTGGAACATTCGAAGCTGATTTCGCCCGTTACGGGGATTTCCCAACCGCTAGCAATGATGTCAAATAAAATAAAACAATAATAATTTATTTATTGGATATACCTATTAGCCCCAATCTGCACGCCCTGACATTTCACCTTCTTACTAAAGATCGGCTGCGCTGCAGAAAGCTGTCTTTTCTTCACCCTTCCAACCGTAATAGACGAATGGCCTTCTGGAAGCCCATATCGATTAGAGGGATCATCTCCTGGTTTGGCTGCATTGAACATCTTAACCCATGAGCCTTCTTCGACGTACCCTACGTCGCCTATGTCAACAGGTGGAGCACCGAAGGGATTGGCTTCCCAAAGGGGGAAGCCGTAGGACCCTGCTAATATGAGTTGTTCGGCGTAGATTTCATGTGGGCGCAGAGTCATAATGGCGAGAATCTGCGATTCAAGCAACGCAGCTTGAATATTGAATCCTTGGGGAGGGGGTTGTTGAAGGGGACCGTATATTTGCAATATGCATATTCAGTGTTCACTGAGTATTTATGCCATCATCTAAAATAGGAGAAATGAAGTGCTATGAGGCTATGAAGCCGCAGTCCAATTGAAAGCATTATTGAATATGGGACGTTTGAACAGCCTTCTGACCTGAGAATTTGAAGTAAGGTTCATCATACTTAGCACGAGTACTTAGCATCTCAGTCCATTGTCTCCGAATATAGTGAGGCTCGAGAACAGAAAGGCTCTTCAAATAATCCGTCAAGAATAAAATTAGACAACAATGCCCTTTTTTTTTCCTAGATTGAATTAAGGACGACTCGAGGGTGACTCGGAGTGGCAGAGAATTCATGATCAAGTTGGCTGCTAAGCGAGAATGCTGTAGAAGGAGGCTATACTTACCGTGAGAAGAACTCTATACACAGAGATGATCATTGACTTCGCTAAGTTAGCCTTCGCTACGCACGTCCAAGTTAAAGCAAATTGAACCTTATCGCAATTGCGAATGCTGTTGCTTAGCCAAATCCACCAATATGTATTCGCATTAGTACTGATACAAAAGAAGAAAGAGAAGGAATGTGCATGTAATGAGGAAAGGAAAAGAATACAATCCAGCCTCCAACCGCAGACTTGGATGACAAAACGGAACGGAACGAAAAGCCTAGCGTAATAATAGGCCTAATTAAATAAAAAGGGATGTGCACAGGAAAGGAAATGAAAAAGGAGGAAGAGGACCACATTATCGTACAGGCAGGGCCATCGGCATAAATTCGCTAGAAAGAGAGATGTATAGAACAGAAGAGAAGAGAGGAGAAATCGTCACATGTAGGGGGGAAAGAGAAGGAGAATATTCCGGAGAGGAAAGGACAAGTGTAGTTCACAAGAAAGGAAAAAAGAAAACAATTTTTTGGTGATGGCGTGTGTAATAAGTTGCACATTGCACGTTGCACGTTTCTACTTGAGCTTGAGGGAAGGCTGCACATTTCTTTACATGACAGGGAGAGCGCGATTGCAGTGTAGTGTGTAGTTGGAGTTCTTCGTCTTCTTGGTCGAGATATATATGTATATATGTATGAATTCGTCATCCAGCAGGCCGTTTTCATCGTAGGCAGTACATGCCGTCCATTCCCATTTTATTGTTCCTGGGGACCTTGCAAGGACGCCATCCAGATCCTCGTCTTGTACAAACTGCAATCACAAAAACCGTTAATGCATGACATCACGGAAAAATTAAATAAAAACCCACCGGAACAGCTCACGAACGAGCTCACGGAAGTCGATCCTTTTCTCCGCAACGAAGTAGAACGTCAATTTGCGGCGATCCCTACAAACACACCTCAGCATCAAACAATCAAACAAACAAACGCGAAATCACATACCACTGATACTCCGCATCCACCACCTCCATAGGCAGCTTCTTCTGGCGCACCTTAGTCTGGCAAAGCTGCAACGCCTTCAACTCGTCCTGCATCTTCGTCGCGAACAACCTACACGTCCAAAAATCAGCACAATAACGAAAACCCCACCCGCGCATATACTCACTGTGTATCCTGGGGTCCCGCCTTGCCATAAATCTGCTTCGGATTAATATCCCTCTTCCCGCCAGGGGGCGGGGCACTCCCATCGCCCGCCCCCATCTGCGCCTGTGCCGCCAACCGCTCAGCCTGCGCCTTCTGGAACGCCTCCACCTCCGCAAGCGTAATGCTATCATTGATCACTTTGCCCAAGTCCTTGCCCCTGTCCGCTTCCACGATGACTAGATCCCCCGCACGAATATCCATAGTGCGGTCTTGGGTGTAAAAGAGGTCCGTACGCCCCGCTTTGAATTCCACGATGTATAACGGGCATGAAGGCGGAACAGCATGCAATGGCACGCCTTTGCCAAGTTCAGTGAGACCGTGATTCTCCCTGGCGGTCGGCGTCTGGAGATACGTAGGTGTAAGCGGCGTCTGGCCCGAGAACGAGCCCCTATGGCCCGAGGATAGCGGTGACGTAAGCGGCGGGCTCGTGGGCCCATTATATGCGCGGGATTGACCAAAGCCAGGGGACGACCCCAACGCATTATTGTTAGGGCCAGAGTAGCCCGTGCCGGAGCCGTACTGGAAATCCGTGTGGATATCGGTAGTGTAGCGGCTGGGGGTGCCTTGGCCCATGGCGAATGGGTTGTGGGGGATATCGCTGCCGCTCCGGGGACTGCCAGTGCGGTCCCGGTCGCTTGTCGAGTCGAGATGGGATGATGCGTATGATGGGGTGCGGGCGGGGAAGAAGCGGCTGTCCCGTGTTGGGGGCGGATCCGGAGACTGAGACAGAAGAGTGCGGCCCTGTGGGAAATTGGGGAGTGATGATGGCTGGCTGTGGGCACCCGAGACGGTAAGCGAATCCATGCCCATGCTGAGCATGTTCAGATCGCCTGCGAGCTCCTCGTCTGAGAGGACGCTGGGGCGGTATTGGGGCGTCAAAAGGGCAGAGCTGTCTTCGTTGACGGTGACACCGGCGGCTTGGAAGCCAATGTCGCGCCTGGGGGCATAAATGCTGACACTGTGCCTGCGACTCGTCGTGCCACTGGTCCCCCCCGTGGGGTCGTATTGGTCGCGGAACGGCGCCTGCTGGGTGGTGGACATGATCTGGTGAATATCGCGCGTGAACGGGCTAATATTAGAAATGTCTGCACTCGGATTGCGCCCTGGTCGTCCGGGGATGGCAGTCGGGGAGGACGAGGAGGCAGAGAGGAAGCCGGGGTCGACGCCACCATTGTAGCGCGACGAGGAGGCGGCAAAACGGAGGGTTGATTCGCGCCGCCAGGACTGGAGAAAGTCGTTGGCGGCCGGGGGCGGCACGAGCAATGACTGTGATCGGCTTCGCGTGCTGTCAGGCCCGTATTGGCCTGCGGAATGGGGCTGCAGCCTTCCGTTGAGAGGCCTGTCGTCGAATGAAAAGCTGTCCGACAAGGCCTCGGACTCGTCGTCCTCGAAGGTGGATGCGAAGCGAGGAGGATCACGCATGGCAGAGAGGAAATTGGTGTGGCCGCGGTCTCCGGACGAGGAGAAGCTGGAGGAACGTGTGGGCACGGGCACGGACTGGGGGAGCCCCAGACCGCCTGTGGTCACCGTGCGGGAGAGGGAAGGGATGCGGGGGTGTTGGAGCCACGGGGACTGCTGCGGCTGCTGGAGGTGCTGGAGGCCAGAGTAGGAGGAGGCGGAGCTCGGGGCAAAGGGGTCGTTGGGGCGCGGGGGCTGGCTGGCAGCGCGTTCACGAGGGTGGAAGGAGGAGTTGGAGGTGGCCTCGAAAAGCTGTCTGGACCTGCGGTCAGCGTCGTCGAGCTGCATGTCAAAACGATCGGGATGGGTGAGGAGAAGATGTTCGAGGTCGTGTCTGGCAGCCAGGATGAGTCTGTGGGACTGGTCGGGTGTAGTTCAGCGTGGAGAGAGAGAAACGTACATGAGTCTGGGATGTTGTACAGTCTAAGGGGAGGTCTACGGAGAGTCTAGGAGGAAGAAGACAGAGCGAACAGGCGAATATTCCCCAGTGCAGCTGACCCCATCACGCGCACCAATTCCTTCCCACGGCCAAAACAGTATATTATCCGCTAGCTAGTCACATCACGTCACACTTCAAATACCACCTCCTGCGCCCGAAATGCCGTGTTCCCGGGGTACACACGCAGCGGCACCAGACATTCCACCGTCTCCACCGCCATCTCTGCCCACCGCGTCCCGTCCTCTGCTTCCTCTTTCTTCTTCTCCTCCTCCTCGTCCTCCTCGACATCTCCGTCGTGATATGTCCCCGCCGCGATCCCGTTGAACAGCGCCGACAGCCAGCCGCGTGCCGTGCTCGTCGCGCCCGTCGTCGCCTTCAGATGCACCTCCTGCGCCGGGACGCGTTCCACGGGCGCCAGACCCTCTGGCGCGCGGAATCCGCGCCCCCATTCCCCCGGGGACCCATCTTTCTCCATCGTCCGCACCTCCACTGCCCGTCCCTTCCCCTTGGCGTTCCCGCCCGCCGCCGACGCGACGCTCACCAGCAGGTACAGCCGCAGCTTCCACTCCAGCCCACCCGTCTCGCTGTCCCCCTGCAGAATCTCAAACGCAGGGCTCGCGTCCGAGGGAATGTCGAGTGCAAAGGACACCCGGCGCTGGTCGACCACTAGGCTCGAATGGTGCTGGGCAAGAACGCGCTGCACCACCTCGTGAGACCACGGCAAACGCTCGTGCACTTCCAGGACAGCAGACATCTACATCAAATGAGTCAATCAAGCTGCTCGTGTGACCTTCCTCGTACCCACCTTCAGCACCTTCGACCGCGAATGCTCGTCGTTGAACTCTATCACGCCCAGCACCGTCTCCCCTAGCCGATACGCGGATTTGACAAACGTCAGTTCCGCGACTTTTTCGCCTGTCCGGTTCACATCGTATGAGACTACCCCAATATATCAGTCCAATCCATTGCCAATACCCAAGCTCGTCACTTACGCTTCTTTGGGTTCCGAGTCTTGATTTCAACTGCTTCTCTGCATCCAACCAGTCGCTGCTCTCCATTTTGCTCCCCAGGGCCCTCCCCATCCAAGTCCATATCCCCCGCCAGAAGCCGCTTCGCGTAGTCCTTCACATTATCTAGCGACCCAGTCCGTTTGACTATCACATATTAGCATGACATCACACTGAATGCCTATCACTTACTCGTCTTGACGGCGCCTTTTGACCGACTCAGCTCCTCGGCCTTGGCTTCGATCTTCTCCCGTCTCTTCATAACCGGCCACAGCAAATCATACGGTTTCGTCGTTTGGCCAACTAGGGCGAGTCAGCTTCCATAGCGCCTCAAATGCAAAATACTTACTCGCAACGTGATTGTACACGCGAATAGGGACGCGCATAACCCGGCTTCGCCGTCTCTCTGCATCTTTCAAAGAGCCAGATGGAGGCGTGAACGGAGTCGCGGCGCGACATGTCCCCACTACCAATTGGTACGAGAACCTAAACGCGCGTCCTTTGAACGTCGGCGGTAGGTGATCCGGCAGATTGACAGTATACGTATCTAAAAGAAATCAATAGTTGCCCCCTTGCACATGAAATTCGCTTACACGTCCTACTCTCTCCGGGTGCAAGAGCCAGATCCACCGCCACCAGCGTAGACGGCATCTCCAGCGTAGGCAACGAATCTTCTGCTTCCTCCGTCCCCGGCGCAGGCCCAAACGTTCCACTCGTCGGCGTCCCAGCCGCCCCACTCCCCAAGAAACTAAATAATCCACTCCCTCTCGTCCCGGCATGGTTCATCCCCGCCACCAAATCCAGCGACCCTCCCCCACGCGCGCTTCCCCTCCTCAGGGTATCTCGTAATTTAACAAGTTCAGCAGATGATGAAATAGATATAGGGTCGAGCGTGAATGAGCCTTGTAGTTGGGCGTATGCATATAATAAGAGTTCGGTGGAGGGCGGTGAGAAGGACGTGGCGAATGCTGATTGCGGTGGGGCAGGGAGACCCGAGGCGACGGAGAGGGAGCGTGCAGAGTGTGTACGCGTGAACCCTGGGGGTTGGCCTAGTCCGATGTTTGCTGCAGACTTTGGGGGAACCACGGGGGAAGTCGCTTCGGAGGTGCTGCTGTTCTCGTTTATGGAGGAGAGAGGGTTCTGTACGGAGGAAGGGACATCTTCGGGGTTTGCGACGGATGCTTTGCGGCCGTGCGGGGCTGCGTTGCGGGATAAAGGGGATGAGACGGCGGGGGAGGTGGGAGCTGTGAATGCATTAGAATATACGCTTGTGGTTGCATACATCGACTTACAAGGTTTCTGTGATCCCGTTTCGGCTTCCAAGCGTCGTAACAGCTCCTGCGGCGAAATATCCACACTCAAGCTCCTCCCCGTATGTCCTAGCAGCCTCGTCTTCTTTTTATCCTCCACCTTACCATTCTCCACCGCCTTTCCAATCAAGCCCCTCCTTTTCGGCTCATTAACCTCCTCCTCCTGGAATCCATGCGTACTCGGAAAGACAGCCTGCGCCGTCTTCGGCGTGCCGGGGCCCGGACTCGTAGGGGGTCTCGAAAGCGGAGCGGAGCTCACAGAGTGTGCGGCGCGTTTGTGCTGCGGTTTGTACGCGGTGGGCGCGGTGAAGCTCGTAGCATATGGACTAGCGGAGAACGGGGCGTTTGTGGCTCCGTGGGCTGCAGCGGGGCCAGGGAGGCGGGTGTTGGTGAATGTGATGGTACAGGTGAAGGGCTCGCCAGCGAAATAGGAAGATTGGGAGGGCTGGATGAGGACACGAATAGGGGAGGCGGGGTCTGGGTCGGTGGTGCGGGAACTGCGGTGGGTGTACATAGTGCTGTCTATAGATTCTATTTGTCGGTGCGCAGTCTGGGGGTATTAGTAGACTCTGGGCAGCATAGATTGGGGGATTTCTGTGAGAATCGAGGTGCGTGGTGCGCGGTGCGTTATGTAGTGTGAGGTGTAACGCATCACTCTGGTTGGCGCCCAGAGCTGGTAATCAGCCGCGTTGAATTCGTTGTGAGCGTCGCGCGCATTCCTATTCGTCACTGATCATCAACCGCATAGCCTGCTATTCAACATCAAAATTTTATTCACTCTCTCACAGCTTATCGCGTCTCGGGCTCTGCGTAATCCGTGATGGTTATTGGTGTCTGCGCCGTGTCCATCCCCCGAAAATGTCGCTCAGATGTCCCCCGGTATCGTGAGGGGCAGCTAGCAGCACCGCAGCTCCTCCATTTTTCTAAGCCGTCTGATCCCATCTGTAAATCTTGAAGTACATATCATTCAGCACGTCGGCTGTTCTCCTGCGGCAGCTTCACAACATTGCGGCAACACGGTGTACCGATTTCCGTGCCACCGCCCTGTCCAATCACAGCGTCCCGTTCGCTCACGTAACGTCACTCCTCCTCACACCGAACGAATTAAGCTCCAGAAATGTCGCTCCTCCCCTCACCTTACGGCCAAACACCCTCCGCCTCCACAGCCTCCCTAATAGGCCCCTCCCTCCAATACCTAACCGACTCTCCCACCACCACCAAACTCGTCGATGCGTCCTTGCAGGATTACCTCCTCACGGAGGCCGCACAAACGCTCAAGGAATCGTCCGCTGTAGCCCGGAATAGGCTGAAGCAGAGGGAAGAAGAGATGATTAAGAATGGGCTGTTGCCTGCTAGCAGTGCGAGTGCGAGTGGAAGTGCGGGTGGATCGGCGCATCAGGGGAAGAACACGACGAGCTTTGGGGTAACTGTGAAGGCGGCGCCGTTGAGTGAGGAAGAGGAGGCGTTGAGGGTGAGGCTAGAGGCTATGGGGGCGCAGGTGGGGGCTAATTTGGCGGAACGGTGAGTTGCGCATTTCATTGCATGTTCGCGTGCGTTTCCTGAAGGGTGGAATTTGGTGGACAGGTTAGTAGGCGAGAGACAACGCTTCGCGGATACGTTGGATATTATCAAGTTCCTTTGTAAAGACGTGTGGTCTGCGGTGTGGGATAAGCAGATTGACAACCTCCGAACGAATCATCGTGTGCGTACCCTCCTCACCCGCACAACCCTCCCTCACACTAATATTATCATTCCTTTCCAGGGCGTATACGTCCTCCAAGACAACGCCTTCCGGCCCATCCTCCGCATATCCACATACGAAGGCCCCGCGGACGCCCTAAAACGCGCGAGAATAGTACGCCTACTCCTACTATTACAGTATAACCAAAGCTATTCCTAACACCAACGTTCCCCTTTTACAGTACACAGCCTTCCCCGCGGGCCTTATACGCGGCACACTGAGTCGGGTAGGCATCCAGGCGACAGTCGTTGCCGAGATCACTTCATTGCCTCAATGTTTGTCTTTCTTTCTTTTCGTCGCGGCGCGGCGCGGTTTTTTGTGTGAGGCTGACCTGCTGCGGCGTAGGTACCTTCCAGATTAAATTACCCAAAGGCACGTAGGGGCCCGCGGCTGGTGTAGAAGATAGGAACCATTCTTAGGTTCGTACGAGATCGATGAGGGCGAGGAGTGTGGATGGATGAGTAGACAGCCGGCTGCGGCATTAGCACCTCTATCACCCCAAAGGACCTCTTCAGGAAAGCGTAAACCGTGGTCCGCATCTACACGTAGATTGTATATTAGGCATTATCACCCCGTTTTCTAATTCTAATATGTTACACCCTAATGAAGAAGGACAATGGAATACCGGCCCCGGCCCTTCAATCAAATCAAAGCAAATCACGCATTACGCATAGATGTCATGCTCACCAGCAGAATTTACAATATACAGGTACGATATCTCTGCAAGAGGCAGGAGAATGATCTTTAGCGATCCGGCGGACCTGACCCGGATCCTCCCTGCGGGTACCAATGTCAATTATTATTGAACGAACGTGGAGTATTCTTAGCATACACAAATCTTAAGCTTAAGTACGCATTCAGATTAAGGTCACGCTCCTGCTATACTTAGTGATTGATAATCATTGAAAACAAATACTTATATTACACTAATGCAATGAGATTGGATTGGAAGCGATGAAAGAAGAAAAGAAAGGTGGCTAAAACACAGTGATTTCACGGCGCAAACAGCAATGAACAATACGCATTAATCGCAGCAATCTTTTTAGAACCGGTTCCTCTTCCTCGCAGAGCTATTCTTCCCTGCATCCGGCGCAGCCCTAAATCCACAAATCAGCATCCATCGCCAAAAAGAAATATGTCCCACTCACTTCTTACGTCCCCCCCACCCAGACGGCCCTCCCGCACCAGGCTCATCAATATCCATCCTGTCATCGCTCCCATGTAATCCCAAAATCCCAGTAGCAAAGTCGCCTGCACTATTCCCCTTCCGCGGTCTCAGCGCAGGCCCAGAACCAGAGTGGCCACCTGCGTTCTTCGCGGCTTGGATGACCTCGCCGAGGGCCTTTTGCTGGAGGGTTGCGTGTTCGTCTAGCGTGGCTTTGTGGGATGCTTGGTCGGATTGGACGGACGCGATGCTGGTGTCGAGCTGGGTGAGGAGGGAGGCGGTTGTGTTTGACCTGGTTAATGATTGGGATGATTCAACGGTGAGTTTGCGGCTAGGAGAGGAGAGAAGGGGGGAGTATGTACCATGATTGTAACCCCTTCAATAATCCTTGCAAATCCCCGGGGGCGAGGTCGCGTCCCATAACCCATTCGACCTGGAAATGTTGTTGCTTTTGGTCTAGTTTGCCGTGGATGATGTCTTGGTACATCGCGTCGATGATTACGTCTTCTAGTGCGCGTATTGAGGGGAGGTCTAGAGCAGATTGCAGCTTCGCGTAGGGGAGGATCTAGGAGATTAAGTATTATGTTATTAACAATTGTATGAGTTTATGAGTGATGTTACGCACTCTTCGAGTCATCGCATACGTGGCTAACGAGAGACGCTTTAACTTTGAGATTTGGGCGGCGTTGAGAGCGGGGTAGGTGTCTTTGTCACCTGAACACGGAACAACCACATTTTAGTTTCCCTATCCATAATTCCAGATTAATAATATAACACTCACGGACATAATCCTCATAAGTCTTATAAGAAAACAACTCCAACAGCTTATAAAACGACAAATGTTGCGGACTGTTCGCCAACTATAACATGTAACACAACCACAAGTCATTATCATTCCACCAAAACTCAAAAATGAAGATCAAAGGCAAAGGAAGAAAGCAGCCCACCTCCTGGATATTCGGCAGATCCAACAACTCAGCGAACACAAAAACCCCATTCGCGGACGTCGCGTCTTGGATTAACTTCGCCGCCGCTGCGCCTTTCGCCGATTTCGACATCAGCAGGAAGGGCTCGAGGCGGGCTGTGCTTGCGCTTGCTAAGTCGGACATTGTGGTTATTATCTTACTTGGGTCTCGAGTCGAGCTGCAGAATTATTTAGTGGGAGGTGGGAGGATGCGTACGGTGGCGTACTGGATTGGGCGAAATGGTTCCGCGCGTAAGCGAGGCGGCACACGTAGTGACGTTTACGGCTTTAGGTCCAAGCTATGGTTTTCTACAAAATATTTGAAAGCGATTTTTCTAATTGCCAAAAATTCTCTAATAGTTATCTTATTTTCTTGCATAAGCCATGAAATTTCTAGTGCATCCTTACCCCCCGGGGTAGTAAAGAATGCCCTTCGAGAATAAACATTGAGAGCAATGGATTTATAACTTCGCTATAGCCCCCTGAATCATAGGCTCCATGTGTTCTTTCAAAAAATATTTTCTTGGTAAAACAACTTATAAGTCATCTAAATGTACAACAGTTCATACAGCCGTCATTTCGAGGTGTCGAATTACAACTCTCCAACCCAGATTCTCCTCATCTTCACTCAACAGGATTCCTCACATTCGGCATCACAACCAGCGTAAACCCATTTATCGCCGCAGGCAATCTGCTCCATGCCCCTCCCGTCTTCTGTCCAGGCCTCATAAACGGATTCATCGTAGAGGGCATCCCATGCTTTAATCGTAAATTCCCTGCGCCTTCCTCTCCGTATCTGTATCGAGAAATATGAATAAAGATAACTTCAAAAAATATCGAAAGCAACTCACGTTTCCTTCATCCACTCATTCGCATCATCAGGCAAATCAGCCGTCAGCCCATTAACAAGCACTTTATCCAACGCAACACTTGCTTCCATAAACTCCGTCACGGCAAACGGAATCCCAAATGCCCTACTCGCAACAATCGCACTTTGCCATTCCACATATGCCGCCAAGCCTGCATTTAATCCTACAATGGCGTCGGGGAACGGCGCGCCGAATCTTAAGACGTCAGGCGTCCACTTCGGGCCTCCTCCCCAGAGCAAGAGACGAATGCTGCCTCCGCCCAGGGATTCGGGAGCAGTGTAGGTGTGGACGATGTCGTCTTTGGATTTGGAGATGATGGATGGATTGTCATTGTTTGAGAATTTCTTCCCGCTGTGTAGAATTGTGTATGCGGGCTCGCCGAAAAAGATCAGTTCGATATCTGTGTTTGGGAACAAGAATGCTAGTTCCGAAAATCTATGGGATGCAGGTTAGTAATCCCTTCTGGCAACCTTACAGAAAAGAACAGAAAAGAAGACTTACACGGGCAAATAGTCTAATTCCTCTTCCACTCCTAAGTAATGTATCAATAGCGATCGTCTACTTGTAGCCACCGAGTCTGATAAGTCGGTAGGAAGTTTGGGCACCAATTTCAATTGCTTTAAGAGAGAGTAGACGGTCAGTGGCCAGTGCAGCAATAATGCAGCCGGAGAACTGAGCGGTAGACCTCTCCATTCGTAATAGCTCTTCCAGTTGTCTTCAAAGGTTGGTGGATAAGCCGGAGGTTTGTGTTCCTCGTTGAAGGTGAGCCACGGAATTTCCTCATCAGGAAGTTTCCATCCAGCTTTTTCGTCTGGAAGATCCGACTGCATAAGGGATATACCCCATTCCCAAGCCGTGAGCCCATGTTCGTCGCAACATGGTTCCTCTGACCTTCATTATTAAAGAAGTCATTGGAATGATCTCCTAGAATAGAGATTCAAACATACCAATAACCGAATTCCTTCCCTGTGCCTAATAGACCCCTGGAAGCCAAAAGCACCTTGGACCGAAAAGTACCATCATTCTCGAGTCTTGCCCAAGGGAATTGTTTCAGGATGGCCTGGAATTCGGCGACCTTTTCCATTTGATCCTATCGAAGAGCGTCACATTAGCTTAAATCATTGGAAGGGAATTATTTCACACCTTGTTCTGGTGGCACATAATCCTATGCCCAGGTGCGATGCCCTACGGTAGCACTTAAGGAATAAATTTAGAGACAGCGCAATAGGGAATTAACTCACCGCATCCTGCTCCAATTGTTTATCAGCCCAATTACTCTTCGCGCACTAATGGAGAATAATTAGTTGTCCATGACATAGCATATAGATCAAAAAACCTCACATCTGCACTGCAGTAAAGTATGGCCTAAACCAAATCATCAGCTCGGTTTCTATAGGCTATATATGAATTGAATATACCCTGCAAGCCCCACATAATAAACACTGAAAATAGCGTTGAGGACGACAGTCGTGGCATACCAATTTTGGGACACACCTTTGGATCTTCATTGTGACAGTGGCCGCATTCAGGTATCTCACTGAAATCCAGGCCCTCCTTGCCCTCTTTCAGTGCTGCAGCATGCTCGTATTCTTCTTGAAAGTGCACGACCATAATACCAGATAGAGATGTATGTAGTATTCGGGTTCCATCTCTTCTTTACATACCCATTGCTTTTGTATGCTCTCTATTCACACGACGATCTATATTTCTGTCATGAGACTTCACACATGACTGCACAACATAGTTAATTCCCAGACCCCATCTTCTAAAAGCAAATGCGACTCGGCCTACGAGTCTGGCTTAGAAGCGCCAACGATCACGAAGCGTCCCCCGGCAGTCTCCCACCACCCAATCACAGCGGCCATAACCCTCCATAATCCACCTCTGGCAACGAGGAACGCTTGAAATTGAGGGAAAACGTTCTCGCTGACGTTCTCAATGTGGATATCCGCGTAACCGGCCTTCCTTAGTTGGGCTTCGTACTCTTCTGGTGTGATTATATTTTCGGAGCGGACTGAAAGTAATTTGGAAAGGAGGAATCGTAATGGGAAGGATATTCGCTTTGCGATGACCAAGTCTCCCAGAGCTATTCTTCCGCCAGGGGCAAGCCGTGTGTAGCACTGGGTTAAAAACAATTCTCGAGAAGCGAAGTGATAGGCGCAATCTATGGCTGTTATGCTCGTGAGTAAGGGATCCGTAGAGGACGGATTGAGAGGGTGCTCTGCAGACTGAGAGCGGAATATTGCGTCGGCGCAAAGAAGATTGACTTTGCAATCTTGAGACGTAGCCGACGACTAGAATTCTGAAATGCGTTCGCGAGCCCTCGAGCTATGAATAGGAAGATATGTAACACCGCATAGGCTTTCTGGGCGAGGAAGAGAAGGATGCTGCAGGTATAATAGCAGGGAATCACCGCAAGCATGTCCGACATCTGAAAGGAAACGTCAATATAACTTCTTGCCCAATGAGGAGAAGAGGATTCACCTAAGACATGCCCTCTCGGAATGGGCTTTGCTTCTTTAATTATCTTTAGAGCGAGGGCTTTACGCGTTGGATGTCAGAGATTTTTCAAAGCCGTTACCAGAATACACTACCTTCACAAGCATCAGGAAAAATATCGGTATCCTAATGAATCTATGTTGAGGCTTAGAAAAATATGAGGAGATGGTCTTACCCTCCAGTAACCCATATTGAGCCATTCAGTCTTAGGAGGTTTAGTTGAGTCTTGTCCTGGACGCATGTTCAGACCGAGGTGGTACGTGCCATATGGGTCCTTGGCGTACATCTTCAAGAAGATTATTATTGCTACAGAAATAACAGAAGCAGTGATGAGAGCGTAATTTGCGGTATAGATCTCTCCCAGCATTGGCGTTCAGAGAGTAAGTACCAGTAGGCATGGTAAATGAGAAGGAAGTAGTGCAGTCAGGCGCTTAAATCTACTTTCGTCAATATTCTATGACAAGTGAGTGTACTATTGCTCTATGAATAAACAAAAACATACAGCTGTAGTAAATGTGACAGCAAAGGGTATCAAACATAGCAAAAAGCAAAGCACTAACGGTATACTCATACATACAGATCATGGCACATCCGCACAGCAAAACATCACCAAAAGCTTTTGACGCAGACGAGACGAGTTGTCCATAAGAATTCGTCCGTCTACGTCTCATCCGTCCACGTCTTCTTCTGTCACCGGTAGCCCATCACCCAAACCGGTTTCACCAATGACATATCGAAGGACATCACTAAGCGTGATGATACCAAGCAATCGACCTTTACGTCCACCTTCAACCTCGCCCTAGAATGGAAGAAGTTAAACCAAATCAAATAATTTAAGCCGGGTTTGCTTACCTCTCCCTCTACAACAACAAGCCTATGGACTCTTCTCTTTGCAATGAGAGCCAAAAGCGTGGCCAGCGAATCACTTCCACTGCAAACAACAACACCAGGGAAGTCCGGCGAACGTTGCGATAACGCCATGGAAATGTCATAATCCAGCGAATGATATGCGCCTAGCCGGACCAACGTCTGCAGAAACGTCAGTGACAATCTCGTGGATTTCGGAATGTCACACTCACGATAACATCAACGGTTTCGTACAAGTTTATAACAACTCCGTCATCATCTAATATTGGCACCGCAGATATGCCACGTTCACTGAACATGTGGACAACGTCGAAAACCGTTGTTTTCACGGTTGCCCAGCAAATTGGATGATATGGATTCTCTGACGTTGGGGTGACATAGGTTCCAATGTTGAGTTTCCGTAGTGGCATGTGCAATCCGTGGATCTCCTTGCACTAAACAAAAGTCAACGGACGAAGAAGAAAGGCTCTATGAGACGGACATTGATAGCAATAAACTTGAGGAGACGATATTGTGTTAGCACGGAGATGACTGCTTCATCTCCGGTTTGGCTATCAAGGTCCAGCAATGGCAAGCGACGGGCATGTGTCTTAATTAACATCTTGCATGCTTCATACAAAGGTTGCATAGGGTGAATAGATAATAATGGCGGCGGAGGTACATTAAGCTTTCGTTCAATTTCTAGAAACGGGATATTGAGCGAGCGTTCGGGTCTGAGGCATTATTCAGGAAGCCTACCTCGGAGAGACTCCAGTCTAAATTCTTCTACTTCAGCGGCCGCACGATCAAAGGATGAGACGGTCCAATAATAATATTGTATTAGGTGAATAATGTCGGAAACGGTAAGCATTCCTGCAAAGCTACGCTGTTCGCTGTTCCACAAAGGGGCGGAGACGACACCTTCCAGGAGGCTCAGCAGCTGGGTGAACCACCACACAGACGACACTCACCATTGTTCAGCAAACACGTCAACGCCTTTTTCACCTCGAGCTTCGTGTCGAGTACGATAACGCGGGAGCTGAGGGGGAACACATCATAGGAGCTCCGACCCTTCAAGAACAAACGAATGGCGTTCAAGGCGGCATCGTGTGTCTCCTGGGTCTGTGGAGGCGGGAGATGGGAACCCGCACGAGCTCTGCGAGTCGAGCCCTTGCGTCGCATTTGCTTGGGTGATGTTGGGCTGAGGGGTGTGGCTGCAGACATACTAGAGGCTGATATGGCAAATTCAATCTCCGCCGCGGCAGCACTGCGTCACACAAGCCCTTAAGTCCTTACTACTACAAACCCGAACCATGTCTCCAACCCCCGCCGCCTCGAACGGCGATGGGGCACGATTATCTACTTTTCTTAACTGGATTAATCCCTTCTCTAGATATGATTCTTACGACATATATAACAATCTTGCCCTGCAGGAGAACATAGAACAGCCACCCCCCCAGCAACGCGGCGACGACGCCCTTCTTGTGCTCCTACCGCTGCTCATTGTCCTCGTCACCTTCCTATTCCTCCTCATAATCTTCCTAGTATGTGTCCTCCTAATGCGAAGACGCCGCGGGATTCTTCTCCGGGATAGCGACGGGCCAATTGACATGAGCCGGGAGGAAATGGTGGACGGCGAGGGAGGCTTCGAGGGCGTTGAATCCCGTTGGTTAGAGACAGTCGATGAAGAGACTCAGCGGTCGTATATGCGAGGAAAGGGTAATTCAATCTGTTATCATAACCGTGGAATCTCTCTGATCCCTTAATCCCCTTATATGTAGATTTCCAAATACAGCAACCTCCCAACTCCATGCCCACAGACATTACTTTGTCACAATTTCTCGCTATTCAAGAGAAGGGTGTATCTGCTTGGTGCTTTGAGCCCGACTACGAAACGTCTCCTTCGGTCCTGGTCCAATCACGTACAGAGCTCACTTTCCTACCCGATCCATCATCGGCGTCTTCCGTTCAGTCCAATCTCCCCCTCCCCAAACTGAACGAAGTGTATTATTGGGAAGTCAAGTTGTTCGACTTTCCACCGGGCACCAACGTAGCCATTGGTTTGGCGACGAAGCCTTATCCAGCGTTCCGGTTACCTGGTCATTGTCGCTATTCGGTTGCATATCACTCAAACGGAGACAAATCGCACAACTTTCCATTTACGCAGACTACCTTTGGCCCGTCACTCAAGGAAGGTGACGTTGTAGGTGTTGGTTATAGACCCAGGAGTGGAACTGTTTTCTTCACTCGTAATGGCCGGCGCATGGAAGATGCATACGTTGGATTAACAAAATGGAATCTCTTCCCATCAATTGGTGCAGATGGTCCGTGCAGCTTGCACGTTAATCTCGGACAGTCTGGCTTTGTGTTCATTGAAGCCAACGTCAAGAAATGGGGGTTAGCACCAAGCGTAGGAACACTGGCTCCTCCACCAGCTTATGGAGCAGAGCGAGGCAGCATACTTTTAGAGGCCGGAGGACGTATTCCGACGTCTCCACCACCACCTTTAGACGCATCATCACCAAGTTCATCGTCCTCTCGGAGATCGCACCGGTCCCGTCGACCAAGGCCATCGACAAACAATAACCAGCCTTTGCACCCTTCACCTCTTCGGGGAACGGCTATTAATTCGATTCCCCTATCTCCACCTCCTCCACTCACCCCAGCTGAGGAAGAGGGCCCATCCCCGTATATCTCTCCTACAGACCGCGACGAGAACACCGTTCATGCAGGCTCTCGTTTGCCCCATTCACCGCCAGTTGTCGTTTCCAGTTCTGACTCTTCTGGGTCACCTACACCCACTCGTTCGCGCTCTCGCGTGCCTGAACTGGTTATCCCTCCTCAAGTCGACAACTCTGATGATTCTGACCCGGATTCGCCTGAGCACATACCGAATCCACCAACGCCTGATCATACCGACATCTACATGCAGCCCCTCTCAGGTCGAAACACGCCCCAAACCGAGAATACTGCATCGTCAGGACGAACCTCAGGTTCGCGTCGTCGACGAGAACAATCGCGTCAAGATTTTGTACACTTGAACCCTCCCCCGCGGAACAGCTCTTTGCTCAGCATTCCCGATCGGGAGCCACCAGCATATTCACCGTTAGATGCCTATCATTACCCAGAAGGAGTACACGTGGATCTACCAGCTGAAGTCATTGCGGCGGTGCTGGAAGGAAACCAAGCTCCTGCTTCATCTTCGGGATCTAGGTCACACAGGAGATCCAGTCGGAGATCCTAATCGATTGTATTCTTTGTTGGTGTGTATTTCGTAGTGTCCGTTTCATTAGTGTCTCATCCGATTCTGTGACCGAAAGCCATCACAGAATTAGATATCATTTCTCATTTTATCCATCCATCTCCCCTTTGTATAGCTGTGTCGTTGCTTCCTCTGATCTCTCGTGTGTTTATTTAGTAGCAATTAAGAAGGTCCATAGTTATTTTTACATACTTCATACGGACTTTGCATTTGGAACCTTATTTATAACTTTGCATGGAATAAGTATTGAAATCACCATTGGAGTTGTTGGATAATGAGTGAAACAAATATGCGATTTATATCATAAGCGATGCTACAATAATTAAAGGAGATATAATGGATACAGATCTGGGGTTCGTAAATGATGGATGCTCTCTATGTATGTCTGATGTAACTGGAACCGCGAAGACTACAATATGTCCCCAGTGACCCGAGGAACTTTTTGTCGAGTCTTCTCTAACTCTTGTACAGTGAACTCGTATATCCCCAGCCAAACTGCGCCACCGGCAGCCATCCACAATATTCTAGGAACCGCGCCGGCGAATAAGACCTTGATTCCTTCATTCCGTCGAATTTCCCTGAAATAAAAGAGATACGACCGTTTTGCTTCACCACCCTATGAGAACAGATATAACGTCAATGTACCAGAGACAATTGTCGACCAACATACCCGCACATCTAACATTACACGCGTTTTTAAAACATCGAATGGCGTCGTTGCAGCTGCTCCAAGACCTCCTGCAACACTACCGCAACAGCCAGCTTCCCAAGGCTGTAGCTCTTTTCGACCAAGGTATCGAGCTAGCCTGACCTTTAGGAACTCATAGAGAGGGAACTCGATCGCCGTAAAAGGGACCTACAGATAGTAATTATTAGCATATATCTCTACCAAGATGGAATAAATAAAGCAGATATACATCACGGGCAACTGTGATTCCAAATCCTCGATAAAACCCTTTCAATCCATCCGCGTGGTATGTCTTTTGGGCAGCGATTAAGGATGGGAATCGACTTTTGCCAAATGTTGCCGTTTGGGAGCGGGTCTTGACCACTTCAGTGGGGACCCGGATTAGACATGCTACCTTGCCCGAAGGACATATTCAGAGAAATCAAAGAAGAGTGAAGCAGAACGAGCCATAGTACAGATGACTTCGGCCGCCGATCCGGATATGAGGTGGTTTACCGGAGCGAGATGAGCAGGTATTGGAGAATTTTGCTTCAGATAGTTATATATGGCGAAAAACGCGGCTCCTGCAAGAAAAAGACATATGTCAATGTAACTATGCCGACAAAGATGATTCTTACCACCCGGGGCACCACCAACAATGATACTTCCAACGCCGTAATATATACCTCTGAAGCCGCCAGCGTTCAGAAAGCCCTGGGCAGATTGAAGACGGGTCTTGATGGTATCAATGGGAAAGAAGATAAAGTCTGCAGCCGTCCCAGCTATGGCACCAGCCTATAGGCAAAATTAAGGCTATCCAGATATGAGAATAGGGAAAACATACGAGGAGCGACTGCGAGAAGGTGGGCGAGCTCATGAAAAAGTGTAGACGCCCGACGCCTCAGCTCAGCGGAATGACTTCACTCGTTCCGTCCTCGATCGGTAGTTTCCGGACAGAACTACGATGTATGCCAAAGAGAAATATTCTCATCAACTCGATTTTTGGGTTTTTCTACCATTTAGGCTGAATAATAGAATGCACAGGAAAGGACACACGAACAGGTTATGACAAATAACGGAACAAGGCGTGAGCGCCAGCTTAGAGACCTGTGGCGGCTGCGATCTAAATCGCCCTTTAAAGTTTAATCTTGTTCCCTATCCTTGCTTATTTCAAACTTCCATCATCCTCTAACATCTTACAATGTGGCCTAATCAACCTCCTCCTGATCAATATCCCCCTCCTCCTGCTGGTTTTGGGTACGTATTTAAAAGAAGGATTGTTCTAGGAGCATAGATCTAACTTCGTATTTAGTTTCCCTTCACCGTAAGAATGCCTGGCACACTCAGCCTCGAATATCTCCCTAATATTGCTCTCTAGTCAACCAGGATATGGAACACCTTCCCCTGGAGGTTATCCTCCGCCTGCTGGAGGCTACCCACCAGCAGGGCCTTCGGGATTCCCTACGCCGGGCGGTGACTATACACCTTCATACGCGTCTCCACCTGGCCCTCCTGCCCCAGGGTGATTAGAAAACATCTTTATTTATTATAGAAATAATATTCACGTTTCGATAGATTCCCTGGTGTTCAAAGCAGAGATTATCCTGGTCAGCAATACCACCAACAACACCAACACCAACACCATTCACATGGGTCGCAATATGGCGCTCCTCCGGGTCCGCCTCCTCCTCAGCACTATGGAGCCCCTCCAGGTCCTCCTCCTCAACAGTATGGAACTCCTCAACAGTACGGGACTCCTCAGCCTCAACAGTATGGGACTCCTCAGCCTCAACAGTACGGGACTCCTCAACCTCAGCAGTATGGAGCTCCTCAGCAGTATGGGGCTCCTCAGTACGCTCCGCCTTGTACGTCTCATTTACTTACTTGTGTTAATATTCTCTTGTTGATTTGAATTATAGCTGCAGCTCCTCGTTCGTATTTCCAAGTATTTTCGGTCCTGATGTTCACATACCTTGAATGCAGATATGCCTCCTTCTGGAATTCAGCATTATGGTCCTCAAGTTGAAACCCGTGGCCATCAAGTGCAGCAGCCTTACTTTCAGTATTCTCAGTGCACTGGAAAGAAAAAGGCCCTCGCAGTAAGTCTCAGGAAGTATTGGTCTGACATTATATGCTAAGGTATCACACTAATAGATTGGAATCAACTATGTTGGACAAAGTAGCGAACTTCGCGGATGCTACAATGACGCGAAAAATGTTGTGGACTTCTTGTGCAGTACGTTCCATAATCGTGAAGAGAAGCCTACATATCTCATCAGTTCTACAGGCAAATACGGCTACAAGCGTGACGATATTGTGCTCTTGACTGATGTTTCTAATAAAGAGCGTGAACAGCCGACGAGGGCTAACATCGTAAGTTATATAGTACAAGTTCATCTACTGCGTAAGCTGATCACATATGTATAGTTTGCAGCAATGCACTGGTTAGTTAGGAATGCCCAACCGAATGATTCCCTTTTCTTCCACTGTATGTAATTGTTGTGGGATGTTATATTTATTGCTCATATGTTTTACAGACTCTGGTCATGGTGGTCAGACCAAGGATCTTGATGGCGATGAAGGGGATGGCTTCGATGAAGGTTTGTTTCGTTCTCAGATCACTTTCATTGTATGCTGATTGTTCCATCAGTCATCTATCCTGTTGATTATGACAAGGCTGGACATATTGTTGATGACGAAATGCATGAGATTATGGTAAATGTGTTGTGTTTCAAATGTTTGAATTGTTTCTAAAAAAATGTGATCTAGGTTAAACCCCTTCCTGCTGGTTGCCGTCTGACTGTGAGTATACGTTTACTTGAGAATATAAACCCAATTCTAACGATAATCGCAGGCCATCTTCGATGTATGGCATCCTTCTGTTCGTCATAAAGCTACTACTGACAATTATTTAGTCTTGCCACTCAGGTTCTGCACTGGATCTGCCTTATATCGTCAGTCAACCTGTCTAGTTTGATCGTTCGCTTGCTAAAACCTTACTTCAGTATTCCACCGAAGGCAAGATCAAGGAGCCCAACTTGCTCGCTGAAGCTGGAAAGGGACTAATGGGCGCTGCGACTTCGTATCTTTCAGGAGATATGAAGGGTGTGATGAGCGGCGTGACATCTGTTTTCAAAGGTGCTACTGGTAACGGAAGGAAGGCGGAGGAATATTCTAAGAAAACTCGTAGTAGCCCGGCTGATGTGGTATGTCTTCATTTTTATTGGTGGATCATTAGAATCTCGCTGAGCTTTCCATAGGTCAGTTTCAGTGGTTGCAAGGACTCCCAGACTAGGTATGAGTTCTTATCTTAAACAGGTAGATACCGTTTGCTAACTGAATACCTTCCAGTGCCGATACCGTCGAGGCTGGTCAAGCTACTGGGGCCATGAGTTATTCTTTCATTAAAGCGCTCGGTACGTTTCTATGATTTATCAGCTGCGCAGAGCTATGCCTCATGCTCTCTTCAGAAACCAATTCCCAACAGAGCTATCAGCAGCTGTTAGGCAGCGTTAGGACTATTCTTAGGCAAGGTCAATATGACCAGAGGCCTCAGGTATGTACTTTCTAAGATCTATATCCAACATTGTCTTATATGATCACCTTATTCTCTAGTTGTCGAGTTCTCATCCTATGGTATGCGAGTCTCCTTTAAACGACATGGGACAGGACTAACTTCCTTTCTGTTCAGGATACCAGCATTATTTTCATTGCATAATCATCGTTTTGCGTGCAATAATTATTGAATAACGTATATCGAAGAAATAGGCGATAAGATACTATTTGGCTCAAATGTTGTTCTACTTATGTATTCAGTATTTTCTTGGACTATTTCGTATGGGGCCTAATATAGGCACAGGATATAAATTATGAGGACTGGTCGCGTCGCAACATTTGTATCTGAAGATAATAAGAGATAACAGAGCTAAATATACTCCTGATACCCATACTAAAGTCTAGTACTATGTCCGAAACTTGCCTAAGACTGCCAAATGTCACTGCGAGATTCGAAAAATCTAGGCGCATCGCCGTACATGAATAGATAGATAATGAGTAATACTATCACTCCGCTGGAAGCGACGCAAAATGACCGTTTGGCTGCCGGACGGAAGGAGATAGTACTAAATTATTCAAAACTTTGTATAGTCATAACTCATAATACACAGAATTCTTCCCAAATATAATATTTAGAATTGAAGCATTGTCTGAGGATGCCGCCGTGACCCGTGTTTATAGTCTTTCCGGCATATATATAAAACAACATTATAACCTACGCGTAATACGTGTGTGAAGTGTGAAAGCTTCAGAGTGAGCTGGTGCATCTGGGCATGTATGTTTACACTGTCATTTTGCCCGGCAACCCTTTCTCTCCCTCCTGGAGCCTCGCTCAGTACCGATCTTACTTCGGTTGACTAACGAAAATTCTCCTTCAAATATGTGTCCACAATTCTCATTAAGAGTCCGAAGTCATACAAAGGAGGGGTGCGGAAATATTGAGGAGTGTAACCACTACCTTGCTGCGCCACTTCTAGCGGAGCGATAGTAGCGCGTCAGCGCCCATTAGATTCAATCCGGCCATGGGTGGCTGCCACAGCAGCCAGGCCGCTTTGCGTCTAAATTGCCCTTACTTAATCTCGTTCCCTATTCTTGCATGCTCCCATCTCCGATAAACTGCTCATAATGTCGAATTATCCTCCTCATCCTCCTGCCGGTTTCCTGTGCGTACTTTAAAAGCATTCGCGACGTTCTGAGAGCATAGATCTAACTTCGTACTGTTCAGTTTCCCTGGTTCACCGTAAGGATGCGCGGATCACTCAGCTTCAAATTTATTTATTTACTTTGATTATTTTATATAGTCAAGGGATTTGGTACGAGTTGGCTTCGCCTGGAGGCTATCCTCCGCCCGCTGGAAACCACTTCCTGCCCGCTGGAGGCTACCCACCACCCCCGGGACCTGCGCCTCCATTCCCTACACCGACATTTCCTACGCCGAGCTATCCATCTCCATATGGACCTTCACCAGGGTCTATTTCTCCCTTAATGTGATTAGAAAATATATCTATGTATAGTCGTGAAACCTATACTTACTAGGTACCCGGCTCAAAGCTCTGTGAACAGAGATTTTTATGGTCAGCAACCTCGCCATCCTCATGGACAAACATCGCACCATATCCCTTTCCCGCAGCCTTTTCACCAACAACAGGGACCTCCTCAACAGAATTATAGGTCTCCTCCTCCTCCGCATCAACAGAATCATAGGCCTCATCCTCAACAACAACAACAGAATCATAGGCCTCCTTCTGCTTCTCAACAGGAACATATTCATAGGCCTCCTCATCCTCCTCAACAGAATAATAGACCTCCTCTTTCTCCTCCTCGACAGAATCATGGACCTCAGGCTCAGCAATATGCTCCGCCTCGTACGTCTTACTTATTTGTGCCAATATTATCTTGCGCTGATTTGAAGAACAGCACCCCGTTTGTATTGTTAATGTGGCTTATAGTCGTGACATTCATATGCACTGTTGAATGCAGATATGCCGCCTTCTGGTGTCCAGCTTTATGGTCCTCAATTTTCCGGAGATAACCAGCAGATTTTGCAGCCTTGCTTCCAGTATTCTCAATGTATCGGCAAGAAGAAGGTCGTGGCAGTAAGCCCAGAAAGATGACCTGTCATTGGTCATTGTATGCTAAGAGACCGCGCCCTTAGATTGGTATCAATTATATTGGAATGCCAGGTATTGAACTTGAAGGATGTCATAATGACGTGACAAATCTTGTGAAATTTTTATGCGGTACGTACCCTATTGCTAAAAGGGAGTTCATACATAATCGATTATGCAGAGAAATTCCGTTACAAGCGTGAAGATATTCGGCTCCTGACTGATGACCCTGCCAACAGGAATAAGCCTACGAGGACTAGGATTGTAGGTCCAGTGGTGCAAATTCGTCTTCTTCATAAACTCAGTTTCTACGTACAGATTGCCGCGATGCAGTGGCTAGTTAAAGATGCCCAACCTAATGATTCCCTGTTCTTCTACTGTTCGTAGCCATATTTTGGGTTTTCACGTGTATTGCTCATCTTTTTTCAGACTCTGGTCATGGTGGTCAGACTAAGGATCGTGATGGCGATGAAAGGGATGGCTTCGATGAAGGTTTGTTTGTCTCTCAGATCCTCTTGATTGTGTATTGATCGCTTCCTTAGCTATTGTTCCTGTTGATTATGTTAATTATAAACCGCTTGTCAGTGGATATATCGTTGACGATGAAATGCATGAAATCATGGTACGTGTGTTGCGCATTGGGTCACTATTATTTCTGAAAAGGAATCTAGGTTAAACCTCTTCCTGCTGGCTGCCGTCTGACTGTAAGTATACAATTGCTTGAGAATATAAACCTCAAACCCTGAGGATAATCACAGGCTATCTTCGATGTATGTTATGCCTTCATTCGTCACAAAGTAGCTGCTGACGGCTTTTTAGTCTTGTCACTCTGGTTCTGCCCTTGATCTGCCCTACGTCGTTAGTCAATCTATCTACATTGATAATTCACTATTAAACCCCTTTTTCAGTATTCCACCGAAGGCAAACTCAAAGAGCCCAACTTGACGCTCGAAGCATGGAAGGAATTAATGGATGTCATGGTTTGCACCGTGTCAGGAGATATGAAAGGGGCGATGCGTCGCTTCTCATCTGCTGTCAAAATTGTTACTGTTGGTCGGAGGGCGGATGAACATGCTAGGAAAACTCGTACTAGCCCTGCTGATGTGGTATGTCTTCATTTACTAGCGACGGATGACTCGAGTCTCACTCAACGTTCAATAGGTCAGTTTCAGTGGTTGCAAGGACTCCCAGATTGGGTACGAATTACCATATCACATGTATAGATTCAGATTTCTAACCGAATAACTTCCAGTGTCGATACGTACCAGGCTGGTGAAGCCACTGGGGCCATGAGTTATGCTTTCATGAAAGCTCTTAGTGCGTTTCTATAGCCTATTGCTATATTGAAGGAACATCTCACCCTTTCTTTAGAAAAAAATCCCCAGCAGAGTTACCAGGAGCTGTTAAATAACATTAGGACGATTCTTAAGCAAGAGAACTATGCCCAGAAGCCTCAGGTATGTGCTTTGCAGCAAGAATATAGTTAAACGTTGTGTTGACAATGACATGGCTACGTTGTTCTCTAGCTGTCAAGTTCTCATCCTATGGTATGTGACCGTCTGATTAATAGCACATAATACTAATGTCGTTTCTGTTCAGGATACGAACATCCTTTTCATTGTTTAACCGCCGTCGTTGGTGATCGGTGTCGATCGTTTAAGTTCTATGTTTTCTTTGCTCTCGTGCTACCTTTGTTTTTCGTTCTGTGATAAATCTATGTTTCTACTCTGGGAATTTGGAAATGTATGTTTATTGTGATCTTATTTCTATGTTTGTTTCTATATTTTTGTATACTATATATATAATTATCTTTGAGTGTAAGATACAGGACTGGGCACGAAGGGTAGCGTTTAGATATGACGCTAGTAAATGGTGCAAGACTCGTAAAGCCCCATTAGTCTGGAAATTGGTTCTACATTAATTGCCCTACTGACTACATATGTCCATCGTCTTTGCCGGCAAACCAAGATGCCAGAGATCTCAACCTCCGTCGAGGGTTGACATCAGGTTCATGCCAACCAGTACATACCCAATACACCTCTGCTGATTCCGAGCGACTCGATTTGGGCTTAAAGCGATGGATATGCTTGAAGCGTGTGTTGAGGTGTGTTTTCTGGAATTCACGGGTATCTGGATGTTCAAAGTATTTCATTCTATAAATAAATACGAAGAAATAAGCAATTGATTCAGGGACCCTTTTCTCGCAGCTTACACTAAATTTCCACCTTTTCTTAGATGTCGCTGGGCAAATTCGAAGACGGCTTCCGACAGACGAAGGGAGTTTGCAATGTCGGCTGTGGTATTTCCAGTCGCATTAGCAGCCATATCTGAGAGGATTAAATCAACGGAAGGTGAATCCAACGTGGTTTGAGGAAGAACTGAGGTTGTTCGAGGAAGAACCAACGTGGTTCGAGGAAGAACGCGTCCCAGCCGCTCTGTGGCCAGTGGAGAAAGAAAATCGGCTTGGATGGTCTGCACTCCTTCAATGTGGTCTATTCTCTTGAGGTCCAGAGCAATGATTGATGTTGAATCTTCCTGATTAGTCAGATGGTCGCTCCAAAGTTCTTCGTCCACAATTCGCTTTAAACCAAAGGAACGTTCGATAGGCTTCTCTGGAATTGACTTCTTCTTCAAGCTCTCTTCTATTAACCTGAGTGCCGTTACTTGAGACCATCCACCCGGGGCTGCACCAAGATCGACCACGACTCTAGGATGATAATTTTCTGTCCCAAATATCTGGAACTCGCGGTCTATTTCCAATAGCTTGATTGCACTGCGAGACCTGAAAGTAAACCCCTCCTTAACGCGCTGTTTAACGTAGGGGTCTCGAGAATGCCTTGTCAACCATTGCTTCGATGAACTGGAAAGTTTGAGAAGACGAGGCGAAGGGTGCATGTGACAGTTGACGTCAGTGACTCCGTGGTCACGTTCGGGAAGTTCAGAGTCTTGCACTGACCAAATGTCCAACGCTCCCAAAGCCGTCCAGGAGACCATTTTTGGACCATTCATTGACGAAGAATTTTTTTACTATAATGATCACTCTATATTAGGACTGGTCTCCCTTAGACTTTATCGAGAAGGACAAGGTTATATCGGTTTTGAGGACTTAGAACCCATTTACGCACTGGGGAAAGACGGTCAGCTAGACGATGTCTTCTTTTCTGGGATAGTGACTTTGACAAAGGTATATTTTTCATTTATAATATTTATTTTATCCTCTGATGCCATGGTTCCCCGTCTCTCATTCATGAAGACAAAATGTTTATCGAGTAATGGATTCGCTATCCTGTTAGGACAAGTTCGGGAGAAGGCTGCGACGGTAAATCCGCAGGTTTTACGAAAATGGTGTAAAGACGAAAATATCAAGGTCGAATTGTTCTGCCAGCTGAAGAATATGCCTGTGTGCTATTTGGGTATGTTTCGAAGCCCTGATCTTCGTGATTTGACCTAGATTAAGGTTGAAACCCAACAGTCAGAGCCCGCATGGATTCTATTATGATAGTCTCTAACAATAAAATTAAGTAATTATTCAAATTTATTACCTTGTATAAGCCCTGACAATATTGTACTTTATTCAGCAAACATGCGCAACGACGTTACTGGGTGGAATCTTTCCATATTGCTTGCTTTGAACGAAGCGAATCAGTTCTTCGACGGTACATGGTATTGGCTTTCATCTTCGGTACCATAACTAGAAACCGTAAGACTGTTTCTCGCGAAGAACGTGATGTTCACTGGCTTGTGCAGCAATATATGGACGACTACGATAGAATCTTCCCCAATCGCTTGAAGCCCACCCTTCATCGCTCGGAGGTCTACGATCATTTTGCAATCCATAGCAGTTGGCTCAAGAACATATTCGACACGAGCTGGGATTGGGTGAACAAGGCTAAATGGACCGACTGGGTCGAACAGGCAGAAAAGCTAAAAGAAAGCGCAAGTGATGGGAATAAATGGGGGAAACCTATAAAGCGCGTACCAGTGGAGACAGATGCGCAAGCAGAAGAAGACGAAGAGGATGACGTTCTCCATGCAAGTACCCAGTGATGATTAGGCTTCGCTGTGTCTGATCTTGCCTCTCTAGGTTCCAGATCTTCCAGATCCCGACGCTGAAGTTGAAAGTGAAAGCGAATTTGAATTGTCGTCCTGTTCATCCGAAGATGATAGTTTGGAGGATGAACCAAATCATTTTATTCATCATTCTGTGGATATGTCGGTTTTACATAAGGGCCTTTTCAAAGAAATGTCCCCTCCCACTTTCCTCTGGTTGTGCGACATCACGGCCAAATGCAAATTCCGAATCGACCTCCATGCTTGTCGCGAACAAGATCTTCCATGCATGAAAACGCTTTCTTCCCATGAAAAAGAGCATTTGAGATCTGGGAAGTGGCACCTTGCTGAAAAGAAACTAGCTAGGATATGGATTAAAATGTGCCAGTCACATATGGATTGGCATTGGAAGGAAGTCGGACTAAAAGTTGATCATGATCTCCGCACGGTTATTTCATCGACCTCCGAGTCCCTGGATGATCCCCAAGCTCCTGATGATATCCTAGTTAAAGAGGAAGACGTATAACACGAGGAATAATTGACTGGATCAGAATTTTCCGTTCGAAGTCCAGAATGAATTTGGATTGTATATTTCGTGTCACTACTTAATTCTATCCTCATATTTTCATTTTCATTTTTCCTTCGTCCTCGGTTTTTCGTTGCATATACCTCAGAACCACTAGTATCTTCGTGTAAGTAATATATCAGTAATAATTAGTTCAGTGTATCATCAAATCCAATATTCAGAAAATATTCACTGTGTCCAGCACGCGTATGGAGTCCTGTGGGCGCAGCATGACGCGCTCTGGTAGGAACTTTATTTCTTTGCACGAACACGCACGAACACATGCATGATGTTTCCTGGTTTTAAACATGTCGAGTCTTTTGGTCCAGATGAAGAATACGAAGAAGAAGAGGAAGTTTGCTATATCTCATTAGACTTAGGTTCAAACGTGGACAAAGCTTTGCTGCCGAACACTTCAGAATATCGACTGGTCGTGAGCATTCACATTGTAACTTATGAACTCAGATGATAGCCAGCCGTTACAGGGACTTGATGCGCCAAATCCTATGTTGCAACTCTCCGGGACATTCTTTAAGGGCAGACATGAAGAGCTAGTCGGGACAGAATTGTTGTTTACAGACGGACGCGGTTGAGTAATACCCTGATGGTCTTCGAAGATTCACTTACATATAAATACAGACGATTCAGATCTTTCACGTCGATTTGTTGTCCCGGTTGGAACCGCCGAACAAAGAATAAAATTCGACCAGGTCGAACTCAAACCCAAGGATGACTCTGCCCAGGACAGCGGAAGCCATGATCAACATGGCCCAAAACCGAAGGATTCAACGGTCTCAAAATCAAGTACACGCGGGAAAGCTGGAAGAGGGCGTGGTAGAGCAAAGAGTTCACGGAAAGGCAAAGAGCGAGCTACGAGTATGCAGCCGGGAGAGCAAATCATTGATCTGAACACACCTGGGTATGTTTTTATGATCTTTCGCCAAATTGTTAGCCCTGACTATATAATTTAAAGACCAAGTACATAACAAGGAATCCTATCCTTTTGTTTGAGGATTTTGGACCTTTTTCCTATCCAGCAGTCTTTTAAGAGCATCTTCTCCCTCAATCTCAATAAAGGCGGCGTCTATCATTGAGGATTCTCTTTATATGGTACGGTTTCCTCATTGTATAGGTTTATAGCAGTGTTATGAGCTCTACGGTACGGCTCTACGGTACGTCCTAGTATGTGCCACGCATGGTCACTACTGTAATAGGCTACCACCCACCTGGGTTCTTGGAGAAGGAAGGATCGTATCCAGTGATGGGACACGTATGATACCATAGCGAGGCGATTCAATGTTGGTGAAAATAGATGATATGTCTATCGCATCGCTTCATGTTGAATACTACCGTGTGGATAAGGTCGTTGTTACCCGTGAGAATATCCACACGAGTGACCAACGTTCGTTGAAACTGACCCATCCTCTCCCATCCTCTCTCTACAGTCTCCCGATCTTCATCAAAAAAAGGCGCTCTTCCACATGGTCCGCAGCCTGGATAATGGGAAATCTGCAGAGTTGCTGTCATGGGAAGACGGCGTTATAGTGTCCAAAGTATATATATGATTTATGATCTATTTGCAGACTAAAATATCCTTAGAGAATCCTATAGTAGAGTCACATTCTGGTCGTGTGAGCCAAATATCGGAAGATCACCAATGGCTATCAGCGGCACTCACAGAAATCATTGAGCCGTATCAAAGTTCTCAACTATTCTCGATGCATATGCTGGCATATGCGCACTGACGAACTATGTCTTCCCTGTCTGAGGGAGCATACTACATTGGATTGCGTGCCTCATTATATTTTCATCGTTATGTCGCTTCACCTACTAGCCTGCATGACAGTCGAGCTTGCAGCCCAATCCCTTGAAGCCGTTTCACACGTGGGTTGAATCTAGTCAACAGGGAAGTTAGTGACTTGCCCCATGATGTAGTATAAGTATTCTGCTATATGGGTAGTCGACGATACCACGATGTTCTCCTGGACGTTGCTCTGTGTGCTACTAACTATTGCGAGGCTAGAAAATGTCCTTGCTGCACCCGCTGCAAACCTGTCTACGGTTACCGAACCTGATCCTACAACTTTTGTCAATGTAACGTTGGGCAATAATGTATTTATTGATAAGGTGAGAAACTCAGCCATTTTGATCATTTTCGGTATTATTCAATTCTTGGGCTACAGGGAATGGTGGCATTTGGTTTAATTCCCGCAGCTTTCAGGGAATCTACTGGAGATACGTTCGGTGGAGTGGGTTCGGCTATTGCCTTTAAGCGAGGTACCTGGAAGAAGAACAAGGATGGGACCTTCAGTGGAACCCTGACTGTTCAGCCGGATCGAGGATTCAACATGTAATCTTACACGTTACGAAGATCGAATGCGTGCTTATTTTTATTATGACAGAATTACTACAATTGATTATCAGGCTCGCCAGCATCAAGTCGACTTTACCTTGATTCCTTATTATGCGTCAACGCCCTTATCCTTCAATGATTCCCAGACAACACTGCAGCTGAACTACAAATCAACCTTGTTGTATTCAGAAATCACAAGGAATCCCACTACTGGCTTGGATGCCCTTGGAGTGCGAAAAGGGATCTCCTTAGGACCGCTGCAGATCGCACCCCCGGAACCTATTGCCAATGCTACGTTCAACCGTATTACCATAGACGCAGAGGGTTTAGTTCTAAACAAAGATGGCTCGTGCGTACACTTCATTGTTATTGAATTATTTATTGACAGACATTTCCATATAGGTTCTGGGTAGGCGACGAATACGGACCATACGTATACCTGTTCTCTGGGACAGGTATTCTTCTTAAGTCTATCGCGCCTCCCAATGCCATTCTTCCATTCCAAATCGATCCCGTCACTTCTAAACCTGTTCTGAATTTCACTTCAGTTGTTGACCCAGTCACCGGAAGAGAAGGCAATCAAGGTATGCCAACAGTTAAATTGCTTATATAGCTGTTCTCCTTATAATATGCTCTTTCCGCAGGTTTTGAAGGGTATGGTATTTTTAATTCACGAGCCATTGACTACCATACTGAATCAATTCTTGTAAAGCCTTACCGCTAATCCTAGTGGTTCCATGATCTATGCTGTTTTACAGAGTGCAACTATTCAAGACGGCGGAGCTTCCAAGACCACCTCCAGATTCACTCGGTTCCTTGCTTATGATGTTTCTAATCCCTTGCTGCCACCTACACTTAAGGCCGAGTACGTCGTACCTTTACCCCAGGTGCGTTAGTTTTACAGCACATGGAGATATCATGGGAGACCTTATCTATATTTCAGAAAGCTTCCAATGGAAATACTTTTGCACAATCGGAAGTCCATTACCTCACAGATACACAATTCTTAATCCTTGCGCGTGATGCAGACGGCAACGGTGATGGTGTTGGAAACGAGAAGTCAACGTACAAGTAAGTGTCGACCTTTTTCACGTTAAAAAGGCGATGATACTAATAATTTGAAAAGGTCTATCGATTTGTTCGACATTTCTAATGCGACAAATATCGCACATACGAAGTTTGATGACCCAGCAAATCCGATTTCACCGAACGGGACTCTCGTTTCTGAAATCACACCTGCCCTCTACCAGCCCTTCGTGACCTTACTTGATAAGGTCCAACTTGGTCGTTTCGGTCTGCACAATGGTGAGAGTTTCATTGCTACCATAGCTGTCATCTTACTGAGTTCTGGCTCGCAAGGCAAACCACTTGATCCGACACTTATCTGCGGAAAATGGGAAAGCATCGCACTGGCCCCTGTTGAAGATCCTGATTTCCCCGATGATTACTTCATTTTCACCGTCGTACGTATCATCCTCTTTTTGTTCATCGTCAGCCACCTTAGCCCACTTTTGCAGGCCGATAACGACTTCCAGACAACAAATGGATTTATCGTGGGTCAGCCATATAACGCTGGTGCCGACGTTGATACACAGTTCATGGTATTCCGTGCGACTCTCCCTACTGTAAAACGCGGTAGTGTACAACAGGCTATTGGGATCTGAGGAATGCACGACTTCTTGAACATGAAGATTATGTATATTACGAAATCAATAAAAATGAACAGCATACTTTTTGTAATTGGAAGCGTCGAGTTGTGGACGCGTTGTGGACCACTCGTTCCGAGCCAACTGTGAGAACCAAGCAGCCCTGATGGCCCTTTATAGCCAAGGTTGTACCAGCATGCCTCGTGTTCGGGTATAATTGTCTTCAATTCTGTCATAGGCGGGGCCTGCTTTCGAAAGCGCTGCGCAATATTGGCTATACCCTCCACAATCCTTCATCGCCATGAGTCAGTACCCTAACGGTTATTATGGTCCTACGAACTACGCAGCTAGGAAAAAGGAGAGGAATAATAATAACGTAGCTGCTTCTGGCGCGTCGTATACAAATCCATATGCATATTACAACACACCCACAGCTGGATACTTCGATCATGCAGGAGTCGCCGCCGCCGCCCTACCACCAACTACGCCTGTTATTCCTCCCGCTCGAACGACCCCTTACGACTACGAATATGCCACTGCGCCATATCCCCCGAGATATCGTCGACCTTCCGACCCTGGG
Source organism: Sphaerobolus stellatus SS14 (assembly GCA_000827215.1). NCBI lineage: Eukaryota > Fungi > Basidiomycota > Agaricomycetes > Geastrales > Sphaerobolaceae > Sphaerobolus > Sphaerobolus stellatus. The sequence continues at coordinate 399,020 of KN837113.1, read as the reverse complement.
CCGCAGAATTATGAACCCAAGACTTCAATCACGACAACACGACGAGGAAAGGCTGCACGAACGTCTGAAGATATCCCTGGACGTTCACGAACTACTGCAATAGCAGCACTCCCAACAACGTTTCGCCCTGCAAGATCTGCCAGGAATTTGCCTCGGGCTCTTTCTCCTGGTACAGTCCTTCGCCACATACTCAGGACGAGCATAATTGATTTGAAGTCTAGATTTCATGTTTGTATCTCTCAGCTCTCATGATGTGCTTAGGATTTGTAATCTCGAGCCGGGGAGTGAGCTAGAATATGATATCGACAACCTGCTACGGACACACTGGCGTAGCGGCCCTGCCGGTCATCCGGAATTTAGAGATGGAGAATGGACAGTTAGCCTTGGAGGAGATGTTTGGACGGCTAATGGATTACATGGAATAAGGCAAGTTTTAGTTTAAAGCCGTTTATCTTTCAGGTGCATTATATTAATTTCTTTTCGTAGGGCCCGTCGGTTGATTCTGCACCTTTTCGTTATCTTGAGGCAGGCTGTGCGTATGATATGACTCTTACGCATCTTACCTGGAGACGGTATTGACAATCAGCACAGGGTTTGGGGTACCTTACCACTATTTCTACTAGCCACCCGGTAAGAAACTTTACTAAGTATATTCATTACACCATCTAAGTTTATATTAGTTCAAAGCTCCTCGACTCGTATTCACAACAATTACTCGGGAGGACAACCCTACCTACTTTATGATATCCTTCTCTATGAACCACCGCACTGTGCATATAATAGATGCGCCTGCGGACCTAGGGAAAACTCTCAGTAAAATACTAGCTGCAAAGCCTCTTCCACCCAAGCCATCAGAATCAGATTATTACAAAGGATCACAAACTGCTGTCACTCAGGAACACAAGGGTGTCCTTGAAATAACCACAGAGATTGGTTTGTGCTCAATATTATGTGGTCGATGATAAACTGAAAAATAGTTCAGGTACCAGAGGGGACTTGGAGCTGATGATGAGCGGTGTTCTCAAAATAATTTCCTCTACAGGTTGGGCTTTCGAAGCCAGTGTTCCGTTCGGAAAGTGTGGGCTATTTGGATACAAAGGTCGCAGAGAAGTCTGGATGTTCCGGAGAACTCATGAACCAGAAGATTCAAGATATACTGAGTTCGAACCGCCTTATCCTGAGGAACGCTACTATGGACGATGATATCTTTAACACGCTTTCTTTTATTTTTCTTTTATTGATTATTTTTGGATGTTACTAGTCATGTTTTCTATTTGAGTATAGTATTGAGGTATTTGTTTCATTCCTGGTTGATCTGGATCTCTGCTTTGTATTTATATTCGTGATGCAAACTGGAACCAATATATTAGACATCTTTATGCAAAATAAACCCAAAAGATTAAAAAAAAAATAAAGCGGAATAAAGTTAGTCTATGAGTATTGTGCTGCGATCAAAGCCTTTCGCGGCCCGTATGTTAAGAATGCCACCTGCGAAACTAGATAAGGCATGCCCATAAAAGAAAGCTGACTCTGCTGCCACCCTCTGTTCAACTAAACCTAAAATATCCGTATAAATTAAAGGCCACCCAAAAGTTCGTCTATCTTCGATTGTCAAAAGGTTATTAATGAGTATAGCTGAATTGTTCCGCAGGTATTCCAAGCCTTTGTCACTCCGCTCATCGGTTGCAATGAAAAACCTACAATAAGAAAGAAAGTATAATATATAAGCTCATATAGTTCAAGTGTTACGCTGGGCGGAGAGACTTACGGATCGCCTTCGCGTGGTGACAAACTCAGGTCCGCTTTATTTCCATGAGAATGAAGCAGTAATTTCCGTATTGTACTGCGTCCTGCACTGAAGCGATCCTTCACACGCTTCAAGTGAGCCGCGAGGTCTTTCTCCATTGCCCAACCGACTGTAGAGAAATCACCGCGTCGCATGTGCGCGGACATCCACATACGACCATCACAGAGTTCCCGCATGCGCATTGCAATTTTGTCGGTTAGGTCTCGAACAGGAGGAATCGGTATCAGTGTATGCAACACGGAATTGGCGAATTCGTCACGAGCTGCAGCTGTCGTAAATCGGAGGCCACCCTAATGGAACAAGAATTAGCTTTTGCGTCGATGAAAGTGAGTCCATTAAGACTTACAGCTTTCCGACCAAGATGCGTTTCGCCTTCAAGTAGTAGAACCTCGGTATTGACAGTGAAGTCTTCAACAAAACCGCGGACTCGTGAGCGGGGAACTACCTCGCGAATTGGGTCGACTACAGCCTTTATGTATTCTAATCCTGCGCTATCATCCGGAAATTAATAAAAGAATGATCGTAGGATACGGTGATGAACTTACGCTCCCATAAAGGAATATGTAGCCACCCAACCACCTGCGTGGAATAAACGTTCTGCCTCTTGATCACTGTCTATGTTAAAACCATGGGATTCTAAGGCATCAACCGCGTCATCCCATGTCAATGTTTTCCTATCGCCAATAGCACCCCTTAACACCTTTTCAACTTGTGGATCAATGGTCTTCAATACTGGGAGACCTTTTGTGGTATCGACTCGAATTGTCTTGTCAGAATCATATTGCGAATTTGGTATGACATGGATGGGAGGAAATGTGTCCTCCTCAAGATTTCCGCGGTTCCAATCTCCGGCAAGAGACTCATAAAGGGGATCTAGCCCATGAATTTCGAAGAATTCAGAAGTAAGAATAACTGGATAGTGGGATCGAAGATGAGGCAGGTCCAACATTAGCTATTAACCAAGAATTAAATCAACATCAACATGTGGGCTGAGTATTTGAACGCACCTGTATAGGAAGCTGCCACGCAAGAGTGCTGATATTAGCACCATTCCAACCATCCCATCCGATGACTTCTTCTCTGTCAACGAATAAGCCATATCGAGAGCATACGACTCTGCAATGTGTCAAAATCTTTTTGTTTCATATTCCAATGAAAACAGCTCACATATCGAATTCGCAGGATCTTGCATAAACGTATGAAGGCAAAACCAGCACTCGATTCAGAAGTTTCGCATGCAATAATGAAGCTTCAATGATATAACGTAGCTATGCCATGGTATTCTTCAGCACTTTTTTCAAATGGGATGATATGGAAGTAACACATACGTTATTCCAACCCAATCCAACACTCCAGTCCCGCACGTAATATCCATTACTTCCGGCAACTAGAGCTCTTAGTTCAAGTATGCTGAGTCTTGCGCTGTCGATACTCCATGTTTCTGATTCGCGTGGGCGATGAGAATTTGGCCACAAGAAAGGCGGTGGCGATGGCGGCGAATGGAAGAAAAGAAATAGTACGCTTCCGATGGTCAACACTACAATGCCTTTGAACCATCCTCGAGTTCTCCTGGGTATCTGCAGAGGCATAGTAACGTTACGACATGTGTATAGGGTGCGCAAGGTTACCACATCAAGGAACACGTTGGTTGGGGGTGTTGTGTGTCAAGCCGTGGCCGTAGATTCCGCACCCGGCTTACTCGAAGCCAGGTTTAAATTTCATCAAATTGCATGATAGCTGTACTCAATTCTGTCTTTTTCGTCACACCTGCCTCGATCACTAAACCATGGCTCTCAACCTCGCTCAAATTGTGGAACATGCAAAACACCTCCAGAAGTGTTTTCTCGTATCCTGCGATGCGCTTGGCACTCGATCGTGGTTTCCACTCCTTCCGCCCTCATGCCGAAGCTCTTTCAGGGGCAATTGGCAAAGACAGAATTGAGCAGATTTAATTCATCTATATATAACAAGGTACACCGAACGGAGGCATCTAAAAACCATATATCCCATCTATCAGCCCAAGTGTAACTCTACACCATCTTCACAACCTTCGATCCGTCAACGACGCCCGCTAGGCTTAGCGCGTCGACCGGAGCGTCTGCGGAAGGTCGGCGAGCGAGTAAGGTGTCCCACCAGCCAAACAAGAAATCGCGAGCAATCAACTTAAACCATGGGGTGAAAGAGTTCTCTGTCAAAGTCTACGTCAAAACCTGTACACTATAGGCATAAAATGATACGTACTGGGATCGTCAAACATAACCTGCAACTCTTCCCTCGATACATACTTATAGTCGCGAATTTCGTTAGGATTCGGGTTTACAGTTACATCGGCAGTAAGGAACAGGATGTAATCAACTATAAAAGGTTCATTAGTATCTCCAAGTTCCGGTTTTGCAGAATTGAGGCATACCTTCGTGCTCTCCCCATGGCCCATCGGATGGCGCAAGGTAATGTATGCGGGTTAGATACTGAAGTTTATCGATTGAAGTTTGTTCTCGGGGAATCCCTAATTCATGGTCTAATTTGCGAATGGCTGCAACCTTAACACCTGGAGGAAGATATCAATCTCTGTTCGAAGCGGCCTGCATGCGCGACATACCGTGTTGATTCTCCTCCACTTTCTCTTCTTCAAAATCGTCTAGGGGGTGTGAACAGCAAGTATTTGTCCACATGTCTGGAAATGTGATCTTTTCAGAGGCCCGTTGCTGCAATAGGAGTTTCCCATCGGAAGGTCTGAAAACGAAGGCCGAAAAGGCTCGGTGTAGGAGCCCCTTGTTAATATTTTCCATTAAGTGACCTGGACGGTCATTCAATATTTAGATGGAGTCAAGATCTGATATCTATGCTCACAGGTTTTCTTGTCTGCAGCTCCCACTGCTCGGTCTTGCTCATCTACAAGGATACATCTTTCCTCCATAAGCCGTGACTGTTCAGCATCGTAAGTCGAAAGATCAACTGTTGCTAGTTGCGATCCGGTGACGGTTGCAGACATGGTATAGTTTCGTCTGGATTGAGAACGATTGTGGATGGGAGAATAGCACTGTGATGGCAGGATATAGGAAGAGAGTAAAAATGGCTGGAAAGGTGGTGCCACTGGTGTAAAGAGCCGCGCGGTAATTCTCGAAGCACTGGTTTGCCGTTGGTACTGAAGGCTCGCAAATGTCCCATGTCTGTTCAGAACAAGCGTATAATGTCTTCTAACCGCGCCGGTCAAGTACTTCATGTTTTGTAGATACTCAAATCATAATAGACATAAGAGGCAGTTGATGCTCACGACTTTCTATTGGCCTATCTGGCAATCTAACCTGGCGCTCTTTTTGAGCCAACATCTATACCAAGACCGTCGTCTTCGGGGCTCGGGCAGACTATGATATTGATATACTATCCAGCTGATATCTATTCTTTTCGCAAGAAGGCTCTGGAAGCATAATATGGGGTTCAACCAACCGGATATCATGACGGGGCTCGATAATCATACTCTGCTTCTACAGTCTAAATACTTCTATTTGCCTAATTTCAAATAACTTAGGCTTACCACTAATATTAGTTTTACTATAATTTGGCCACCACACTTCGCATCTTCAACTTCTCCGTGGTTAGACCACCTTTTAATCCCGAACATCCATACCAGGGACTTATCCGGACATTTTCTTTAAACCTGATCACGAGTATTTCATCTAACAAAATCAACAGACATCTAATGAATATCGCTGTTCCTCGTCTCCCCTCACTTCCCCTCACTTTATGCATTGTAGGCTGTAACCAGCTGCTTTAGGATAGCGATCATGATGGATCCTGTACTGCGACCCTTGTTTCTCGTCCAGTTCCTACGAATAAGTACAAAATCATTTATCAGCGGAGCTGCCAAATACTCGTGAGGCGAATTTACATTAAAGCAGTGTACTGAACAACTACAGCTACCTCGAGGCCTTGTCTATCGCGGTCTCTTATTGGTGCGACGCGTTTAGAGACGTCATTTCGGCCAGCGTGTGGATTATATCCCTAGTTCATCGGCCCCTGGTACTATGACCCTACTTCTTCAATACAATTTCCGAAGTATACAATCCCGAATATCATCTTACCAGTCTACTTTCGGGGTAAACCTCCGCGTTTATTAGATTACCCAAGCTCGGTGCTTCACAAATTTGGAGTACGCGGAAAAGCGCACCCGCTCTGTCTAGATTATTCCTCCTTCCCCTTCACTGCCAATCCAGATGCAATTGTTCACTGCTGCCTCCCTTTGTTGATATCCCTTTCAAAATGCAAAATCGTTGCGAGGGTACTATCTAAGCTTAAGAAGTCTGCTGCGCTTTCCGATTCTCCACTAGTTTCCCCGCAAGTAGACTTGATGGTGCCGTTGACAAATGCATAGATAAGTGGCAGTTATGTGTTGGCCTCGCAATTCGGCTGCCCGTTTCTCAGCGGCTGCCAATAGACTTGTTATTCCTGGGAAGGAACATCTTTGCCTTTACGAATTCTGAAGGATTGAGGATCTATCTCTGCAGAATTGACCCTTCTCGGGCACTTCTTCTGTCATTTTCGCACACTTTGTTTGACATTTGTTTGAACAAATGTATGCTGCTATAGCTAATACGAAGCCTTAGCTGTCTTGGTGTACCGCTCACCATCCTTCCCTGATATTTAGGCAGATTGCACGATTGATCGTTGAAAGAGCCAGTGATGTATGATCGCTTCCGAAAGGTAATGGTGTAATTTTCCCAATAAGTCTATTCATGATGCTCGTTGATCGGCGAATACAAGGATATAGAGAAGTTGTTCTCAAGGTTATTTCCTAACTCCTTCGGTACCTGAGCCTTACCCAATCGTATCCGAACTTCCTTGTCCACGAGCATGCGAGGAAGTATGATGACACTTTGGGTGAGAAGTACTAACATCTTTAATGCAGATATTGATACCATTACATGCCCTGAAGGAACATCTACTGTTGGAACAAGGGGACTCGGAGGCATCAATTCCCTTACGGCAGAATAGGACTGGTTTCCATGGAGGCTCATGTGGACAGACACTCACTTTCTATTTACCCCAGCTCTCAGACTTCGACAGACGGCCTGAATTAATTCTGAATGCTATATAGAATATATGCGTTCCTTACCTGCCAAGAAATCAGTATATAAGTACAGCCTCGATTTGTTATCCTCGTCCATGTGCTTGGGACTGTGCGCGGAGAAGTTTGTAGTTATACGGAGACTCCCTTTGAAAAAGAAGTTGCGAAGACAGCTAAAAACGTGGGATCACGACAAATTCCGCGTACAGTAGCGGATATGTCAAGTTAAAACCAGTATACTCGGGGCTAGGCGTTCATTATTTGTCTTGAAGTACATGTTAAGGGGAGTTCGCCATCGGCTGAGCGACATAGTTGACATGAAGTATCATAGTTTGCGTACGAGAAGGAAATAGATTTTATCGTTCACCGGTGGGTGGCTCGCGATCAGTTCTTGCCATGTGCGCATACATATGGCTTGTCAGGGAGTAACAGTAGGGCCAGGCGAGAGAATCCGTCAATAGAGGACGTGCGTCTAAGGGGTACTGTTAACTAGTTATTAGACGATGACAGTAATTGAGACGGGTATCAGGGGAGGGGTTAGCAGCCCACTAGAACTCGACTTTCATGAGAAGTTTTTGAGCGTCAGTTAACCACTTATCCTTTGATCTGAACCTATATAAGGTATGAGTAGCACTATCGAATGGGCGATTTTTGCGATATCAGATGGTTTATGCCTCGCAAAGATAGCTATAAACGGTGTGCCGTCACTTTGTGATGGTAGGTCCAGCTTTGTATAATTGCTGTGAGAACTTTGTTGGAAGCGGGACATTTCGATTTCGACGATCATTGGGCTTCTGAATAGACTGACTGCTTCATTTATCCCAAGGCTTAGGTAGATACAATTCAGAAGACAAACAGAGCAACTAATACTCGGTACAGGCCTAACGATGATGATATTGAACCCTAAATAAGTAATTCCCGAGCAAGGAGAAACGGTAAGATCTTTATTCAAAATTACAGCCTTTAAACTAACTATCAAACAGCGTAGAAAGCTTCCTTCAATAGAAAAGTTTGTAGCAAAGCCACTCCAGGGGAAAAGGCGATCTTGTAGTTAGGCTGATACATTACACGTCAGTTGCCAAGAGATTTTATGTAGCACTCAGCTGTTTGTAATTCATAGAAATCTCTTTCAGTTAAGGTATGGGGGGAAATACTTACCGAGTCGCTGTTGGTACCGATTGAACTGACGCAAATGTTGCTCATGCAGGATAAGTAAGTACACATTTTCTCACAATATACACGTATAGATTTGAATATTATATTAAAAATAGCATTATATTGTAATTCGACGTACTGATATTACCTCTGCAATTGAAGTAGGGGTTGATCTTGTTTCTTGGAAGAGTCACGATTGCGTGACGGCGCGTTGTGACTTCGGCGCGGCGCGGGCCGGTCAGACCGCTGCATAGACGTTGTGTCATTTGAGCTGGCCGAATGACTTCGCGATCTCGAGTATATAAGTTCGAATTCGCTGGCAATTTTCTTTCCTCATACCACTATCATCCTACCTAACCATGGCGAACCAAGATAGAAAGCTCAACTTGCTCATGTGTACGTGATTTCGTGGCCATCATTTGATTTTCGTTGATGAGATGTTATAGGTGGCACTGTGCGTTGAACCTGCGAAGAACTCGTGGATATTCAATGATAACCTATGTTTCTAGGGAGAATACACGACGGGTTGGACAGGTTCGGGGGCGTCTCAATCGGACAAGAAAGTACGTATACGGCTTAGTTCTGCGAGCCCTACGAAGTAGTAACTGATGTTCTCTTTCAGATCGGGGTCAGTCAAATTTTGTGTAAATATACCACATCATTTCTCGCTTGCTCATCGCGAACGACATAGGTGGTGGCCTTGACATTGTTTGACCTAAGAAGACTGGGGAAGGTAGAAATAGACGTCAGGTTCATTTGCGCAGCGCTGACAGTTGTGATTGAAGGTGGACAAGCTGGGGATGGTCGGGGTGAATGGAAAGAAATTCCCCGAAATCCGTCAACACCTGGAGAAGAACATCGCAGGCGTGTATGCGGATATGGATGTTTCGTGGGTTACGATGCATTGAAGTCTGAAGTGTCTGAAATTGAAATTTATCGCGATTAGGTTCAAGAGCTATCCGAAGGATAACCTCGTCGATGCTGAAGCTTGTTGGTTAATGTATTGTACTGAAATGTTTTTGTCCTGACTTGATTCATTCAGATAAGAGTGCAATCAATGAGCTTTCTCCCGGTGACGCTGTAGTTATCTTTACTCCCGACAGTAAGTGTTAAACCTCTGAAGTTGTATGCGCCACTTATCTTCTATATATAGGCACTCACTATGCTATCGCATTGTATGCGATCGAACACAAGCTTCATGTATTGGTGACGAAACCCGCGACGCAATTGTTAACTCACCACCAGGACCTGATCGAGAAAGCCAAGGAACACAATGTCGTCGTATTCGTCGAGCACCACAAGAGGTAGAGCCGTTGGCCCACACTCTAACTTCAACCAAGTATTAACCTGAAATCCCTGCACAGATTCGATCCTGCCTACAGCGATGCAAAAGCGCGTTCCGACGCGTTAGGAGAATTCAATTTCTTCTCTGCCTGGATGTCGCAGCCGAAGACCCAGCTCGAGACCTTCAAGGCTTGGGCAGGCAAGGATTCGGACATCTCGTATTACTTGTCCAGTCACCACATCGATATTTGCTGCTGGATGCTGCAAGACAAAGCATACCCGACGCGTGTCGTAGCTAGCGCCGCCACCGGAATTGCTACGAGCGAGCCTTTCAACTGCGTACCTCAGACCGAAGATACCATCACTCTTCTCGTAGATTGGCAATCGATTAAGAGCCCCAAGCATAAAGGCACCGGAGTGTATACCGCATCCTGGACGGCGCCAACGACGAGTGGCGTCCATAGTGCTCAGCACTGGTATTATATGGCAGAAAAGGTGGGCCTTTTTCTTACCAAAGCTTTTGACAATTAAACTTAGTGCCCGATTTTAGGGCGAGTTAACTCTCGATCAAGCACATCGAGGCTACGAGATGGTCACCGACGGGCAGGGGAAATCTTAGTCAGTGCCTTTCGATATTGTCCCTGTACGCATATACTGATCTCACTGACCAACCTCACTGATTACAGCTTCAACCCGTTCTATATGAAATATTCCTCCTCCGAAAGTGGTCATTTCGATGGCCAACGGGGATATGGCTACGTCTCCATCGAGAAATTTGTCGATGCGGCGCGCAGCGTAAATGCAGGGAAGACCCAGCCAGCGGACTATGATAAGCATGGATTGCCCACCATTGAGAACACCGTTCTCACTACGGCAATCCTCCACGCAGGAAGGATAAGTCTGGACGAAAAGAGGGCAGTGTATATCAAGCAGGAAAATGGAAAGTGGATACTGGAGTGATGATGTCGGCGAAAGAGGTAGACTAGTACGTGTTTGTCCTTTGTAGTATGTGGATCAAATACAATCAATATGTATACGATATATTGCGTGTTCGGGTTCTCTATAATCACGACCTCTTTATCTTGTCACCGGATCGTCTACGTTGCGCACGCGATTTCCAAGCCTGGTCATGTTCACGCTTACTGCTAGCGGGCCCTCTCGGTGAATCAAATGCGCCATGTATATCACTACATTGGGAATCGAAGCCGAACCAAGCTCAGGGTTGATTGTACGGAGCGGTAGTCGGACTGATTGGCGTGATAATGTGAGGGCGGTGGACAGCCTGTAGGAATTTAGGAATTTAGGACGTCTCGTAATGCCAATTTTACAACTATTAACGAACGACGAGCTGATGCGCGACTGAATGAGTACAATTTCGGAAAACATATCTTGGGGATTGCGAATACGATGATCACTGGGGGACTTCGCTCCTCCCATGGCATGCCGTACAGCTGTCGATACAGCCGTGACCCTTGCTGGTACATGCGCTGCCCAAGTCTGCCCTATACATTCACACACCTCGGGTCCTATCTGGTCGCTCGTGCGTTTATCCGATTGCATCTTTGGATCCCGGAATGATTGTCTAGAGTTGTCTAGTCGATCCAAGAAACCTGATGGAAGACGTCAGTAATATTGTGGATACACAAGCCGGGGCTCGGTGCGGAGCCCACGCTTTTAGTGTCGATGCAGCTCAGTCGGCAGTCAGGCGGATAAATAATTTCGTAGGAAACCTGGCGTCCTTTTTAGACCCCTGTATATTGTTCAACATGCGGATTGAGAGTGTGTAGAAATAAATGAACAATGGGGAAAAGTAAAGTAGTTGCAGGAGAAGAACTAGGAATGCGTGCGGTAAATGTATAATGCAAGGAAGAGGAATGCAGGGAATATGAATCCTCATGGGGGAGGAGCTTGTTGGCCGCGAGAAAATAATGATGTGCAGTGAACATAAAAATAAAATAAAAATGGGGAAAGAAAAGGATATAAACGATGAGGGGTAAAAGAGGCCAACAACCCGAACCGTGAGGAATAATGAATGTGAAATGGAGAGGAATAAGTGTATAAAAGAGGTGCAAACTAATATGATTGATGGGATGATGCATAGGAGAGTGAGTAATGAATGTGGAAGACAAGAAACCGAGAATAGGAGTTACTAAAGAAACAGTGTCCGGTGAATGACGAAAGGCCCGGATAATAATGGACTTTTTGGTCCGAAAAAAAAGGGCTACGTTTGTCAACACCGATGAAGGGGAATGCATATGCTGGGTAAGTTGCTTGAGGAGAGAAACAGATGGCGAAATGATAGTGTGTTGTTTGTATTGTTGTTGTTGTTGTTGTTGTTGTTGTCTGCGGTTGGATTGCGTGTATTGTGATACAATTTTTTGCATGGAACGCGGAAGTATCAATTTGAAGAGGAACAGGGTAATGCACGGGCGACCGAAACGTTCGAAATGCGTTTTGGTGTCAGAAAGAGGGGAGGGAGACGGTTACGAGTGCATGACCGTGGTACGATTGATATCGGTGAGCTTCAGACGGCCGAACGCGGCGGGCGCGTTGCTGGTATCGTCGGGAAGGTGCTTGACGGGAGACGGATGCGCGACGTGCATTTGCATGGAGGCGGGCAGGATATTCTCCTTGTCGTCAATACCACCAGCGGCCACAGTGAAGGGGTCACTGGAAGAGCCCATCGGTGTGACGGGCATATCGTCCGAGTCGATTGAGCTCATTGATGATGTACTCATCGGGGTGTTGACCAAGGACATCGACATATTAGCGAATACGTCCTTGCAGGGGGTGGTGGGGGGAAGCATCGCTAGAGGCTGGCGGACGAACCGGTGACCTTCTAGGTAGAATTGCAGGATATGGGTAGATGCTTTCGAGTAATGGGCCCACGAGTACTTCTTGACGAGAGTCTCGGAGAGGTCGTGGGAGGAGGTCGCGAGATACTTGTCAAGGTATTCCACAATATGCAGCGCGTCGTCGGTTTCCTCGAAAGGCTGCGATACCGTCAATATAGAGCCTCGGAGAAACCGCATATAATACGCACCCGTCGTGACTTGCCGCAGGTAAACCGGGCAAGTAATAACGCGCCCAACGCGATGGCAGAAGGGGTAAACATGACAAACTCGCGATGGAAGAGAGTGATCTCCATAAGGAACCGAGCTACGTGTTGGACTTTCTGGTCCTCTACGAAATGCTCGCAACAGGCTAGCCGCAACCAGGATTCTGCTGTGGGGTGGCCGACGATCCATTGAATGGTATCGAGGACGTGGTGTTCCATTTGGATAAATGCGGACTCCTCGTATTCAAATCGACAAATATCGGCGAGTTCGCTGACGCTTGGTACGCGTTCCTTTGCGTCTTCGAATTTTGCAGCGATCCAAAGGGCCGCACAGCCGACCAGTTGGTAGTGTTTAGTGAAGACGATGCGACGCGACACGTAGCGATCGACGATATTGAGGGTGAGGTAGAGGGTTTCTGGCCGAAGCCGGAACATGAGGTGCACTTCGACGAGGAAATCGACGAGGCAGGGCCTCATATGCCATTTAATTTCTGGCTGCTGGTCCATGGAGGTAACAGAGCCCATGGTAGACCGCTAGAGAAGGAAATAAGTATGGCGCGAATGGTGACACTCGCGGACGACGCACCTCCATGTCATGCATATACTGCAGAATGTCGAACCGGTACTCCTCCTCTAGCAGACGCGTATCTCTGATCTGGGTTAGCAGCTGAGCCTCGCGGAGCTTTCTTAGTTCTAGTGGAACGGGAGTGCGTTTGACGGCCGCAGAGAGGATGCCGTGAGCTGGTGTTCGGCGAACTTTTGCGACGCCGCCATCGCGTACAGCAGGAGACGGACGCTTCTTGGGGTACATGGACAGACGGGCGGCCTTGGAAGTGGTGTTGGAAACGTCCTTCATGGCGAATTCTAGAGACGATAACTGGTCAGACATAGCTCGGCGACGTCGAGAACGACGTGGAAGACGCGGAGAACGCGACTCACTGGGGGTATTGGGGACGTGGGGAGGAGAAAGGATCTGCGGAAGTCGTGATGAGCGTCGTGGTGGGCGGAGAGGAGGGGGAAGAGGAGGAGGGAGGGCGGGAGAACGCAGGCTCTGGAGAGAGCACTGAGTAGAGTATAAGAAGACGACAGGCCTTGAGCCCAACGTGGAAAGAGGAATAATTATGTAATTACGTAATTACGAAACCCGCGAAAATAAATAATAACAAAATGTGACCAGGGCGAAGGAGCCGCAAGCATCAAATCAAAATGAGCGGGCCGCAATACAAGAATAATCACTACAAATCGCCGGACATTGACCCTCGACAACTGTCACAATTGTCCTCCACAGCGACGACGAACAAGACACAAACAACAAAGCTCGCAGGGTAGCAGAGTCGCCCCTCCCCGAGTCCCAGACAAACAGAAAAGCACTCACCAAGTGCAAAAAAGAGATAATTACAGAGAACTTAAGGAGAGTGGGAGCTAAAAGCTATGGGACCAGAAAGAAAGGGTGAAAAAAAGTCGGCTAAATACTCGCGGCGCTGCTCCGATGTGGCGGGAGACGGCTGCGAGCGGGTATAGAGGAGGAAAGAGAGTAGCAGAGGGGAAGAGAGGAGTAGCTGCTCTAGCTGTGAAGGTGATAGATATACCTAAACCTCTTGATGCCTCGAGGCCGCTTCCTTTCTTTCTAGTTTCCCATCTTCTGCCTCGAGGCAGACCGATTACTAAGCTATTTCTGCGTCTTCCCTTCAGGGCGGGCGTATCTTAGTCTGACAGCTTGTGTAGCAGAATTACAAGAGCGATATTGCAACTATTACAAGGGCACCTCCAGGCTCGAGCAGTATTAAAATCCGAGTGCAGAGCTCCCTGCGCATGCGAGTAGTAAACTCGCGTACAATTTGCCTAAAACTGTTTGGACAATTTGCGAGGGTGTGCCCGCATCGATGTGATCGTCTCGGTCGGCCGTGTCCAAGAGATCGTTTTATCAAGCGATGAGCTATGCGGTCGTCGGTATCATCTTTCAATGCGCCTAGATAGTAGAAAGATGTATTGTATTTATTCTCGACGACACACCAGAGAACATTTCCTCACGCTCCGTCCATTCAATCCTTAATTACATCATGTCATCGTCTGCCCAGCCGCCCGAATGGTTTTCCCAGAATGGTAACACACCAATAACTCACTTATCCGGGCGCCTCATCGATTGCATAGTTCGCGTCGCTGCCGCGCCTGGCCAATCAGATTCATCTATCGATTCATGTGACGTCATTTAGCCTCCCACAATCATGCGCAACGAAAACATATAACTGCACAATAGGACACTAGGGAGTCGACAGTTCGAATGTGGAGCCCGAACAATGAGAAAGCACAAGAAAAAATGTATAGTGGAGTGAAAAAAGAAAAAACGAAACGAAAAAAATCTGACGAAAATATCCTCGATCTCATCTACTCCCGAGGCCCGAGACCACTCATCAACATAGAAAGTAAATGTTCGTTTTGTGCCTGTGGGTTACCATGCATACCCAACCCGCCGGGAAGTTGTTGCTGCTGCTGCAAATGCGGAGGCAGCATCTGAGGTGGTATATGCTGCTGCTGTCGCATACCCAATGGTCCTTGCAAAGGCACTTGTGCACCTGGAGATGCAAACCCGCCATGCATCCCACGAGGTGGTGGTCCACGAACAATCGGGTGTGGCTGAACCGTAAAATCAGGATGTCCCGACGCGGCAAGCGTACCTACATTGTTGTTATTCAGCATCTGCAATGGCAGAGGTCCGCGCTGCTGTTGTGCGACGAAGTTGCCTAGCCCGCCTGCATTCCCGCCGAATTGATTGAAAGGCTGTTGGTGTCCCGCCCCGCCTGGTCCTTGCATGCCCATTATACCACCGATATTGGGATTGAACCCGTTAGGATCATGAGGCGGTCGTCCACCGAGGTTCGCAAGCCCAGGGGGCAAACGCTGCTGCATGCCGCCGTGTGCATTCATGTTCATTGCATTCGGCTCCACACGGAACGGAGGTTGGTGTTGTTGCTGGAACATGCGGTTCCCGCCGCCCCCGCCGCCCATGCCCATCCCAAGGCCAGCTCCAGGGCCCTGATTGTTGAATAGCTGAGGCATCTGCGCGGGTTGACGCTCGAAATGGGGTTGAGGGGCCGGTTGAAGACGAGGCTGTACGGTAAATGGAGAATCGTCTATCATATCATTCGCATACAACCCTTCGCGGGCACGGTTGGAGGGTCGTAGCCCAGGGACCATACCATCAGGTACGAATGGCCTGTTCTCGTATTGATGGTTGTCAAGCAGCGTGCTTGGGTTGGAGAAATGGTGCTGAGGTTGAGGCTGGTGGTGGGGAATTTGAGACTCATGAAGAGCTTGCAAGTGAGAAGGATGTTGTCGGTGCAGACCAGATGACGCGTTCAAGCGAGCCGCCTTCAAACACATTAGCATCTTAACACTTCAATACGCATATATATCTTACTTGAGAATTCTGCAGGATGGCCAACATTTCTTGGATGTTATCTGTATTAGGGGCATTCCCATGGAAGCCGTTGGGTGGCATATGTTCAGGCTGACGCTGCTGCTGTTGCTGCTGATGAGGTATAGAGGGCGAAACAGACTGAGGTGGTGGTGGTGGTTGATGCCCAAAGCCCGGTGGCCCACCCTCCTTCGTCTTTCCGTCCCAAAACTTGGCAAACCGACTACCTTTGCCAATCGCATATGTCGAAGAAGAATTGGGGCTGGGAGTCTGTCCGGCATCGTACCCCGGGCTCATGAGAGTCTGAGGGCTCATGCGAGGGTTGCGTTCATCTCCAGGCTGACGAGCGGTTGGCGAGAGCACAGAGGAAGAATCGAAAGGCGAGAATGCAGAACGCTGCGGCGTGGTTTCGGCAGTATGAATGCGGTACGTGGCTTGCTCGGTGATAGAGTCACCACGAGATGGTACACGATGAGGAGAGGATTGAACACGATGAGGCAAAGTGGCAGGTGGTTGTCCTATGACGCCGGCACGGGGTCCATTGCTCCCTGGCGCGGCTTGAGAAGACTGAGTCAATGCGAGAACTCGCGATTGCTGGGGTGGATTAAATGGGCTGGAGGAAGGTGTTGCAGAAGCTTTGGCGTATGTATTTTCGGTATTCAGGGCACTTGAACCCAACTGACCGGGCAAAGATGAAAAGGCGGAAGAAGTCGAGGATAATGGTCCAGGGCTGGAGCGTGCAATCGATGTACTGACGGTCTGCAGGGTATCACGGTTCGTATCAAAACCTCCGGTCGATGGTGGAATTGCTGTCGACGCATCGGGTTTGGAGACACCCAATGGTGTCAGACTAATGACAGCCGGATCAACCTTTGCAGGATCGATAGGTGCTGAGGATGGGGGTAGGATAGGTGCAGGAGACTTGCGAGCTGCTGAAACGGTATTCATTAGCTCTCCTTAATGTCAATATCCAATAACTACTTACAAGACTTAGCGTCGAGATGACCGGGCTCTGGTGTCTTCGCAGGGGTCGGGGTATGTGATAAGGACTTGGAGCTTTCAATGTTCATCAGGCCAAACAGGAAATCTTCAGCCGCCTTTGCCTGGTCCTCGTTGGCCGCAGTCGTCGGGGCAGTCTTGCCTCCTATAACTCCATCGCGAGGTAAGGGTTCAGCAGTCTTTTCAGTAGCGGGAGTGCCGTTGGTGACTACGGAAGTGTTCTTGCCGCCACCGCCTTGCTTTTTCTTCCATGCTTGAATTTCATCGTCGATGCCTTCGACTCTGCCACCGAAAATACCAGCCTTTGGAGCACCAGCCTCTGGCACATAGTCGTCCATCCAAGCTGGCTCCTTGTCCTTTTCACTTTGTCGGCGCGTGTCTCTTTCTTCTTCACCCCCACGGCGGCCAGTACCACGACGTCCACCACGCTCCTCAGTAGTCGTCCATCCTTCACGAAGTTCTCTGTCCCGTTTGGTATCTGGATGTTCACGAGCTTTGTCTCCGCGCTCTCGTCTACCATCCCCTTCCTCACGGCCTTTGCGTCGCTCATCAGCAGGTGGTCGAGCAGTACGTTCCGTTTGACCTTCCAAATCACGCAGACGTGTCCGTCTATCTTTCTCACCATCTTTCTCATCAGCTGAAAAGCCACTTTAACCGTCTGAATCTCCTGGATTTTCATGACACTTACTATCGCGGGTTTTGGCCTCCCGCCGACCCTCTCGCGGTTCTCCACGTTCCGTCCACTTCTCTCGGGAAGCGCTTCGATCACGGCGTGGCCGTTCGACTTCAGGACTTCCGTCCCTCTCAGATTCTGGAACGTGATATGTCAGATACGCCTCCTTAAAGGTGCAAAAATAAAGTACTATTACGATTCTCCTTACCTCCGCGTGGTACTTCAGCGCCTGGAGTACATATAATCAGCGTTCATGCAACGTGTACTGAAGAAACAAACAAACCTCTGCGCCAATCTACACTGTCACCACCTTTCTTCCGCCCATTCTCGCCACGGCGGCCATTCTCCGCTGTTCGAGTTTCTCTCGTCGCCAGTCGGCCGGCAGTCGTGGTACTGCCGCTAATGGAAGACCCAGGAATCGAGTCACGCTGCTGTGACCGTATGAGAGGAGGGAGTGTAAGAGGGAGTCCGAGGCGATCACGATCATACATGTCAGACAACTGTGAAAACCCGCCTTAAATCCTGAAGTATTGGCACGAAATAAGAACATACGCTGCGAAGGCGATCATGCCCATCTTTGTCGGTGTCTTTGTCACCTCGGTCAGTCCCTCCTCTCGTGAGGTCGCCTCGTAAGGATTGGTGTTTAAAATTGCCCATTTGAGAAGGTTGGGATAATGTGGATCGAAATGAAGGCCGCGAAGAAGCATCTGGAGCAGCGAAGAGTATAAGGAGATGTAAAAGATTAAAAAAAGTGATGCGCCATTTACCATTACCATCTTCTTGTTCTCGACGAGGGAATCTGAAAGGACAGGTCAGATTTGGCGAAAAAGACTACCACATGCGAGACATGCCTTCTGTTTCCAGTGGTACCATTTGCTTCTGTTCCATCCTTTTTGCCCTGAGCAAAATTGTGCTGCTCAGCCCATTCCCTAAAGATCGAAGAATTAATACCAGATGACCCTGAAGAGACCACAAAAAATGTGGATGGCGGTGACTTACCCAAACCAATCTTTTAATGCAGGCATGCCTTGTGGTCGCTGCACGAGTGGAGACTCTGATAGCTTAAGGATATGGCGACGACTATAAACTAAGATGGGTTTTGCATGATATGATGATTTCTTTGGTGATGTTATGGAGCCGTCGTCGTTCCGTGGTTGTTCAGGAGAGCTTGAATTTGGAGGCGCATCTCCGGCTTCTTCGGTTGTCGTTGCTGGGGTAGATTCTGGATTGTATTCTTGAGGGATATCTTGTTGTTTAGAAGGAGATTGTACAGAAGCCATGTCGATGGACTGCTGCGCGTTGCACGACAATTTACAGCTTGCCTAGCACGACAGCGGCGATCGAATGTGAAAGGCTCTTTGTGACTCGTTACGCGCCCTGTCACGCCTGAAGGCTACCATGCTCACCCTCCAACATTTCGTTCTGCGAACAAAGGCATTAAACATGTATAGAGCTGCTATACGCACGTCGAAAGGTATGTCATGCTAACAGGGTGAATTTCTTATCCTAACATTCTCTCATCCAGGCATTCCTGATCCCACAGCTCGGCGAGAAACCATTGCTTGGATTCGTACTGAATTCGAACAGGCCGGACAGTTAGAAGACATCGATGCGATCAAGAGCAGGCTATCGTCTCTCCGCAGGGATCTTAAAGAAATTCTACCATCTTTCGGCCTGACATCCTCTAAATCCGACCATCCTTGAGCCTTGTTCCCTTTCCGTCCAGCCAAGCGCCAGCACCATTCGGACCCAACCCCTGCAATATCCTTCGGCCTAAAACAGCTCGCTGTTTCAAGCGTCGGAGGCAGCCGTCTTCCTGAAGAACTAGTGTGTTTAACTTTCCATAGAAGATATTGTCCCACCGGCGTTCTACCCAAGCGTTCGTCAATCATTTCATGGCAAGTCTATTTTCCACATAGAAATCCGTATAGCTATAACTTTCCCCATGATTATAGCCAGTGTTGTTGATATATGCCAGTAAGAGCTTTCTCGGATCACCGCCGACTTCGCAGATTTCGCCAGGCTACGAGTACGGAGCTTGGGAATGAATTGCATGCCGGTCCATTGGATTACGCTTTGTCGACGATAACTCTCGATAATTATACTTATGGATGGGTCAGGCTTTCCTAACAAGGATCAGCCTGCATTCCAATAGAGTGAATATTCAGACCACACTAATGAATATATTAGGGCAAACAGCGTGAGTCTTAGATAGCATCTTTCATTGCATTGGCCCAGATTCTGTTAGAATAGCTATCGACGTCGATCCGCCAAGAATTTCGGGTGTAAGGGAGTCTGTAAAAGCCATATTATATAGGCGTTGCCGTAGGACTTATCGCGGGTGCGCCTGTATGTAGCTCTCTTCTCCGCGGAGGACTCGAATAACCTCAGACCCCGACATGAACTCTTTTCAACCTGCCGCCACTGGACTGGCATCTGTGGTTCAACTTCTTAAGTTCTTTCAGGGGGTTCGTGGGCTTTTCATGAGAAAGCGATCTATAATAGGAAGGCTTTGTATCTCGAGTAATGCGCTGTAACACCTCACGTAGAAAAGGATTTAGCCACGAGATGCGTCTTCTGATATCCTTGATTGCTATCTTTCCGCTAAATTGTCGAAGTATTCGGGTCTAGGATTAGCAACGGGATGCGCGCTTCGTTACTCTAAGCGGCTTTTCGTTATGTGGTAAGTCATCGTCGGCTGTTTCAGGTTTATGAAGTGGACAGACTTCAAAATTGTCCACCTGTTATCCTTATATATTACTCCGACTCGAATGATGGTCTAGTACTAGTACTAAAAGGCTTTATATCAACAATCTAGAGCGGCAAAAGGAAACAAATGAATGCTTCATTATCACCGCAAGATAGAACCGCAGAATATATGGAGGCGTAATCAGCTAAGTAGTTAACGGTTTGCCTAACTTCTTTCGAGCGGAAAGAATTCGAGTGGGCTCCTCTCAATTGGCAAGACAACCATGCGGAGTAATATTCGTAGTCAGAAAATGAGGTAAGAACCTATCCTACTGCTCCTCCATCAGCCTTCTTTCTCTTGGAATCCCCTCATCTTCCCCGTAGGCGAGCTTCATTTGTTCCTGCAATTTACCTTCTTTCAGCTAGGTTTTTTCGTAACTATTGTCCTTCTCTTAAAGGACTGGTTTACGATCTTCGGTACTCATCACGTACAAGGTGCCATGACCTTATTTCGAAGCTCATCAAGTAAACGACCAGCCAGCTCTACTTGTACTATTTTCAAGCATATATCAGCGAGAGGGCCTCATGTAGGTCATGGGTTCTTTATTGCCTGATTTTCATCGTTCATAACCCGGCTGAACGTCATACGGCATGATCGAATTGAAATACCGGTCAAAAACTACAAACTATCATCTAGACAGCTTATCGATGTTCGCCTGATCCTTAGAGTCAGAACGTAAGTGATATAACAGGACTCAGAAAGGAAGGAGATTTCAGGGAAATACATTGACTCAAGATTCAAGACTAGTTCATATTGAACATGTGTATGCAGCTTTCCGCATGAAGCTACCAGGTGCTAAATACTTACTGCCCGACGGCTCACTTTTTTAATGATTTGTTAGATTATGTTGACGAAGGTGGATACCAAATTATGGCACAAGTGATCCTACTGGATGCTTTTAATTCAGTAAATGTAAGTGTACTTGTCGTCTGAGTTATCTCTTTCATGTTCCAACCGTTTAGTAGCGAGTGACCACCGTTTAGCAGTATGATTACTGCGAGCTTGGCGTCAAGTACTCAAAGGCTAGAAGATATGTAGAAAGTGATTAAAAATAGAAAGGTGAGGAAGTTCACCCTTCGTCTTTCTAGGCTGAAGGACTGCTAATTGGTTGAACGATATGATTGGTTGAATATAAAGTGCACGTGATCCGCTATCACGTTTATCCGCTGGCCTCCAAGGCTACCCTGCAAAGATTCAAGACATCATGTTCGCCTCCCCAGTCTATCGCGAAGGCTTTAGCTATGGTCCAGCTGGCTTCTACGTGGAAGTGGGAGGGCATCGTCATTCTCGCTCCTCTCTCGGAACATTACATCTCTTGCTCACATATCGCGAACCTAGTCCTGTCTTCAACAAAGATGGGAGGCTATCTAAACGACAGCCTATCGCTCGTAAAGACAATCCAGCGCATTTTTATTGTGCGCAGCTTTTGCACTACGGGATGAAGCCTTTCAAAACAAGGTCCGCAGCGAAGCAACACCTTTTAACTGCGGTTCGCGCAAACACCCTACACGTCCCATCGACTATTCTCGCCTTAGAGACCACACTCAAAGACGAGTATGAACAAAAGGTCGAAGCTATTGAAAAGGTTTATAAGATAGAACAAGACGCTATAGAAGAAAAACACCAGCAAGCAAAGCGGAAGCGAGAGGAATTTCTAAGGGAGTTTATAGACGAGAATATTGCACTTAAAAAACTCAAACCCGAAGGATCCCAAGCCGCAAATGCATCTCCAAAGAAGAATTCAAATACTAAATCGTTGTCAAAGGCTCAGGCTAGACAGGCTATCGAGACTCTATCTGAACAACAAGTCCGCGAGGTTCTCATAAACTTCGCCAGCGAGTTGCATCAGGATCCTTCAGCTTTGCAGAAACACGTGGACAGGGTGACTATGGGTGACAGATTCGTATGTATTTCATCGGATACTCCACTCAATAGCTTCTTGACATCGCTACTGCATTTCAGAAACTGGATCCTAGTGATTATTCGGGCAAATTTGAAGTTGTTGCTGCCCGGTATCATTCTAGTCCATTGTCAAATCCTTCGATGTTCCTACAAATGTCACAGTCTCCTGGGGGTTCTCACATTTGGGCATCTTTCAAGTTTGGGGATATAACCGGTGTATTACGCTCGAAGCAAATGCCGCCAGAATATGTTAATGAGACAGTGGAATTTGCGTGGCGTGGTCGAGACACAGGCTGCATGGTTTATGAAGATGATCAACTTGCGACAGTTATATTCTTAGGTCAAGGGAGACTTAAAGGCAGAATAAAAGGAAGTTCCTTCGATAATTTTGACTTCTATGCCAAAAGATTGCCAGATACGAATAATATCGATTGGGTGGAGTCTGTTCGAGACTGGAAGGACAACTATCGAGGTATCAATCCTAGAGAGGAAGATACTGTGAAATTTGGGTGGGGATATGTAAACGAGAGCGATGATGACTTTGAAAGCGATACCGAGCAATCAGATTCAACGCTAGACTTCGAGGTTCCTGACCGAGGTGAGCAGTAGAACTTCGCAGCGATGTCGCCACAGGTTCTTGAGATTATAATTTGACATTTCCTATTCCAGGATAAATACTATACACATTGTAATATGTATATTATTAATGATTTCGTTGCAAAAGAAGAAAGAAAGAAAGAAAACAAACATGTAACTGCTGAAAGGTGCCGTCGATGTACTTGCGATCCGCAATGCGAGCGTAAAAAGTTCATGAACTCTTGCGGACCTTGTTGCTAGTTTCGAAAATGATGCTATGCTAATAGAAAATAAGAGGAGAAAAAAGAAAACGCCCGGGCCTTCGAGGAGGCAACTGTCCAGCAGCCGAGTAACATCGCTCGGCAGTATCGGCATCGGCATCTCACGTGTCGTGCATTGCGATCTGTACTGACTCTCCGACGGAGTCTCCTCGAGATGTTGCCTTTCAAGCACTCATATTCCCAGTGCGACAGCACCTGTCTATCGGACAGAGAACCTACAATATTTTTTCTGCATGGTCTTATGGTTTTTGCAAGTGAAGGGCTAAGTACATACTTAGTTTACTAAGTACTAATTTCTTTGCTTTCTCCCCAGCTTTATACATCTGAGGTTAGCTAACAGGCAAAATCTTTAAAGCTTTATAAAATTGCAGGGATATCTCGGTCGCGGATGTCATATGGAGTACCTTCTATATGGCAGACCCTGTCAAGGGAAACGCTGACAAGTACTTGTCATTCGGCTAACTGCATCGCCATTCCACCTGGATGGAGAAGCCCTGACGTTATATGGGCTTGGAATGCAATAATCTCTTCAGGGACTTTGATGTTAAAATATGGTCGTCTTTTCCGAAAATTGCGTCCAGACTTTCTTATCTGCTACTGTTATTACCCGTGATGACGAGTGGCGATGCAATTGGATTGTCGTTCGTTTTTCTTGTCAATTCCCAGGTTGGCACCGAAGACACTTCCCTTTAGCTCTTGGGTATATTTATGTCCGTGACTGTTCTAACTCGGCCTTTCTACAAGATAAAATTCAATCGTGGCATCTCTCATTCTTGTGGACATAGAACACTCTCTATTTGTTCTGCTCCAATATGGTAAAGTCTCAATCATACTACTATTGGCTGATAAATCTTGTGAGTCCAGAAACCCTTTCCTGATTTCCTAGAAATTTTAAAACCTGGTGCAGCTTCTTAGAAACCTTAATCGATAGCTTAGTCCTAAGTATGGATGGAACAGTCACGACGATTACTGCCTATTTGACAGTAATAAAGTACTAGGCTAGGCGATCTATTCGGAATAAGAGACCATCTTTGTTAGTTATCCTCTTTCGACAAGGTGCGATAGAATGTATTCAAGAATTTATCAAGATTGACATTGTATTCTAGGTGTTATTTGGTTTATGTTATTAATTTGAGACGGTATTATGCCGCCACTTTTCCAGTACTATCTAACCTACCTGCTAGTACAACAGTATAATATCCTTATGGCTCTTGCTCGATACTATTCTCCACCGGGTGGATTTGATATTGTCGCTTTAGCAAATATTAAAAACAGAAATGTCATAGGTCTTGCCGGTCAGTGATTGTGTATTCAATCTGTAACCGATCACGTAGTAACCTTAACCTGTTTTATAAGCAGAATGGAGTGGAATTGATATCCTATTTGAAAACAGGTTGTTCAAGATTTGAAGGACATTGGTATTTACTGATCTATTCAGGCTATACAGTATATCCAATATTCGTGTCAATGGTCCTCGAGCTGCACAGGTTTGACAAAATCCCTCAAGGCGTCCCGCCCGTCAATATAGTAACCACGGAGCCTTCGCCGCCTAAGTGAAAGTATTGCAGAGGAATTTGGCAATTCTGGTCTTTATTATGAATATGAAAATGATGATGATGACGAAGATCAAGGAGCGTTGATACTGTACTCCGCATCACAGTTGAGGAGTCTCCTTGGGCAATAAATGCAGGCGAAACGAGTACTCAGTGCTCAGCACGTCACGAAAATTCATCGAAAAAGACAAGCATTGCGCCTTTTCTAATTTGCGTAGCCATCTATCGTGAAAACGAAGCGTTTGTTGATGTTGAATTTTCTGGCAATACAGTTCAGCCTGGAAGAGGTGGCGATAAAAGACGATAACTCGGAGGACTTGGCACAGGAGGAGTAATAAGATACAGACATAGCTGTTTTAAAGAAAAAATAAATGATATTGAATATTAATACCAAAGTTTAGCCATTTAGAACTTACTAAACATTAGAAAAGCACACATTTGCATTCACGTCATGCCAAGAACAGTTTCGTGGGGGAAGGTTAGCGCCAATCCTTCGGGAATGCATCAGCCCGCTTTGTCATCAAGCTGACCTCACTTTCATTAGCACCCCAATGGCCTCCACGTTTGTTAACTGGCTGAAAAGCCCTGCTGGAAGGCAATATTTCTTCAGTATGTCATTCTAAATTATCATTGCTTCACATATTGAACCATATATTTTCATAGGTACACATTTCTGGGGACCGGTACGTTGGCGACAGTGACTGTCATGTTCAGAAGTCCTCTGAGTCAAGCTTTGTATTGTGCTAGGTGGCCAACTGGGGTCTGCCTCTCGCGGCATTAGCAGATCTTCAGAAAGATGAGACTATTATCTCCGGAACGATGACTACAGCTCTTGCCTGTTACTCGTGAGTTCCTCCCGACTCTTGCTTAATGCATGCTCATAAACACTTGTAGAATGGTTTTCATGCGTTTCGGTTCGTCCATTGTTGGATTTTTCTAAACTCTCGTTAATATGATTGATTAGCATGGCGTGTTCAACCGCGTAATTACCTCCTATTCGCCTGTCACGCGACGAATGCAACAGCACAGCTAGTACAGGACGCACGGTTCGTTAACTACTGGTATCTTGGAGGGCGGGACAAGAAGTTGGTGGTAAAGCAACCAGAAGTTGAACCAAAACAAGCGACTCCTTCATAGAGGGATCGTATAGATATATCCTGATATCTGTGGTCGATATGAGAGTAATTGGTATAATATACATAATACTACAGTGCGGCCCATTTCCAAAAGCGAGGAGGAATTGCAAAGATTATAAGTATTACCAAAAGCTGTCGTCGTCGTCCCCGCCTTTCTTTCCCTTGCGGCCTTTACTGTGTGATAGAGCTTGCCGCTCGTACATCTCTGCGATCTAACACGGTGTTAAGCTTTGGGTGGAAGTATAAAGTGAGATAGGACATACCTGTTCAGGTCCTGTAGCATCATCTTCGGCTTTATCGTCTCGTATTCGTATGAATCTTGGGAAACGTAACGAGATACCTCGGTCCTCAACCTAGAAATAGCCCTTGAGTCAACCGATTGGACTCCATCTCAATATTCCCTACTCACCAAGCCTTGTGCAGCAGTGTAGATCGGGCTCAAACTCAGATCGGCGGTAAGGACTTCCCAGACGACTTTAGGTTCGAACCAGATATCCGGCTTCGCACCGCCAACTTTGATATCACCTCTAGGTTTCTCTTGCTCTAGGGGTTTCAGAGTCTCGTAGTGAGCCTGTAGGATCTCATCTGAGAAGCCTGTACCGATCTTGCAGATGGTTTGATATTCTTCAGCATCAGCATCATAGCATGCCAAAAGGAATGCGCCATAGACGTTCGTCCGTTTACCCTTGCCATAGTATGCGCCTACGACGACGAGGTCTAAGGAATCGCCGATGCCTGCCAAATAATCTTTCTTGATCTGAAAACAGGGTTAGAGGTCTCCAAAAATATTTAAAATGCTCCGTAGATTACCTTCAACCAGTTCACACTTCGTCGACTTGGCTCGTAGAAACTGGCCTCAGATTCCAACATTTTGACCATGAGACCTTCACAACCGTCCTTGACACTCTCCTCAAGGAAAGTCTGAATCTCTTCAACACTTTCCCCGTCAGAAGACTTCGCAAATTGGAATTCTCCATCAACAGCTTGGAAGTGCTCCTTGAGAAGGTTTCGCCGGTCACTGAGAGACATCTGCAGTAGTGGCTGCAATGGATGTCAATGATAATTTCAAACAGGGGACAAGATATATACTATACCTCTCCATTCAAGTAAAGAAGGTCGAAAGCGAAAAGGCACACTTTCACTTCGATGTCCTCCAACTTGACGTCTTTCCGTTTCCGTTTGGAAAGCTCTTGGAAAGGAAGAAGTTTGCCAGTGGATCGCTCAATTGCCACCGCCTCAGCATCAAGAACGAACGAGTTCACCGACTCCTTGATACACTGCAAAGGCATATAAGTCTAAAATATTAATACATCATTATGACTTACGCGAGGAATCTGGTCTACCAAGTCTGGATACTTCTTGCTCATGTCTTCGGAGTTACGACTGAATACCGCGAGAGAACCATCTGGCAATTTATGGACCTGCAAACGTCATGGATGGATAAAACAGTATATAACCGAAAGGCGACTATTCCTACCTGAGCACGTTCGCCGTCGTACTTGTACTCGCAAGTGAAACGCTTGTTTTCGAATCTATCCAGAACCTCGCCAATGGCTTTTGTTGGCTTGGCAAGCATGGGTTTCAAAGGAACGCCTTCGATTGAACGCCATATAAGTCTCATAGCAGCCATTCTAGAAACATAAATCCTCACCTGGGGTAAGGTTACACTTCTGCTTCAGTCCATCAACGCCGAACTCCAATAGAGCTGGAATTACGAGATCGTAGGATGGCAATTCACTTCGAAGCATAAGATCAGCGTGCCAATAACACATGTGATTGACTTACCTGTAAACACTCTTGACAATTTCAGCTCCTTGCTCCAAGCGACTGGCCAGCTTTTCCTTGCTCCATTTCTTCGTATCTGCCGTATATAGGAATAAGTCAATATCAATACACAGTAAACCAAATACTCACCATTCTCCCTTTCAGCCAGTACAACGGCATGAGCGAGGGCAACGACAACCGTTCTTTCAGCATTTCCAATACGGAGTTTACCCTCTAAACTCCGAATGATATACTTCGCTTCCGAACCTTGGCATGCTGCAAGAAGTTTGGTAATAATGGAGACTTTCTTCGCTTGTGACTGTCATGAAGTTAGTGTCTGCTTATTGTTTCAAAGAAATGTCCATACAGCCTGTCCGGAAGCTAAAGCGATTTCCTTAAGACTCTTGAAGATAAAGGGAACAGTCAAAGGCTTAGGCTTAAACAACGTCTTCTGACTGTTCTTCGAATTCTAGAGATGGAGGCATAGTTATGTATTGGACTATAGGGCATAAACGTGCAAATTTACCTGAGCGACCAAACCTAGATCACCTTCCTTCTTCAAATCAGCTTTGACAGTAGCAGCGGATCTCCCCGTAGATTCAGAAATCGCCTTGATCAACAGACTCTCGCCAATACCGAGTTCGATGCCAATATAGTCAGGACTCAACTAGAACTAGACTATCAGTTGTGATAATGGTGCTTAACATGCCACATACTCGATTTATGCAGAGATATACAGTGTGAAGCAGAGACTCATAATCGCCTGGTGCGCTTCGCTGTATAACTAGAAGTAGGAACGATGTTAAATAGGCCGTCTTCTCCAGACGTTTGGTTGTAGATTCGATGAGGGAAAAGGTATGCGCTAGAGCTGCGTAGGGTACTCTGTATGGGATTGAGACGAGACGAAGGCGTCTATGATATAAGAGACGTACGGAGTTCCTTCCTTCCATCCTCCGTTGATATCAACTTCAAGCGTACGAGATAATGCAGATTCCGCGCTAGATCCTAATTAATAAATTGAAGAAACATAGGAAAAAATACAGCGTACTTCCTTGTCGCGGCCGCAACATTCTCTGCAGATTCGACCTCGTCTTCGCTCACTTCCTCTTCTCCTTCATCATCCGGCGCACTCCGAGTTCCTGAGTCTTCTTCAATTTCGGGTGGTGGAGTGATGGCTAGACTAGAATCTGTCCGCGCCTTCTTTCTAGACTTAGGAGAACTGGATTTGGTTGTCTTTGCGGCGCGTTTCGGTTTAGCTATAAGAACGGTTAACGAGCAATGGGGTGGTCCTTGAAGATACGTACGTTCGGACTCGGATTGCTCTTCATCAGAGTCGATAACACGCCTTTTCTTAGTCTTTGATGTTCCTTTAGCTGTTATGATCACAAAATGCGTGTTAGCAAGGTATATAGGAATGCACGACGCGTCAATGACGCGTGCCACCGTGTCCTGGGGCTTACCAGCAACTTCCTTCTTATATTTAGAAGCTGGTTCTGTGTGATATGGTCTGATAATGTGATATTGTGATACAAAAAACGCGCGTACCATCAATGTTCATGTCATCTTCCGCGTCACTGTTTGCAGCGGGAGACGCGTCGCTTTCATCCTCTTGCTTCGCCTTCCCTTTATCGACTTTTTTATTATCCTTCTTCGCCCACATCTCTTTTAAGCTTGCTTGCTGGGGTGGCGCTGCTTTACTGCTGGCTGGCATCTGGAAAAACTTGCCCTAGGTAGGAGGTTTGAAAGTCGAGTCGTGCTTGATTCCAGAGACACAACTTACGAGCGTCTGTTGTCTACCCATGCCGGACATGCGCCAATTTACGCTTCTCACGAGATTGGGGTTGACGTGTGCAAGAGTTGAGCGAAAGTGGCAAGCTCCTAGCAGCGGTGTACGCCAAAGCATGAATGGGTGAGGACGTCGACAACAGAAGACCCGGCAAGCGCCAACTGGAAACGCGAATGTTCAGTGGTATATCGCTGGAATCGTCAATTTAATCAGTTTGAATTGATTATTGATATTGAGCGCAATATTGAGCTGTTGTATTTGGTGTGACAAGTAACCACCATGCGCGTTGCAGGCGTCGCAGAGGAGCACCAAGGTGGTTAGATATCCAAATTAGAACACTACGTATACTAGTCAGCCAGATATCGGCGAATCATTGAACTAATCTCAGGTAACAATACTATAGTCTCTATGAAACTTGGTGTATGACAGATAACAGTGAAAAGCATATTATTATTCTGATAATATTCAACCAGAGTGGTCGAAGTGGATGACACCGGCTCCGCAACATGCCACAACTGAATCGTCGTTCTGTAACCAAAAAAGCGAATATTGAAACTTGTTTTGTACAGTAGCTAGGATACTCACAGAAAAATGAGGGAAGCCCATGCCGGTCATACTGGATCGAACACGGCCTCTATGCTTTATTCATTCCAAGTGCATAGGCTAAGGGAAGCTCTCGCCAGCCATACTAGATTGGACTCTACCTATATCCATTATTACAATCCATATAATAAAGAGATTCGAAATAAGGAGGAAGGAAGGAAAAGGCGAAACTGGCAAGTCTTCAAGCGACCGGCAGCATAGGCGCCGAACCAGTGGACTCCGCCGAGCTTTCGGTCGAGTTGTACAGTTTTCCATTCCGACCACACCTTCAAGACCAAAAATCCTGCCTCGTCGTCATGGCCGAACAAGTGAGCTGCGACTAATTCCTTGTCAAAATGAAGACGATTGCTGACTGTTCTTTGCGCGTATAGGTTGAAAAGGCGTACCAGAAGCAGCACTTGTTCCAGAACGCAAAAGTCCGCGGTGAGTAACCCACGACAAGATGTTCAATTTCTATTTCTCAAATATTCTGGATTTTAGGTGGCAGGAAGATTGCTACTAGGGAAAAGAGATGGTACAAGGATGTTGGATTGGGCTTCAAGACTCCGACAGAAGCCATTAGCGGCCACTACATTGGTATGTTAAGTGACTTTGCTTTCAGGCTTCCTGCTGAAAAGCCATATTTCAGATAAGAAGTGCCCTTTCACTGGTGATGTCTCCATCCGTGGTCGTATCCTAACTGGCAAGGTCGTCTCCACCAAGATGACACGTACCCTCATCATTCGCCGGGACTACTTGCACTATATTCCCAAGTACAGTACGTGATGGAATTTTTCTAAGGGCGACCTATAAACTGACTTGCCATGTAGATCGTTATGAGAAGCGTCACAAGAACCTTGCCGCTCACGTTTCTCCTGCTTTCCGTGTTGAAGTTGGTGATACTGTCACTGTTGGTAAGTTGAATTCAATCTAAGGCATTAATTCTCTCCATATTTATATATATTAGGTCAATGCCGGCCATTATCCAAAACTGTCCGTTTCAACGTTCTTCGCGTCCAGAAGAACAAGGCGGCTACCAAGACTTTCGGCAAGTTCTGAGGAGTCGATCATGTAGTACTTTCATGAAAATATCTACTCTTTTTTTACTCGCATGTCTATTATGCTATGCACTATGCCTCAATGCATCTCAATGTATCGCAAAAAAAGTACTTTAAGCGCAATTTGAGTGACCTGAAATAAGGAGCGTGAATTCCGAATCTAGAGCCATGCCGAGTGATCCCACAGCCACCCACATGCCGGCGTGTGGACCAGATCTGACGTTCTTGACCCCGCCCCCTACGTTTCCTTTCCCCTCCTCTCCATCCTCCTCATCTTCCGTCCGCCAAATTTTACGCAGAATTTCCTTCACGCTCCTTCTGTATATTTCATACCATCCTGGCTCCTTTCACCTCCTTGTTGGCTCGACTTACCCGGTCGCAATCTCCGTCTCCTGGCCATATGGGCAATCAGCCATCGAAGAGATCCAAGAAGGGTGGAAAGGATAAAGATAGGGATGCAAATGGGTCGCTTACCGTGACGGATGATAGTCTTATTGTGGGCAATGTTGATGGTTCGACGCCGCAAGGCAGTTTATCGAAAGCGTCTGGTCGTTCAACGCGAGGCTCTGCCGCAGCAAACGGTACCGCTGAAGATGATGTTGGCGAACTCAATGGGCAAGGAGATGGTCCTTCTATTGCCGTCTCAGCACCCAGTGGCGAACATGATGGTAAACTTCTTCCCTTGTTCGTGATGGTAATCACTCATGTTCTTCGACTCAGGTGCTTTAGGAGGATCTTCGACAACAGAAGGTTCTCAAAACTCTCCCAATACACAGTCTCGCCTCAATTTACCCTCTCCTCTTGACATTCCAGTAACTCACACGATCCTCTCTAATCCATCGGGACAACCAGGGTCTGCGCCACCCGGGACCTCATTCTCGGACCCCGCCATGAAATTAAAGCCCCTTGATGTCGATGATATGATTCAACGATTGTTGGATGTTGGTTACACTGGCAAGGTCAGCAAGTCCGTATGCCTCAAGAACACCGAGATTACGGCCCTTTGCTTGGCCGCTCGTGATGTCTTTCTCAGTCAACCGACGCTCATTGAGCTATCTCCTCCGGTGAAGATCGTTGGAGATGTACATGGTCAATACTCGGATCTCATCCGGTTATTCGAGATGTGTGGCTTCCCGCCCAGCGCAAACTATTTATTCCTAGGTGATTACGTGGACAGAGGGAAGCAGAGTCTCGAGACGATATTATTGTTACTCTGCTATAAAGTCAAGTACCCAGAGAATTTCTTCTTGTTGCGAGGGAATCACGAATGCGCTAATGTGACGCGAGGTAAGAGCTCCATACTTTGATGGTCACTGTGGCAATATTCACGCCCTCTGTCAACAGTGTATGGCTTCTATGACGAATGCAAACGGCGATGTAATATCAAAATTTGGAAGACATTCATCGATGTTTTTAATTGCCTACCTATTGCCGCCATTGTTGCATCCAAAATATTCTGTGTACATGGCGGTCTCTCTCCTTCGTTGCATTCCATGGAAGACATTCGCCGAATTCAGCGACCGACGGATGTTCCGGACTACGGTTTATTGAACGATCTCCTATGGTCGGATCCTTCCGACACAGCCCTTGATTGGGAAGACAACGAACGTGGTGTTAGCTTCTGTTTTGGAAAGGCCATTATCAACGACTTCCTGGGGCGGTACGATATGGATCTCATATGCAGAGCACATATGGTCGTTGAAGATGGGTACGAGTTTTGGAATGATAGGACGTTGGTGACAGTCTTTAGCGCACCAAATTACTGTGGAGGTGAGTGAACATTGCCTTAGACCAATTTTCGTTTCTGAGGAGTTTATTTCAGAATTTGATAATTATGGTGCATGTATGAGGTTAGCGTTATATGTCGTATACGCGTTTCCAAAGGCTAAACCAATGTTTCAGCGTCTCTGATGACCTTCTTTGCGCCTTCGAGTTATTAAAGCCATTGGACGGACCTGCGTTACGAAAAGAAATGACCAAAGCCAAACGAAAGAGGTATGCACTGTTTTCAGTTATTATATTCCTTTCATCTAATATCCGCCTTAGCTTGCAAGCTTCTGCGTCGCCAACGGCATAGTAGGATATCCTACATAGTTTTTTAGAGTAGCAGGCCGCTTGATTAGAGCTTGCGGACAGGAGCAGGGTGCTCAATCTGGAGCATTATAATCTCCCAGACGTTTTGGATGGGTCAGGTTAGGCTCCTTAATATTGCTATCTATGAGCGCTATTTTGGCGGACGGACGCTTACTTGACTGGCTGGCAAGCACTACACACATTTCATGCATATACGTACCCATCCATGAGAGCGGGCGTGTAATATTTTCTTATTGGCTTCGTTTTTCCGTTTCTCCGCTGCATTCTTCCCTAGTCATTTGTCGTCCACTCTACTTTACATATTCTGTTTATCCGCCTTGTTGAACTGTATGGCGTATG
Source organism: Sphaerobolus stellatus SS14 (assembly GCA_000827215.1). Lineage (NCBI taxonomy): Eukaryota > Fungi > Basidiomycota > Agaricomycetes > Geastrales > Sphaerobolaceae > Sphaerobolus > Sphaerobolus stellatus. The sequence goes on along the minus strand of KN837113.1, from coordinate 365,744 downwards.
ATCAATATTTCCTTATCGTTTTCTGGGTTTTTCTTTTCTTTCCTTTTTCGCTCACTTACCCTGTACTTTTTTTCTGTTTCGTTCTTTTACCTGTGCAACACCTCCGCAATCCCATTATGCATCGAGTCACGCGAGTATAATTACAGAAAGTCTAGTTTCAAACTTTGTTTCTCAAGTCTTCTATCATCCCATTCTATCTAAGCCAACCCAAGTAGACATTATTTGGTTGGCATCATGTCAAACGCAAGAACGCCGAACGCTGAAACAATCATGCCAGCTCCTAGGATCCCCCATAATGTTACCCCTGAATGACTGAACAGAATGTCGGTGATTAGAACGAGTACGATCGTTAAAAGACTTCCGATGGATGTAAGGATAGGACCCCAAACTCCCAAAAGAATCTGCGAAGAAACGGTCAACGGAGGAAACAACCGGTTAACGAGCACGCGTACCAGGAATGAAGCATTGAAGACAAGCCCACCGGCTGCTATGCCGACAATGCACCAAAATGTATGCGCATCAGGTGGTAATCTAAAAGTCTCAATCGAAGTCCAATGCAGCACTGGGAATGCCCACACGAAAGTCAAGGCCGTTGACAAGCCCAGGCAGGAAGTGAAAAGATTAGGGTATAATCCAAATGGGGGAGGGTCTGCTTTCACACCATGGTCCAGTAATCCGGCACGAATAGACGGCGTACTTTCTTCGTCACCCGCCAAGCTACGATAGGGAAAATCCTCTGTTGGTCCGGTTGGAACCGCAGCGGCTTCAGGATCATCTGCAAGCGCAATATAATGCTTGTACATAACTTGTAACAATGCGTATGATATTGACGCTATGAATGTTAGCAAGTCACCAACGATCGGCCATGGTGGGCCTTGGATAATTGACTCTAATCCCTTCGCATCGTCAGGATCTGGTGCCGTAGTACGGGTGCCTCCATAGACAACTAGCAGTACGCCAGCGGAAGCGAAAAGAACAGCTCCAAGCTTGCGTGGTTCCAGCTTCATGCGGTATATCCAGACACATAATACGTATACCCAAAAGGAATTCGTATTCCAAAGGGCAGTCACATCACTGATTCTGTTAAAAAAAAAGGCGGCCATCAAATGAGCATTACGTTCTCAGGTCGGATTTAACTCACGAAGCTAGGGAAACAGCAATGTACCATAGGAGGCCAGGGATATTGATACCTGCTGTGAAAGCAGCTATTAAAAACAATAATCGCCTGGTAGGAAAGGGGTCTGTGTCAAGATCGCCTGGGTACGTCAGGCGTGCTCGAATTGCCTCGTGGAGGGAGGAAATATATGTGTGCAATGGTGTCTTCGTAAATATCTTGAGGTATAACATGTGTAATGGGAAAAGTAGGATAAACGATGTATGCACGAAATATCTGGTCAGAGTCAGATTGAAGGAGACGTTATGACGAATAAACACGACGCATACAGGAGAAAGAAGGGTTGGCGGAATCCCAGGTCACTTTGCACATACTAGGGAATGTTCAGGCTCACGAATCGATGCGAATATTTAATATGTAGAAGGTACCTGCGTAAATGAACTTTGAATGACGAATGCTGCCAACGCGGCTATGAAAAGCACGAATGCTGCCCCGCGATTTAGCGTCCCTGTCGTAGGCAACGTTGTCCGCATGTTGTGCTCTGCGATGTTCGTTAGATGTTTGTTTAGGAACGTAAAAAGATCATAAGTTGGTCGTGATTGAGAAATACAGAGGACGACTTGAGGCCCCTTAATTGGTAATAAGAATCTCCGAGACGTTTACGTCAGCAGAATTTCCTCTGCCTCATCGACCATGCTTCGACATTTCCTTTCTGCAAGCAGACCTCTTCTCTCCCGTATAAGGTCTTCTGCATCACCGCTATTTCGCCCTTCGTTCAATGTCGCCGCCCCAGTCACCGCGGTCCCGCAATTGGCGAGAGGCATGAAAGTTCGGTCTTCGGTGAAGCGGATGTGCGAGGGATGTTCGGTGGTCATTCGGAAAGGAAACGTGTATGTTGTTTGCGCCAAAAACCCCAAGCATAAACAAGTGAGTAATCCAGTCCGAGTACGGAGTCTGTGTCCAATATGCTTTTTTTCAGCGACAAGGATGATAGCTCTGGCTCTTCCCAATCAAATACATCTCCAAATCATGTTTTAAATCTGTATCAACACTATTCTTCCTTCACCCACATCTGGAATTCATATTTTACCCCTCCTTCGTCCTGCTCACCCCCGGGCACTTCGAATCCGACCCATTCCTGCAACTCAGCATGTGAAGTCCGCTTCCATTTCCCAGTAGAGATAAAATCCGGGAAGAAGACATCACAATCCTCGAATTCCGGAGATGACACGTGTGTTAGAAGGATACGGTCAACAGCTGGGGATTCGGGCGTAGTCGACTGTAATGCTAGGGCTTCGTTGTATAATGTCGCACCACCAATAACAAACCGTCGGTATATAGACGTATTATGGGGTGTATTTCGAGTGATGCGATCCAGTCCCGCTTCCAATGATGGTTCCACGAAGGAGAGAGATGAGGCATTGGGGAGCCCTCTACGCGACGTCATTATTTCTTCGTGAGTTTGGAAAGGCAGCGATGATACACACAGGTCATATTGGGTATTACTAGACAAGACAACATTCACCCTATCCACTAATGGTCGTCTCTTCTTTGGTATGCTCTCCCATGTCTTACGACCCATTATGACCACGTTCGTTTGTTCAGGCGGGGCGATCTTGGTTACTCGAGCAAAGTATGCCATTTCCGATGGAAGCCTCCACGGTAGAATGGAGCCTCTCCCAATGCCATTTGTGCGAGTTGCAGCGACGATGAGGGTAAGGGAGACCATTCTGATCACTTGCTTAGTCAGCATCTGAAAGTAAATGTTATAGGTCATACACAAGGCGAGCTAAGTACAAGTTTATCAAGTACCTATAAAGCCAGCTCAACTGGAGCTCAACTGGAGCCTCGTATCAACGTTTTGACTCGTAGGGAAATTTCTCGGCGGCTAAAATTGAATTAGTAGGGATACATATTTTATTCTCTCTTTATAAAATCCTCACCGAGATCTTCCTCTGTAGTTGCGGTTTCAATTTTCTCGATATATGAAGTTGTGGTTTCAGCTTCCTCGATATCCTGCTGATTGACTGGGGGGATTTGTAGGAGCCACCCTAGCTAAAAGCATTCAATGTATAGCAAATACGACCATGGCCCCACGAATGCACCTGGAAAAAAATTAAGCGCGTAGCAATAGTCAAATTCGGTGGTTGTACTTACTGAGGTACCATTGTGTAGATATAATTATGCCGTCCCATCCATCGACGAGTTCGATTGATCTGTATATCGTCCTAAAGAGCAATGTTTATATGCATTGCCGAAATGACGCGATATGATCCGATTAATTTTACTTACCTCACGAATATGAACCCGGTCATCAAGCTTAAGCCTATCGACTGGAGCCTGTGTCGTTTGGTGAGCCCTACTAGTTCCCTCGTACTCGACCGGATGGGTTTATCCAAATTATAGCGAGTCAAAAACTCTGCTGCAAAAAGAGTGTAGAATATCAACACAGCTGTAAACACGTCAGTGAAAATTCTGAATAACATATTCCAAGGCGCACCCATCTGGAAGAAAATACCACTCAGCATTATATGCCCTCCTGGGTTCGGATCCAGGCCGTTGCTTGCTGCATGGGAAGCTTGTCCTCCACCTATTACTTGGATGATCAGAGCAATAACGCCCTACGGCTTAGTTTGGAGACAATTTTAGATTTTCTCGAGTACTTACAGCGCATAAAAATATTATGGAATCCAGACACGCATGACTAAGTAAAGACTTTTGGTATTTTTTGAATACAACTCACATATTTAGGTGTCAGGCGAGAGTATTGAGGTCCTAGTAAATTAATCATGTGGCCTAGGATAATGAAGTTCGTCGCTAGAGGCGGGTTTCTTAACGTCAATATAAAGAAGAAGGGCAGGGAGAATTCATCAATGAAGGGTGTTGGAGAAATTATCTAAATATGAAATCTTCCATTAAATGTGAGCGGATAGGAATTTCTAAGTGATTACAGTGGCTGATATTCTATAGCAGGAAGCTAAGCATATATTCTATTGAACTCGATGCACTAAACTCACGGCATCAAGAAAGGAGCCTATCCAATGGGTTTTGACTAGACCATAACCTTGCTGCCCATCCTATCACCTCATCTAACCCAGCCAGGACCGCCGTTGGTAGGACCCACCCCATACGAAACCGCATTCCTTGGGTAAGATGATTTACTACAGGATTTTCGATTCTATTGAATTAGAGCATTTGGTAATTGAGAGAGATATTGACGAGCAGTGAGGGAGAAGAGGGCCACGAAGAGGACATCCATTCCGTTGGGATATAATGGTATGGGACCTTTCCTAGGTAAGCTTGTTCGGTGGGGAATCCATGGAATGTAGTTTCGTTAGCTGAATATCGAAGTTAGCCATGTGATAAAGAATGGAATTTAAAAAGGTGCGTACAGATTATTATGACAGTCTATTATCTCTCAAGCCTATTCAGTCAAGCGATGTTCCGGTTGGGGAGGAGGAAAGGTGTTATGAAAAAGGAGAAGTGAGTTACCACTAGTAATGGATAGACCACAAGTAGGTATGACAAGTTAAACCCAAAACACGCCAGCATATATACTGTCCAGAGAACATTAAACCTGCGGGAGCGTTCGTTCCTTGTCGGAGATATCCTGACTTTCTTTGTACTCCGGCCTGTCCTATTGTGCCACTAGGAATCGTTGGATGACACCAATTGTCTGTAGGGCATTCGTGCCTTTGACCCAGGAGAAGGGCTGAGCGACCTGATCCGCTGAACGGTACCTATGAAGCTATACAGAACAGCCACGACTTGCCTGACATATCAGTTAAAGGAAAGATGCACCTACTAAGAACGACTCTGATAAAGACCGCGGGGCGTGGTGCAGCGGAGAACTGGACCTGTTCCCAACCCCTTCCCCCTTTCCTTAAACATTCCGCATAATTAAATACATTTAGCAGCGTTTCCCGAAATATCTCTCCTGCCAATTTTCAACCAAGGTCAGACCAATTTGACCATATTTCCCCTTTGGAATAGATAATTTACCCCCTTTCCAGTCCTTCAGAGTCTTCGCTTCTCAATTGCTCTTTCCACGAGTATATATAGTCGACGTAAGCCCGGGGAGGGCACGTCTGGCCAATCGCGTCCTTCCTCAGTTTTCCATGGTCTGACTCTGGAGTTTTCCGAAGCTGTTGCCGCCTCCGAGCGAGGCGGATGGTCAGCGACACAAACACCGTGCATAATACAATCACCGTCGTCCAGCCTCAACCTACTTAACAAAGACAGTGCCAGCGTCATCACCACCATCGTTCAAACCACCGTGCACACGAGGGTGATGATGACGCCTTACCGATGAAAATAACCAGCTTGGAGACTCTCTCGTTTTCGTTCCTTTTTACTTACTGTGACTACTATAGCTCTCACTCAATAAGTTAAAATAAACATTATCTATAAATGTTCAACAATATAGGTCCATAAGCAAAACTGACTACAAGTTTATTAAGTATCCATAAATGCAGATTATACAACCAGAGCTGGTTGGAGTGAAACCTCTTCCGATCGACGCTGACCTTGGATTAGCTCGTAGTGGATTTTTCCAGGGTCTTGAATCAAGTTAGTAAAGATTTTATTATCTCCTTATAATATTCTCACCGATGTTTCTCTCTACAGTGGTTTCTTTTGTAGTGAAGTTTGCGGCTTTCTCGATATCCGGCTCATTAACCTGCGTAACTTGTAGGAGTCGTCCTGGATGGAAAATATTCAAAGTATACATAGCAAGGACAATCATGGCCCCATCGAATGCATCTGGAAATGAATAACATTAGGGCAATACCAGTAATTAACTTGTTGATAATACTTACTAAAGCACCATTGAGTAGATATAATGACACCGTCCCATCCATCGATAAGTTCGATTGATCTATACACCGTCCTGAAGAACAATGGTTGTATATCAAAAGAATTCAATCTTATTTTTGGTCGAGAACTTACCTCACAAAGATGAAGAAGGTCATCAAACTCAGGCCTATCAACTGGAGCTTGAGTCTCTTGGTGAGCACTCCTCTTTCCTTCGTATTGGACCGGATGGGTTTATCCAAGTTATAACGAGTTAAAAACTCAGCGGCCAAAATCATATAGAATACCAATGCAGCTGTAAAGATGGCATAAGGCTTAAATATTCTGTGAATAATGCATTTCTAGGCGTACCCATCTGGAAGAAAATACCACCAAGCATTATGTGTCCTCCTGGATTGGGGTCCTGGCCGTTGCTTGCCGCATCGGAAGCTTGCGCCCCACCAACTGCCTGGATAATGAGAGCAACAATATCCTATGGAATACCTCAGTTCAGACACAATGCTAGATTTCTAGGGTACATACGGCGCATAAAAATATAATGGAATCTAGAAATATAAAAGTAAGCAAAGGCTTTTGATGTCTTTTGACGGAACTCACATAATTTAGGCGTTAGGCGAGAATACTGAGGACCTAGTCGGTCGATCACGCGGCCTAGGATAATAAAGTTCGTCGCTAGCCCCGAGTAACCTAACGTCAGTATAAAGAAGAAGGGTGGAAAGGGAAAAATTCACCGATGAAAGGCGTTGGAGCAATGATCTAGTAAAGAAAGACTCTTCAGTTAAAGGTGGTCATGTAAATTTCAGGGAGGCTTACAGTGGCCGAAATTCTATATGTGGGTAGAAATGAGCATATATTCCTCAGAACTCAAAACATTAAACTTACTGCATCAAGAAAGGTGTCATATTCAACGGATTCTGACTAGACCATAACCTCGCCACCCATCCTATTACCTCTCCTGTCCCAGCAAGGACCGCTGTTGGCAAGAGCCACCCCAAATGATACCACATTCCCTGGGCGAGATGAATCACTATGCAGTTTCGAGTTCATATTAGAATATGATTTGGTAACAGAGAGATACTGACAGGCAGTGGCAGAGAAGAGGCCTACGAAGAGGGCACATATCCATTCCGTCGGGATATAATGATATGGGACGGCTGATAGGAAGGCTTGTTCGGTAGGGAATCCATGGATTGCAGTTTCATTCGCTGAAAATTCGAAATTAGTTATGCATCGAGGAATGGAGTTTTGCAAGATATCGAGTGCGTACACATGATGACAGTCGTCAGTTGCGTTCAGCCAAGTGACGTCGAGGTCGAAGGAAAAAAGTATTATGCACGGGATATTCAAGGGAATGAGAGGTGAGTTATTAGAGATACTAAGAGGTATGACAAGTTGGAGATGATTATTGAATCAAAAAAAAACACCTGCATATATACTCTCCAGCACCTTAAAACTTGCGGTCCGGCGTTCGTCCCTAGATAGGGATGTCCTGGGATATGACACGACTTCTGCCACTGATGGCTGTCCTGCTGTATCTGCAATGTCCTACTAAAAACTGTCGATTGGAAATGCCAATGGGGTTCGCTTTCACAGTATTTCTTGACCCCGAGGAGGAGATGGTGGGACAATTTTGCTCGTGCTAGCCACTGCGCATATCGGTGATCGAGCTCTAAGTTCCTGAAGCAAAACCAAATAGCCGCGACTGCTATCATTTAAAATGGAAATGCAAACAAGGGAGCTTCAGGGACACAGACTGCGGGGGGCAACCGAGAGCTCGAGTCCCCCCATTGGCTCTTTTCGCGATAAGTAGTCGACTTGCACTGGCAGTGGGTCCAGCACAGTGAGGACAGATTTGCTCCCGCGATGTTTTAGTAAGGAAGCCTTTTTTAAGTGCTAATTTGATTGGTTCTCTTTCGGATCGAAGTATGTTTCGTTCAGTCAAGATCTCTCTTCCTGGGCGAAAAGTATTTGACTGAACTTAATTTCTTCGGTCAGGACTGACATATACTTGTCCCCGAAATACAAGTCTGTTGACTGATCGGGACAGTGAATGATGATAAACATTACAGCATCAATACAGCGGGAAAATAGCATGTACAAATGCCAGATATAGAGAGCACAGGAGCTCGTGTCGGAAGGCTATACGCTACCAAAATGAGTTATACCTTGCTCTTTGATCTTTCCTAGTCTAACTCTGCGACACGTGGTATTATTATATATCTCACGAATATAGGAGAATCGAAGCGATACTGCGTGGGGCGGCGGAAGTCGGCAAAAATCCTGTCAAGTTGTCAAGGCTCGAAGTTTTTGGACCATGTCAGCGGCTTTTCTGAGTGGTCCTCAGCCTCCATCTCGCAAAACTCCAGGCTGTTGTAGCTGAAAGCCCTTCAGGTGAACACAATCTACGTTGGTTGTGATGATGAGAGGTTTCCGCAGCTATTGCTTTTACTAAATAGAGGTTCAACTTTCGGATTGATTTTCTACGTCAGTAACTAGTTATTCGAGATGCAAGTGAGATAATTACATCATGCAAACATCATACAGCCTATATGCAGTAAGCACAACATCTCGTGATCGGAAGGCTGTACGATGCCTCAAATACTTCAATCTATCCGAACCTATATTCCACCGAAATAGCACGCCACTGTGAACTGGACAACTTCCCTGAGTACTCGAGACTGAACCGTTGGAATTGCTGATCCGCACAGCATTCCGACTCGCTATCTCAACATTAGTCGATTCGGATATATGAGCAGTGTTGCCAACATTCTGACGTGCTACGTAGAAGTTGTTGTCAATTCCCTGATCCCTTTATTAGCAGAGCTCGCCAGGACTGGTCCAAATGTAGATTGGAATACATACAACGTTGCACCGCGATTCAGAGCTAATCATCGACAATGGATATCTCGGTATGAATAGTCTAAATTATCCCCTTTCTGAAGATTTGCGGGATCTTTCGACTCAGGCTACGATAATTTAGCTGTGAACTCGGGTCGGGCTTGTTAGAATTTTCGCTTGAATTTCTCCGCTCACCAAACGTCATTATGAAGCATGATTTGCCAACCTGATTGCTTAGAATTCGAACTTTAGTGTCTTCGGTTGCTTTAGCATGGTTTGATGCTTTCCACAACTCTCAGGTTTTGGGATGGACGGCGGCGGTTGTGTCCTGGCAGAAAGGGGATTATGGCTCCAAGCAGAACAGAGCTTGAGGTTTGCTTTCTTTCCCTCTCCTTTTTTCTTTACCTCGCTCTGTACTCACCACCGTATCCGTCAAGATGAAAGCACGTTGGAGTAGGCTGATAATTCTGTGTACAATGGGACCTGAAGCGTTTGTGGTTGATCTTCAAGTTGTCCATTAATTGTCGATTGACATACTGATGCTTCTTAGGTCATCTGCTGAATTAGTCCTTGTTATTGTTAATCCCTGACTCTTTGGAATTTCCGGATCTGAATTTGTATGCCCGCGGAAGTCGAAGAGTCAGGACGCATTTTTAGTGATTATTATCATTAAACTACTCACTTATCTTCCATCTTCAAATAATAGCCTAACTTATCGAATTTTCTCACTTGGTGCATTTTACGGTTGTCGAGAGGGTCGTGGATTAAATTGCGATCACGGATTTGTGACTCGCAGTTTGCCCGCGACCGTGACTCGAGATATTTTTTTACCTCGTCGTATATTTAGCTATTGCATTAAGATCGGTAGAGAAATAGTCTTTTTGCCTCATTATATATATTATTTGAAAGAATCGGCGAATATCACTAGAATATATGAGGGAACAGGCCCTGAATTATAACACCATTAATCCGCTTTGGCCACATGGTAATGCGTCACAAAGTGCCTTTGTGTTTCTTTTTCCTGGTCCTCCCTTTACCAGTACAAGGTTAAAATACTGTACTGGCTGTTATTTATTTAATTTAATGTATGTTCTGTAGTATTGAGTTAAGTCTATGTCTCAGTCTAGGCATGGGCTTTTTTTTAAGGAAGGGAAGGTGGGAAGGTGGGGAAGGACTGCGAGAAATCGAAGAGCAATCTCCCCTTTAAGGTTAATTTCAGAATCTCCTCCTCTCCCGGACACTTATGCTTGTAAGTACTTTATATTTGATAGCAAAGATTCAGAGGTAGAAAACAGTTTATATGCCTCCATGCCTGACAAAGTAAAAAAATAAAGGAAAAGAAATGACCTGCTGCAAGTCGAACAAAGAGGCTAAACTGAGGATTTATAAAGATCTTAACTCTTAACTATTGGACCACCATACCATAGAACCTTGGGATAAGACGGTGGCATGCGGCGTCAAATCCGTGCTCAATTACATGCATAACCTTCTGAGGACCCTGCACATAAGAAAGATTAGACTAAACAGATTAATAGACTGCTTATTTTATTTTATTACCGCCTTTACATGATGCCGTTTACGTTGTGCGCTGGATTTCTTCAACAATTAATGAAGGATACCGGGGAAATATCGAGCAGTCTCATGATTGGGATTGGCTTGACAGGCTAAATTCGACTTTCAATCCACGACCTTCCCGGCTACGGTACCATTTGTTCGGAAAGGGGGAATAACTGTACCAAAAATTCTAATGGCATTACAGACATAACAAATAACATAACCTTGGAATTGTTTATCCAAAGGCTGTCAGTCCAACTGCATATGCCAGAAATCATCGAAAATAATAACACTGCGACTGCATCTTACTCGCATTCCCCCAGCTTCCTCCTCTCTCTCTTAAATCAAAGTAAAAAAAGGCAAACACCCTCAACACAGCCACTTCCAAGCTTATCCCGATCAGATTTGTAGATCTGCCACCCCTCACAAAGAAAGCGCCCACCGCGCGTTCCTGTCACACGCGTCACGTCCGGCCAATCGCGTTCTTCCCTCAGTTTTGCTCGATTCTGTCGTCATCCACTTTTTGAGTTCAGGGTTCACTGCACATCGCCGGCTGAGCTACTGAAGATACTGAGGTGAGTGCTACATTGCAGCATGTGCCAGAGTTTTGCTGATTGAACAACTTCTGTGAAGACTTTAGAGAGAGAACGGCGACCAACAAAGAAGTTATAACATGCCAGACTCCGAAACCCTCGACGACATAATCGACCTAACACTCGACTCGAGTCCTTCACCACCGCCACCTACCCCTCGTGCGGGACCTTCTCGAGTGGGAGTAGCAGCAGCGTCAGGGAGCTCTGGATCGCCATCCCCACCCGCTCCCGCGTCCTTATTAGCTTCACTCTTACCACCTCGACCTACGAAGAAAAAGATTGACTTTAATCCTAGTTCGGATCCTCCAGTACTGGAACAAGCAAGTCAATCGCAGTTTAAACCTCAGGCATCCCAATCTCAAACTCAATTTCAACTATCTCAAAGTGGAAGCCAGAGCCAGAAACCGCGTCCCAAACCACGCCCTAAACCAATTCCTGTATCCAAAGTACCCTCAAGTTCAGCTTCGGCTTCAACCTTTAACCGCAACGCATCGTCAACGCCTGGGCTGAGGGAGGGATTGACGTCGACACCGAGGAAGAGAGAGATACAAAACGCTCATATCCAGAGACTCCAGTCACAAGGAGCAGCGAGGAATTTTCCGCCGTTGCCTCCGTCGAGGGTTGTGCCGCCGGACGATGATGATGAGGTTATTATTATTTCGGATTCGGATGAAGAGGATGTGAGGAGACGGGAGATGAGTAAGAAGGAGAAGGGGAAGGGGAAGGGGAAGGGGAAGGAGGTGGAGGTGGAGGTGGCTGCGAGTAAGGGGAAGGGGAAGGAACGAGCGATGGATGGGAGTGGCAAGGGTAAGGAGCAGGAGGAGGAGCAGACATGGGAGGTAGAGAAGGAACGGGAGAAACAGAAGGAACAAGGGATCGCGAAGGAACAAGAGACGGCGAAGGAACGAGAGGCGAATACGGAGCTAGAGACTGAGAAGGGCAAGAGCAAAGAGAAGGGACAGGCAGTGGGCATGGAGGTAGAAGGCAAGGAGAAGGAGAAGGAGACAGGGCAGGTTATTGGGAAGAAGGCTCAACAAACAGGCAAAGAGATGGAGAGGGTACAGGAGGTGGCCAACGAACAGGAGGTGGCTATGGAAGTGGATGGCAAGACGAAGGAGACAGACGAGGGTATCGAGAAGGAGGATCAACAAGCGAGGGAAGAGACGGAGAACGAACAGATGGGCGAGGAACAGCAGATGGGCGAGGAACATGAGAAGGAACATGAGAAAGAGACCGAGACCGAGATAGAGACGAACAAAGAGAACGAACTGGAGCAGGAACAAAGGTCAACGAAGAACAAAACCAACAATACTAAAAGCAAAGAACCATCGCTAGACAAAGATACAGAGAATGGAATCCAAGACATGCAGATCGACTCTCCTTCCCAAGTCTCTCAGTCCTCACAATCTCCTCAGCCCTCCTCTTCTCCTCTTCAACCTTCATACGCACTATCCTCTTATCGACCACAACCCCAAGCTGTCCAACCTCCGCAACCGCCTTCACCCACCCCACCGCCGCCTCGAACGCCGCCTCCCCCTCCTGCATGGTACGACCCTCTCCGTACGATCCCAACGCCAGGCCATCAACCCTTGAAAGGGACGAAGCCGCCATTTCAGATGGTGTGGAAGGCTGCTAGTGTTCGAGTTTGTCTCTCTTGCTTTATATTTTATATCTTTCGCTAATATGAATCGATTGTGCAGGCATCAAGACGCTCTGCTCCCTCAGAGCGGATGCGATTCAGTCAGTTTGTGTTCTTCCCTTGGGACGACGACGCAGCGACGATGTGGGGTGGGGAGTTTTATTATGAGCCTTCATCCCATTCCTCGTCTGCGTCCAATACCAACCTAAACACAAACCCCGACGCCAATGGAAATAGAAACGCGACTTCAAACGAAGAAGCCCTCATCCTTTGGCGGCGCATAATCCGAAAATGGCGGTATACAGCCGCAGCGGCAGGTGGGCGACTCGTACGGGTTGTGGATGCGCGGAATGGGAAGGCTGTTTTCCAGGTTGGGTTGCCTGAGGAGGTAGGTTTTATTTCTTCTATTATGGGATTATCCTCTCTCTTTTCATATTTCCTTGAATATTGATTTTGACTTGTTTGTTTGACATACAGTGCAAAGAAGAAATAACCTACGTCACATGGGCGATAAACCCCTGGACGCTGCATCCTTTATTGATCTATGTGCATACGAGTATCTTACATGTGTTAGATGTTGAAGAAGGGAAGTTCTTGGGGTGTCATCGTGGGCATGGTGGGGTACGCATATTCCCTCATCCTCCTTATAACTCATATCCACCAACCGAATAACCCCCTCGCAGGACATAACATCCCTCAACGCCCACCGTACCCACCCACACCTAGTCTACACGACATCTCGGGACTTCTCAACGCGGATATACGACTTTCGCATCCATGCAGGGCAGGCGCCTGATCCCTTTATTAAAGAGTGTAAAGATCCGTTTGGAAGACGAGTGGATGGGGGCGAGGAGGGAGATTGTGTTTTAGGGCGGTGTGTGGCTGTTTTGACGGGTGGGAGAAGTGGGGGACACGAGTCGGGGGTTTTGGGTGCTGTGAGTGATTTATTTCGATTGATTGGGTATTTGGCTGATTCTATTGCTGTCTGGTTGACTTGGCTTGTGAATTGTTCTTGTTGGGTTATTGTGTTGTTGTTTGTATTGTGCTTCCTGCGTGCGTCGGGGTTTTCTTGTACGCCTTACATTCATTCGGTCTGGTTGGTTGATACCGATAGGACTTTCATCCGACGAGACCATTGATTGCCACCTGCGGTGTGAGTCCCCTTTGCGCAACGATCATACCTGAACTGACAGCTATAATGGAATATAGCTGGATCATGCCGTACGGATCTGGTATTTGAGCCCGAGACTATTGTCGAAATGGCTGTTCTTGAAGCAGGCGAAGGAGGGGGGAGTGATGGAGATATACAGAGAAGACAAGCCGTTGTTCAGTTGTACGACGATCCATGATGCGAGGGTGCTTAGCGTGGCCTGGTGCGCCATTTCTGCTGTTGGCTCTTTCGACTGGAGTGCTTATCTCGCTTTTAGGCTGTCAGACGACGTACTGTTATCGCATAGTGCGGGGCGGATGGAGTGGACGGGGGAGGATGAGGAGATAGTGGAGGAGGAATCGGGGATGGTGGTGGTATGGAAGTGGCTTTCGCTTCCGCGGTTCTTTCCTTCTGGTGATGAGAGTGATCGGGAACCCCCGCTTAGGGGATGCATTTCTGTGAGTGGCTGCTTGCAGATCATGACGTTCGGCTGCTCCGGCTGATACTCATATATGGCTAGGACTATCGCGAAAGCTGTGAGTGGTGCTTTACGTTTTGTGCCTCGATGCCGTTGTACTGATTGGGAATGATTGCAGCGTCATACAAGCTGGTAGCGAGGGCGAACGTGGCAGCAGGGATGCGAGTGGTACAGGGCAGAGCGAGGGGAGCATGTCCGCCGTTGCTCCTAGGATCGGTCGACTCCAGCCTAGTGCTGAGCAGCGTGAGCCATATGCCGGTGCGTGCGCCAGGGGCCGAGCAGTCGGAGAGTGACAAGGCCGGGGAACTGGCGAAATGGGCGCTCGATGTAGTGCATGAGGACGTGATTGGGTGTGGGATGTCCGGGAGCGGGACGTATGTGGGCGCGGCGGGTGCGGCAGGAAGTCTCTGGGTGTGGCGGGCGGTGCCGAGTGATGATCCGTAACGACCTTTTTCTCTCCTCGTCATATGTCGTCACAACGGTTACGCCTGGGACGTACCTTTTCTCCGTAGTCATGCTAGTATTTGTTATTTCGGGATTGCCTTTTTGGGAGAGAATACAATTCAACGTCGCGACTGTCTTCAATACAGGACGTCTAATCCCTTTCTTGCGACCACAATAACGACAATAACGACGGTGAGTGTCCTGGCGTATATTATCCTGTCGCTTTCGACACTTCTCGAACTCTTATATACTGCTCCATGCTCGCGTGTATGAACATTCACCCGACGGTTTATTTCCATTTCTTCTCCAATATCGCCCAACGGCATCATACAGTGCACTGACTGTCTCTCCGTTTCCCTGCTCATCTCGTCTCAACCACCATTACCTCGAATTTCAACAACGACTCTGCATCTATTCGCCGCATTATCTCGCCATTCCACCGCTATTACAACCGCCACTACCTATTTGGCATCTGCGTACATTCTATTTCGGTGCGTCCACTCCGTCCATAAGTATCGAAACAGCGAGCTAACTGCTTTGTACGCAGACCCCTGCGAATCGTCTCTGGCGTCAAACACAACTTCTGTTCCTGCATCCGTTGCTGCGACGACTCCGCGGCCGCTACTACTTTTCTCCTCATCTTTCCATACCTTGTCCGCCTACTTTCCCACACTATTTTGTTTGTCCCTTTTCTCCTCCACTTCTGCTACTCCACCAACTTTATCCACTCCTTAACTCCAACAATTACACTCATTAAATTTATCATTATACCCCTCCTTAAACTCCCCTTGGCCATTTTGTTTGGATTTCCTTTCCTGCTGTCTTTACTTGGACTCGGACTATCTCCCCAACCATCTCTTCCATTATTGCGGACGATTTTATTTCGTCCGTCTCGCCTTTGGTCACGATTTCCTCAACAATCACTTCCCCCTCCGCAAACACGTCGCAAATTTCCGCCCTTACGCCCACAAATTCCCCCTCGCCTACTAATAAACCTGGATCCTCTTCCACCGCAAACACGTCAATTTCCGCGTCTTCAGTAGAAAGCATACCTTCATCCAATACCCCTACATCAACCCCAAATACCCCATCCTCGAGCCCCAGTGTATCGAGTACTCCCCCGCCCGTAACAACTTCAAGTCAAGACCCTATCCAAACTACCAATACCCCAAAATCAACACCTTCCCCGAGTACCCCGAGTACGAGTTTTACACCTTCCACCGTGTCTTCGTCCGCGCCTATCTCAACTCAGGCATCTCCCCCAAGTACGAGCTCACCGCCGCCAAGCACGAGCTCGTCTTCCCCTAACAAGCCAATATCAACGCCTCCCCCGAGTACGAGTTCACCGCCTCCAACCACGAGTTCCCCGCCGCCAAGTACAAGCGCTCCTTCTCTTACCACGAGTTCCCCGCCGCCAAGTACAAGCGCTCCTTCTCCTCCTCCAAGCAGCAGTTCCCCTGCTCCAAGCACAAATTCTCCCCCTAAAAGTACAAATTCCCCTTCTTCCACAGTGTCTTCACCCCCGCCTAGCTCGACTACAGACGCACCGCCGTCGAGCTCTAATCCGCCGTCCTCAACGAGCACTCCTCCGCCGTCAACGAGTACTCCTCCGCCGTCAACGAGTACTCCACCTCCCTCGACGTCGACGCCGCCTCCTTCCTCGACAATGTCGAGTACGGACAGCAGGTGAGTAACTTTAGAACGTTTTTCACGCGTTTTATTTTTATTTTTGGGAATGCATATATTGACGGAAATATATTTGTATTTTATTATTATTATTTAGCAGTTCGTCGACATCCTCGGAGCCTCCCTCCAGTTCGTCGAATAGCGAGCCGCCTACCACATCTCCCCCACCGACAACTTCCCCTCCTCCGACTTCAGATCCTTCTCCCCCACCGACAACTTCTCCTCCCACGTCAAATCCTCCTCCCACGTCAAATCCTCCTCCCTCAACAACTTCTCCTCCCCCTACATCAAATCCCCCTCCACCAACAACTTCAAACCCTCCTTCCACGACTTCTCCCGTCCCTCCGCCCACCTCCGAACCCACAACAATAACCTCCATCTCAACCCAAACAGCCGGCGGCACCACCACCACCGTCCCCGTCACAATAACCACTATTCAACCCGTAACCCCAAGCAGCGTAGTCACCACTGTCGTCCAAACCTCATTCAGCACCGTCCCCGGTCCTTCAGGCTCCACAATCCCCATAACCATAACGAACATTCAAACTCTTCCCGCCACTGGGACTCAGACGGATATAGCGACTATAACGGCTGAATCGACGCTGTCGACGAGGCGGACAGTGACAATTACAGAGCCGGGTGGCAGTGTGATTACGACGGCGCCGGCGGTTGTTACTACTGTTATTGTTACAACGGATAAAGGGGGGAGGGTAACAACTGAGACTACTGTTGTTGCGAATCCTACTTTGAATCCTGGATCGAATGGAAATACGAAGAATGAGTGAGTTCTTTTAATCTTTAAAATGAAATAAATAAGAATAAAAATTTTAACGCGCATACATCCACCCAGATTCGCAACCCACAAAGGCGCGTTAGCAGCCGTAATAGTTGTCCCAATCCTCGCCGTCCTCGCCATAACCCTCTGGGGCCTCCTAGCCTGGCGTCGACGCCGCCGTCACCTCCTCCTTGAACATGAAAGCACTGCTGCCGCCATGGAGGCTGCTGGAATACCTATGCCGAGGATTTTACCGGATACGCCGGGGACGTTGGATGAGAGGATGGGAAGGACGTATTTTGAAGATGGGACGGCGTATAGGAGTGTATTGGAAGATGGGTTGGGTGGGACCGTGGGACCGGTGGTGAGTGATCCGTTTTTGGATGAGGTTAGGGAGACTGCGGCGGGAGGGTATCGAGGGTATGCGTATGAGGCGATCCCTGTTGTTGGAGCAGCAGCTGCATACGGAGCAGCGACGTCGTCCAGTGGTCATGGAGGATACGGAACAGGTGGGGGTGCAACGTCCAGCTCAAGTCATGGACATGGCGTTGGGTCATCATCTGGGCATGGACACGAACAGAGGAGTAGTATGGGACACGAACCGCTTTTACCCCCTGTTGCGTTCTTTACAAGGGGTTCGTCCGCTGGGACGGGGAGTGGGTCGAGTCCGGGGTCTACGCCTGGTGCTGGGTCTGTTGGCACGCCTGGCTCTGGCTCTGGGACGGGCTCAGGTGCAGCATCGAGTCCGGGAACAGGCCCTAACGCAGCAACGACGTCTTCATCTTCATCTCGTGCGCATTCGCCGCCTCCTGCTGGGCTTGTAGGGACATTCCGCCCGACAGCAACGCAACCTCTTATTCAGAGGAGGCCGCATCGCACGAATTCGGCGTCGGATGGAGATTCCATTAGTCCACCAGCACCACCGCATATTTTGGGAGCGTATGCGCCTGTGAGACAGTCTTCACCAGGCTCTGTTCCTGGGTCGCCGACTATTCCTGAAGCGGCTGAGGGATTGGGACCAGGATTAGGAGTGCAAGACCGTCCCCCATCTCTTAAATCCGTCTACTCCCAACCCGACGCCAACCCCGATCGAACAAGCACAGGAAGCGCGATAGTCCAAAACATGGGCGTGGCGTTAGGGGAGCCTGAAGTATTTGGCGAGGAAGACGCGGATGATGAAGGCGAGACGCAGAGGCTAACGCAGAGGCCACCGACGCCTGGGGGGCTAGGTCCGTATACGACGTTGCCTTCGAACTTGGATGCGCATGAACAAGCGATGGAGAGTCAGTTGAGCGTGGGACTGAAGGACCATGACGATTATTGGGGAAGAGTTAGGAGTGGTGTGGGGTCCCCTGTTGAGGGGTTGGAGGCTGGTGGTCCGTCGGGGTTACAGAGGCCTAAGTTGACCGTAAGTCCTTTTTTTTCCACTTTTTTTTCTTCATTTTCTTTTGTTTGAAATGGGTTGACGGTTATTGATTATTATTATTCTTGTTTTGCTTTAGATTATGAATCGAACGGAAAGCTATCGAACGAATATTAGTGATGATGGGACTCAATAGTTACTATTAGGCGATTGGATTGGGTTGGAGTGGAGTTAGACGGATTTCGCGGTATTTAAGATGGAGTCGCATCTATGTGGAAGGAAGGATAAATGGAATGGGATGGAAGACTTTATCTATCATCAAACGCTACGCATATCTTACTGTTTCTCTTTCTTTATCTCTTCACCTTTTCATCTTAACTTTCTCTTTGTTGCTCTTCATTTGTTTCTCTTCATTTTTCATCATCCTCAACGCCCCCTCATGTCATCACGTTATGCACCATGATGTCTTCTCTCCGCACACACAATCGCATTGGCATTTTTCTCGGTTTCTTTTTTCAAGGATTTTCAATATTATTCCCCCCCATTTACGTACTATCTCACCCCATCCCTATCACCTTACGTTACTCTCTCGTGTTACCACTAAAAGCATGCATGTTTTCTTTTTTGACGTTTTCTTCTTTGGGTTTTCACATGCATGCCTCAGATACGTAAACAACTTGTCTGGGTCTAGACTCATCTTTGATTTTACTTTCCCTCTTCTTCTTCCCTTTTACGTACTTAATTGTTTTTGAACTCTTCGTTGTGCTGTTTGCTTTGCTTTGCTGTCCTTTTGACATGTACCTGTATAGCCACCTAAGTACAAATGAAATGGATTGCCTATTCGCGTATGTATGGATTCTGACTTGGCTGTCAGTTTGTAATTTCAGATGCCAGTGCCAATTCCTTGAGTTACCGGCCGTCCATCAGACGATTTTGGAAGTGTCGAGTTTATTAGCAATTAGCAAATTACTAAGTTAGCTCCGGCGAAACAGGTTTGCCGCCCAATTCTGCCACTGCCGAAGTCAAAGCGGCGCTATTTCCGTTGTCCCACCGGAACAGATGCGGTAAGAAATACGCGTCGAGTACAAAAAAATATGATATAAATTCTATTTATCTAAGAATCTATCCAAAGTTGATATTTACATACAAGCAAAAATGTCCACCAAAGGGAAAAGTCTACCAAGCAAAGTTCTTGTCCAATAGGGATGGTCCGGATCATAAAACCATGTAAACAACCACGTTTTCGTTTTTACTCCACATGGGCCCGTTGTCGACCGGATATAGATGTTCCATCTGTAACCGCCCCAAATATACATGTACGCGGGCGTGGAGGGACAAAAGATAACATAAAGCGTGGAAGGGAGATATCAAGCATATGCATATTCCGATACAGCCGAGACAATGGGGTTCTGCAATACATGACAGCGGGAGCAGAGACATCAATCCATACAATGATGTACGTGTAGGAATAGGTGAGAAACAAAACATGGGAGAGATATGGGGGAAAGGCGATTGGGGAGCGAAGCCTACATGTACACATACACATGGATGGACCGTGGATGCGATGAGAACAGATCACGTTAGGAAAATATATGACACAAAATATAGGAAAGTCGAATGAAAGAAGACGTGAAATCCATGGATGAAATAATATCGTGCTGACCATAGGGGAATACGGAAACATTCCGCGCTGCAGGCATGAAAAAAAAAAACATGGATGGTATACAATGAAGTCCAAATGCGATGAAGAGGTATGTGCAATGAAGATAAACAGAAGGATATAATGATGATGCTGAACAAAAGAAAATATTGCAGAGGAGGCTTGCGACGCATTATGGGCCTTTGGCAACAACTCCCAAAACATCCACGCGAGAGCAAGCAATTGTTGGGGTAGGAGGCGTTGCCAGAATAAGACTGCGTCTCCGGCCTTCCTTCCGGAATGTCGAGACACGAGGCGTTGACAAACTTGGGAATAAACCACCCAAACCTCCGGTTAGATTCGATGTCAGTGTCAACGTCGAGGGCGTGCTGACAGATTCTTCAGGAGGAAAGACAAACAAAGTTTGTGATGGCGTAGGAGCCAGAGATAAAGAGGACGTGGCAGAAGATCGGGAGGACCTTCGGCTTGTAGGTGTCGAGGGAATCCTCAAGGGCGCCGGAGCCTGCCTTAACCACTTTTTGGGTGTCGAAGAGATGGGTTGATTTTCCTGTTCCTGAGCAATGACCCCAACAGGTGATGGCGGCACTGGCGGCAAAAGTACGGGTGGTGGTCTGCGTTTCTGGAACTTCTTTGGGGGAGCTTGCAGTGAAAATGTTTGTCTGGATGCCGGCGCACTAGGCGGCGGCAATGCACCGAAAGACGTTTTCGTGTGACTGGCTGAAGGCGGAGGAAGCAAACCAAACGATTGTTTGAATGCTGGTGCTGTTGGTGGCGGGAGTGCCATTCGAGCCAGACCATTCCTAGACCTTCTAGTCCGTAGAGATGACAACCGTGACTCTTCTTCTGTCAACTCCGTGCTGGGCGTTCCTGAGCTGCTATCTGGAGGAATATCCAACATACTTTCCATATTTTCCTCGTCCTCTTCTAATAAGTCCTCGCTGAGGACACTGCGATTAGTAAAATTACTGGCAACCGAGCCTGCCCGGCTGCGACCATATCCAAACCGACTTTTCCATGCGGTGCCCATGCCCATGCCGGACCCTGATGAGCCAGTGTTGGATGAAAAGTTAGACTGTTGAGAGCCCTTTCTAGCAACGATTCGGTGTTCCATCTCCAAATCCAGCGCCCGAGCCTCTTGCATGAACGCAAGATTTTCGACATCTTCTTCGACAGCAGACGGTGCCGCCTCCATTTCTTGCCTTCTGCGTCCCCATTCCGCTTCCTCGGAAGCAATTTGCGATGAGTGGTCAGATAATGTCGGAGAGTTGTTCCCCGAATTGAGTGTCCGTTCATATTCAAGAAGCTGATACATTAGCCTGGTAGCGGGTATTAATTATGGCATGTGACGCAATTGGCTCTTGAAATGAAACTTACGACATATTGGGACCGACCCATTTGCTTTTCTCCTTGACAAAAGCATAGCTGGCTATACACGTGATATTAGCCGCTGGACACGTCAGAAGCGGTAGACAAATGCAGGCTCACCATGCATGCCGCCATTTTTCAGGGCGAGTACCTCTGGTGGAGTTGATGGCGAATTGGAATGAGCCGCCCTCATAACTAATGCGATTACCATTGTTGCTGAGCGAGAGACACCGCATTGGCAACTGAAATTTAAATATTAGCTGAGCACAACTAAGCGAGGTGAGATAGACGCTTACTGCACTAGGACGCCGTCACCGCGTGCCAATGCTTGGTCGACGAAAGTCATGCCTTCAACAAAACCTATGCCTACTAGATCGGTCTGTCCATGAGACCAGGGAAGACGCAGGTAGTGCATAGCCGGTCGTCCACTGGGACCGTGAGGAGGGACATAGGTTGAGTCTCGTTCACTATCACTGAATTTCATCGCTAGGTTCGGTGTAGATACCGTCGAGCGAAGGGGTACTTCTGCTACCGGAGCAAAGGGGCATGCGACCTCCTTGGCCACGTTGAGGATGCTCCGTATGCCCCGTTCGACAAGCGATTTCCAGTCCCGAACGTTGTCCTCTGAACCTATCCATATGCCAGGGAGGATTTGAATAGGCCCATCGATATAAGGAGCCGAAGGCGAAGCTTCTTCGTCCCTTCTATGCGCGAACACGCTCGCATTGGGTAGCGAGACAATCGAGGGTCGACGGCGTGCCGCGGCTGCATTAGAGGGTTGTTGAGGGATGGGGGGAGCAGCAGCAACAGGTGAATCTGGAATATTCAACGACGTCGAGGACGCGTTGGAGTGAGCAGAAAGGTTCAGCGACAGCTTCTTCTGATTCCGCAAAGACTTGGGTTTCGGAGGCGGTATCGAGTCGCCCTCGGACTGGTCTGAGACAGCGGAAGCAGGGCTTTCCTCCTCCACCACGATGTTCATTGCCGGCACATCTTCCGAGAGTTCGATGTGTAAGGGTGTTGGAAGAGCCCGGAGCTTCTGCGCCTTTTGTTGAGCAATAGGCTTGAGGGGAGCAGGACGACGATGGGCTGCAGGCATAGTAACACGACCGGCGTGAGGTGGGAAGAAGGAAGATGCCCTTGAAGAAGAAGAACAAGAATAAAAAGGGCAGGAATAAAAGAGGATGGGGGAGGAGGACGTGGAAATGTGGAAGAAGAATGAGGGAGTTTGAAGGATAGACGCCGGATATATACTAGCAACTATTTTGAATATGGTTGGCCTGGGATTGGCAGTGACTAAGCGAGGTTTCGCCCTTTGAGGATCTACGCGCTGTACCACATCACTCCACCATCTCATTCTGCCACCATCAGTCGTTGCCGCATCCATAATCTATCACAAAAGCAAAACAGCAAACAACTGCAATTTGGGTATAAAACATGCATAATGTAGTTGTGCTAGCATAATGAAAACAACCCATGGATATCCACTTGTCAAGAATGAAATGAATGATTCATTTGCAAATCACGTATTAAAGTCGCCGGTGTCATTAGGTGGGCCGAAGCCGAGTTGTGGTATGATTCGCAGGGGTCGTCACAGTTTTGCCTCAAGCTCTGCCTTGAGGTGGTCGATCTCGTCCCGCAGCCTATATAGCAGATACGGGCAGTCAGACAAGTCCATCCAATTTGAAAATTTAGAAAAGTTCGAAAGAAAATGAAGCGTAATAAAAATATCCTAAACTAAAGCAAGCTGATAACACTATAAATCGACGAATGACGTACTGCTTAAGATCGTTCTCGTTGTCCTCCGCCGACTGTTCTGCAAACGACACCTCCATTTGAAGCCGCTCCGCCAGCGAGCGTTGGTCCTCCGCTTCCGCTGCTGCTGCCTCAAGCTTCTCAGTCAGGGCATTAATGGCTCGTTGGTGCACCGCCTCCAGTTCGTAGATCTTGAGGTTGTGTGCCTCGTGCATCCGCTGGAGCTCTTCCTTGGTTACACCGGGCACAGTCCCATTGGTGTCCTTGCGTGGCGTTGCTGCTGCTGCAGGCTGTGCGTCTGCCGCAGCCTTCAACGTCGCCACCTCAACCTCGAGTTCAGAAATACGCGCCGTGAGGGAGTCGCGTTCCTGTTTGAAGGTAGCCTCCCTTTCAGCTTGCTCGGCCTTAAGTTTCGTGACCTCCTCTGCACGGCCTTGCGCAGCCTCTTCCAATTCTGACTGGTGATTGTTGTTTATGTGCGTGAATGACTCCTTCGAGGCCTTGAATGCTTCCATCAGATTCTCCAAGTCGTCTTTGGTATTTGCAAGTTCCTTAGCAAGCCGTGCGA
Source organism: Sphaerobolus stellatus SS14 (assembly GCA_000827215.1). Lineage (NCBI taxonomy): Eukaryota > Fungi > Basidiomycota > Agaricomycetes > Geastrales > Sphaerobolaceae > Sphaerobolus > Sphaerobolus stellatus. Next base: position 341,950 of record KN837113.1, on the reverse strand, counting down.
CCTCTTCAGTCTTATCGTCAGGAATATTCAACGCAGCGAACTCAGCACCCTTCTCTTCAATCTGTTTCCGAAGTGCGCCTTCAAGAGCCAATGCTGCCTCTAACCCAGTCTTCGCTTTGGCAAGATCATCCCCAGTAGCCTTGAGTTCCAAAGTAAGGTTGGAGACCTGCTTCTCCAGTGCCTTAACTTGGTTTTCAAGCGCCTCTTCGTGACTTGCCTGTGCACTCTCGAGTGACACTTGATGTGCCTGCCGAAGCTGCTCGATGGCTTGTTGGGACTGTGCACGCAGAGCTTGCAGTTCTTGCGAATGCTCTAATCCTGCTTCCGCCTTTGGGTTATACGTGTCAGAGAGGTTAGAAAGGCCGACGTTCAGGACTAACCTTAGCTTTCTCGAAGGCCTCTTCCAATAGGGCAGCATGTTCGGTCTTTACTTCCTCGAGTTGCTGAGCGTACTTGGATCCCTGGCCCTGAAACAAATATAAATATCGAGAGTGTCAAACATAGCGAAGGTACATACCTCCAAGTCAGTCTGGACCCTTGCCAGCTCTTCAGCAGCGCTCTTGGTAGCCTCCTCGTGCAACTTTTGGATCTCTGTAAGCTTCTGCGCATACTCTTCCTCTTTCGCGGCAAGAGAAGTCTGAGCAGCAGATTGACTCTCCAAGGCAGCTGCCAACTGCTCCTCCAGCTCCTTCAAATTCGCAAGAACAGAGTTATGTTCATCTTCCTTGACCTTTGCTGCCTCCGCAGCTTCAATAGAGGACGCATTGAGAGCCTCAAGCTCCTTCTCGACAGCGCTAAGTTTGGCCAAGGTTTTCTCCGCGTTATCAGTTGCCGTCTCAACAGATTCGCGAAGCTCAAGGACTTCAATCTCTGTCTCAGAGAGCTTAGACTGAATTTCCTCCTTGTCCTTCTTCAACTGCCCGACCTCTGCTGATAATTCTGGGACCTTAGCGGCTTCGGCTTGAAGAGACTTGACCCGTTCAGCAGCTTCTTCCTGCGCTTGGCTGTGAGCAGCGGCGAGAGCCTCAGATTCAGCCTTGATAGCTTTCAGGTCTTCCTGAGCGGTGAGAAGGGCCTCACGCTCGACGACGCTAGCCTCGGCAAGAGCCTTCTCGTACGAGCTCGAGCTCGTAGAAATGGATTCCTTTGCGGATGCAAGTTCCGCTTCGACGGCCTGAAGCTGCTCTTGGAGAGTGGAAATAAGCTGGATCTGGGTGGCGGTGGATTCTTGGGCGACTTGAAGCTGGAATGATCAAGGCTTCAGTCAATATGTTAGAAGAGAAGGAGCAAATTCTCACCTCTTCCCTGACCTGGCTTAACGCGGCCAATTCCTGCTCCTTCTCGCCCTTATATGCCTCTGCATCCTCTTGAACAGTCTGCAAGGTAGCTTCGAGAGACTCTTTGGAAACTTGAAGCTCTTCAAGAGCCTTCTGCTTTTCGACTCGCTCAGCTTCAACTGATGCGAGACTAGCCTTAGTGGTCTCGACCTGTGCTTCCAATTCCTCTACCTTCTTCTTGCTAGCCTCCAAAGAAGAAGCCACTTCCTGATACTGAAACACGAAACTTATAAGCAACAGTCAATACAATAATCATGCACAACGCACCTTCGCCTCCAGTTCCTGTAACTTTCCATCCTCCCTCACTTCCTTAATGGACGAAATCGATCCAGCTCCTGCAGTTCTCCTTACTCCAGTGGTAGTACTAGCAGGAGTCCTTCCAGCAGCCGATAGACTTGCCCTTGGAGCACTGATGGTCTTTTTAACTGGCACTACACCATCCGAGAGAGACGCGCGAGGACGACCTGTTCCAGGTCCAGTGGAAGACTTGGTCGACTCAGTTGGGGATGTGATTGAGCTACGGGGTGGAAGGTTCGTAGTTGGGGACCTCACTGAGGTTGTTGATGGTGGACGGGATGTCGAGATAGAGGTTGTTGTGGGTTTGGCGGCGGGAGCCAGAGAGGTGCGCCTGGAGGCTGTTGTGGTCGCCGTGGTCGGCTTGACAGCTGGTTTGGTCGCGGTAGATACCGAAGGGACAGAAGGCGTCTTCCTGACTGTTGAAGTCGAGGTAGGAGCCCTGCTTGTTGAAGCGGATAATGAAGCCCGTAAAGTGGAAGCTGGTTTGGGTGCGGTTGCTGCTGATGTACTGGAGCTTAAAGCCTGTCCGAGGAAGTCAGTCTACAGCAAAATAAATGGAGAATGACGCGGAGAATTACCCTTTTCACTGAAGAGACAATGCCGCTAGGCTTTGCAGCAGATGCAGATCCCGCCTTCGTAGTAGTCGTGGCTTTAGTAGCAGGAGCTTTTGTTGCTGTTGTCGTACCAGTCTTCTTGAGCATCCCCTTTTCTTCCTTAGGCTTAGCGTCGCCTTCAGCTCCTGCAGGGGACTCTGTTGCCTTGTCTTCAGATGCGCCAGCGTCTTGGTGAGTAGTCCCGTTCGCGCTGGGAGCGTCGTCAGCCGTCGTAGCAGTGCCGTTTGTCGTCTCTTCGACGACTGGGGTCGCGGATTCTTGAGGAACGTCAATCACCTCTGTCACTTCTACCTTATCCTCGCCGGATAACTGAGGAATATCGGCAACGGGCTCAGCAAGTTCTGCCATGCTGGAAAGGCAAGGCAGGGAGTACGAGAAAGGGCCGTCGGATATTCGCTGCGCCCTTGTGACAAGCGCCGCGTGTTTTCGTTACACCATCTAGCTTCTTTAGATCGAAGCATTCAGACTCTATTCATGACCAAATATAATAAGGTATTGAAGGTTCAGATAAAATAAATAGGGCTACAATATATATGTGTGAACAATTAGTTCTTATCGCGGTACAGCTTGGAATAAATATCTAGGTATATGCCCTTTAGTCACCACCAAGTCAATGTGCGAATAAATTCAAGCCGTCTAGACAAGGTTCGGCCAGAGAATGGTGATTGTACGAAAGAACAGCAACCTGGACAACGGTTATCAATGGTAGGGGCGCACAGAAGTTGGAAATAGACTCACACCCGCTGCTTCCACGTTGAAATGGGCACCTGTGGTCCGATGTAAACAGGTCTGTGCCAACAATAAGGAAATTATATGACGTACCTAAGGTGATGGGTGCTTCAAGCCACCGGGCGATTAGAACGCGAGTGAAATGGCCATGGGCGACGACTAATACATCGCGTTTCCCTACGCCCTCTTCCCTATACTTGCGGTGGATCTCGCGGATCTGCGGTGACAGTGTCACATTTAAGGTTGACGTTTAGCATGAAATAGAGATATGCTGACGTTCTTAATTATGCCGTCGACGCGTTTGGTTATATCTTCTGGGCTCTCACCTCCTGGACAGCTGGTCGAATAAGCGTCGAGTTAATTAATTTTATAGCGAACATACCCATCACGAAATATGTCCCATTCTGGGAGGGTCTTATGGATCTCGTCCGTAGTTATACCTTCATATTCACCATAGTCCCATTCCCGGACATCCTCGGTGACAGTGTGCTCAGGCATGCATGCCGCACAGTGTTCGAATAATAAGTGAAAGGTCTTATGGGCTCTTTGGCGAGGCGATACAAAGACAAATCCAATATTTCGATTATCGAGAAAGCCTGTAGCCAGCGTCAATGCAGTTTCCATTTGGGGCATTCTATACGTATACCAGAGGCGCAGGTGATGTTCTTTGCGTGTTGCCTTATTATCTCTTCGCCATGAGCAGTCAAGGGAAGGTCTGTACGTCCAGTCTAGATAGAGAGCTGGGATCAAAGGCTTAGGTATAAATAGGACGACTTTACGTGTTTCCCTAGGATGGAATTCAGATCGTGTCGTTAGCCACCAGGAGCATTCTCACTCACCGTTAAGACTCCATTCTGTCTCTCCTGTAACATGCGGCGTAAATACCTCTCTAGACTGTCAGGAAGCAAGCAAACCGTGTCTAATAACAAACAGGCGGGGCATGGGGGCATTCATCGTCAACAGGTGAATGGGGGGAAGAAGAAAGACGACTCACGTCAATCAGTTCAAAGCCTGTTATACCAAAAGGAGTTGTCAGTGACACTAGCTCCCGAACGCGACCGAAACCCTGACAGCGTGACAGAGCGCGTCATAATAGCCGCGTTCGGCTCGCGCTGCTGAGTCATCACGCCGCCTGGGTTTAGCAGATGTTCGACGAATGTGAGTTATTTACTGAGCAAGTAAAACCCTGTACTAATAGGAGTTAGTTGTTGAGCATTCGGGACAGACACCCGATGTATACCGTGCTGGTACTTCGTCGCTACCCCAAGTTGACTACCAAGGCTACGAGCCTTCGCCGTACGACGAGGATGACAATCGAGCGGAATATGGCGGTGGGATAACGGCTGTGAGTGGCGTGTTAGTATCAGAATGTCAAATTAGTTATACCATACCTCTATAGCGGGAAACGGGCTACTTCCCTGCTGGCTCCGGCGAGAACACACCAATATTCGACCTTGAACGAGTCCAGTATGAGATCCCTGCTCCACTGGTCTCGGTCGCTGTCTCCTCAGACATGCTTGCAATGGGTCTAGCGAATAACGCATTAATTTTCCTGGAATTGACTCCTCCAAACGGTGTAACGCAGCTCCAAATTCCACGCAAGCCCCAGGAAGTTTCAATATACAAGATCTTCCTCGACCCTTCTGCACGACATTTATTGATCACTTCCCAACAGGGGGTGAACTATTATCTCTATAAGGGCTGGAAGAAGCCGAAACCATTACGTAGTTTCAAGATGGTTATTGAAAGTGTGGCTTGGAATCGTCCGGCATTGCTCACTTCCCCAAATTCAACCTCCACGAAGGAAATTCTGATTGGAGCGCGCAATGGGACGATATACGAAGCTAGTCTTGATGCTGAGGATGACTTCTTCAAGTCACAAGAACGATACCTGCAAGCTGTCTTCACTCTACCCGAACGGCAGCCTATTACGGGTATCGACTTTGTCCACTTCCCCCCGTCCGACTTCAAGAAAGGTCTAGTCTTAGTGACAACTGCATCACGGATATATCAATTCGTTGGAAACCTTGATAGAAGGTCGGACGATGCAGGGAAGGTTTTCAATACGCTATTTGCTGCGTATGGTGATACGGTACCAAGTACGTCGAAGAATGTCGTATTTCCCTGATACATACTAACACCTCTATAGGATTCATTGAGCTGCATGGAGAGGAAAGGCACTCCGAACTCCATCTCTATACATCAAATGCCGACCATCCTGAGTCTCTGCCCAAACTCATGGCTTGGCTCGCAGGTAACTATACCCTCCCCTGCCAGTTTGTCGTGTACCCACTCGTTAACTGTAGCATCTGGAATCTACCATGGTAGCCTCAAATACACTTCTGCCTCCCCATCGGACGACTTGATCGACAGTCCGCAGTTACAGACCTACCAAGAACTGCACAATCCCTATGAAGACTCCCAATCGGATGCATTGGTGCTACCTCTATCCATGGGAATGACGGAATTCCATTTCGTTCTGTTATATCTTGATAAAGTCGTCGCGATACGAAGACTGGATTATAAAGTCATTTATGAGGAAAATTTACCTCTTGTACGTCGTTCTGATCCAACAGCTAACGTTAATTCATTAATCGCGTTTTCAGAAACCAGGTGAGGAAGTGCGCGGAATGACAGTCGATCATATTCGAAAGACATACTGGATTTATACCGACACTTCATTATTTGAGCTGGTTGTCACGAATGAAGACCGAGATGTCTGGCATGTTTACTTAGAGAAGAATATGCCGGATGTCGCGTTGAATTTTGCGAAAGTGGGTCGTTTTCCTCTCTAACCAGCATCAGATGATTTACCCTCTTTTATTCAAGACGCCTATTCAACGAGATCACGTCCTTGCCAAACAAGCCGACCAACATTTCGACGCAGGTCGTTATATCCAAGCCGCCCAATGTTATGCGCAGTCATCAAAGAGCTTCGAAGAAGTCGTTCTGCGTTTCATCGATGCGAATGAACGTGATGCGTTACGGTATTATTTGATCTCAAGGCTGGAAAGGACGCGGAAAACGGTGAGATTTCTTTATTCCCTCGTAGTTTGGTCAAGACGACTGATGTAATTTAGGATCTGACACAGCGGATGATGCTTGCTACATGGCTTGTCGAGTTCTACCTCAGCAAGTGTAATCAATTGGATGACCTGGTGGCTTCTGAGTCTGTCTCGCACGACGTGGAGAATTTACAGGCGGAAAGAGCATTACTGGAAGACGAACTTCGACAGTTCTTTGAAACTTACAAGGTAACCTCTTTTGCTTGTCTCCGAGTATATATAACTCATTCTGAGGCATTAGTTGAACCTGGAACGGAATACCATGTATGATCTAATTCTCAGTCACGGTCGTACCGACATGTATCTCCACTTTGCAATTGTCGTGGGCGACTTTGAACGAGTGATCGAACATTGGGTTTTAGAACAGGAATGGCTGAAGGCTATTGATACCCTAAATCGACAGGTTCGTCTCCTCATAACGGCCACTCGGTCATCACTCATAGATTCACAGAATAATCTCGAACTTTATTATCGCTTTGGTCCCGTCCTAATCCGCCGCGCTGCGAAGGAAACCGTCGACTCTTGGCTGCGTCAACCTTCACTTGATCCTCTTCGTCTTATCCCTGCCCTCCTCCAGCTACAACATATATCCAAAGAGAATACACCATCACCCAACCAGGCAATCCGATACCTCAGCCATGCTATCTTTGAATCTCATTCCACTTCTTCCGTGATTCACAATCTCCTCATAACCTTCCACGTATCTTCTCTCTCCCCCTCTTCTCCCCCCGATGACGATGCACCCCTCTTACGATTCCTCTCTACCGCCCCAGAAGATCCAATCACAGGGAAACCGTACTATGATTTGGATTACGCATTACGAGTGTGCAAGCAACATGGACGGATGCAGCCTTGTGTGCATATTTACTCCAAGATGGGGATGTATGAGAATGCGGTTGACTTGGCGCTGCAGATGGGCGATTTGGAGTTGGCGAAGATTAATGCGGATAAACCGGATGATGATATGCAGTTGAAGAAGAAGCTGTGGTTGAAGATTGCGAAGTATGTTGTGGAGGATAAGCATGATTTGAAGACGTGAGTCTTTCTCTCTCTTATTATTATTGAGGACCTGGAGCTTAACTTGATATGAAATGTAGGGCGATGCGCTTCTTAGAAGACACAGATATTCTTAAAATCGAGGACATTCTTCCCTTCTTCCCTGATTTCGTCGTCATCGACGACTTCAAAGAAGACATATGCACCGCATTGGAAGGATATAGCGCACATATCGAGAAGCTCAAGGCAGATATGGATGAAGCTACTCGAAGTGCAGACTCGATTAAGAAGGACATTGCTGACCTAAAAAATCGGTTTGTTTCGGTACAGTCTGGAGAAAGATGTTCAAAGTGCTCGCAGCCGCTTTTGCTCAGGCAATTTTATGTCTTCTGGTGTCAGCATTCGTTCCATGCGGATTGTTTAATTGGCTTGGTAAGCATTATATCTTTTTGTCTGTTCTCGATGGCCATCTTATAGCGAGTATAGGTGAAGGAATACCTTCCACAACATGCATTACGAAGAATCCTAGCGTTACAAACAGAACTAATGCGCAGCAACTCCCTAAAAGACAAAAATATCACAGGTCCACAACGCCAGCTCCCCTCAACACCAACACCACAACGAACGCTCCTTTCTGCCAACTTTACCGCCACTGCCAACGGGCGCACAAATGGCGGAGTCCCAGGGAGCGGCCTAACACGCAATCTCGTCGCAGCAGGAGATCGACTGCGGGATCTTATCATTCCAGAATCGCTGGCTAATGTTGTGGGAGGAGTTGTATGGGGCGCAGGGGGGAATAAGAAGAACGTGGAAGGTGTGCAAGGGAGGGATGCGGAAAAGGTTGAAAAAATGAGGGATGAGCTTGATGAGCTGTTGGCTTCGAGCTGTCCGTTATGTGAGTCGGTGGTGGCGGGGTTGGATAAACCTTTTATTGCGGAAGGGGAGGTGGATGATTCATGGCAATTATGATGCGGGTATGCTTTTGGTGTACATATAATATTATAGTTTACTTTTGGACTTAAGGGGATTCTGTTTAATCAACCGTTCACTTTCTTGCTGCGGCCTGCTCTGCGCTTTAGTCTGGCAGCTTTCTTTGCGCTCATCTGCAAGACAACATCGTAAACATTGGTCAAGTCGCGGGGAGGTAAAGGCGACATACCTTAGCTTTCATCTCTTCAAACTGTTGTCGCTCCAAAGCTGCCTTTTTACGAGCGATGGTAATCTCTCTCCGTCTGAAAAATAATGGGTTAGAAGGGAGATAATGAAAATCGTCAGAAAAACGCATACCTTTTAACCTCTCCTTCTTTCTCTTCCTTCATCTCCAGTTGCAGCTTCTTCAAGGACTTTTCACGCTGTGTCTTATCCATACGTTCCTCATATGGTGTTTTCAGACCACTAGACATTTGAGTACGCCTGGAATCCAGAATGAGCAGAATGATTTTTTAGAAATATTTTGCATCCTACCTTGTGGCTGCTTTCTCCAACTTCCATCCTTTACCAGATACTCTACCATTCGCTGTAGTGTTCAATTCAATGACAGGTGCAGATTCAGGTTGAGGACCTTGTCCTGTCGCTGTAGGTTCTCCTTCGTTGGACATGGTGGTGAGGTGATCGAAACAGGAAGGTACACGTGTAGACGCTCGTCATTATGTCTGTCCGAGCACTCTCTGAAGAATGGCTCGCTCTTCCTCCCGAAGCAACAACATTGGAAAAGGTCGATTCAGTATTACGACATATAGGAGATGAATCCTGGATTACCGCCGCGGTTACAGACCGGGTGGTGGATAATGTCGACGTGGAACGTGCCATGCTTGCACTGGGTCTGGAGAAAACTAACTCTGCCGTGGAACGTTCGAAAAGGGCTATGGTAGCGATTGGAGCACATGTTGAAGATGATGAAGATGAATTCGCAGTGAAGACTGAAGAAGAGCTGTGGCATTCTTCGTTGACGATCTATTTCGAGGGGAATGCGACGGATGAATTACTCTGTCGCTTAAGGGCGGTTCTATTGGATAGACTGGATAAGCTGGATACGTATGTGGAGATGCATAAGAAGCCTGTGGAAAGGAAAGAGAATACCGGTGATGAAGAAGATGAGGGTTGGGGATTTGAGGACGAAGCGGGGGATGATGAAGACACGGGTGAATCACCATCTACACAATTACTCCCTCTTTCGACATTTCTTCGAAGGCCACTACTACAGACAGCATTATATTTAGCTTCTAATGGTCACTTTGAAGTCCTTGGAATTCTGTTACGACGTCATGCAAGAGAGCTAGGCAGACAACGGATGCATATCCTCCAGTCTATCCCAACACACATACCTCCTTCCGATTTCCAGGCACTTCTCCCCTCAGTAGACTCTTCTTCAGAAGTGGAAACTCAATGGCCAGATACCCCATGGCGCGAAACCCCAGACTGGACAGAAACGGCAGAGTGCACGTCAGCATTCCAGTCGAAGGACGTTAACCCAGCTGTCGCAGCATGCGAACTCCATACGGCCGTGGAGGTCTTACAGTGGTATCGTGATAGAATAAACCAAGCAGATAATCTTGGGCTCACGGATGTTGCTTATGCCTTAGTGCAACACGGCGCGTCTCAAGGCGTACCGGACCTTGACGAACTCGGGGAGGAATTGGGATTACTAGCTCGTCTTGTGTATGACGCTCCTCAATCCGAAGACTCTATGGACGAAGACTGGAGTCTTTCTCGATGGAGAACTTTGGAGCCTTCAGAAGTCCTGAAGGCATATCTTACAAATTCAACTCAAAGGACGATTGCCGACAACGTTCGTTCCTTGGCAATGCCATACCTTTATGTCCTCGAAGCTCGCGCAGAACGTGTGGGCAAGCCAGATCCAGGCCTTGTCAACCGACTTTTCTACGACTACATCCTACAGACACCGTTGGAACTGACAGCGGCCATATTCGACGCCTCGAAACCTACATTGTCCTTTTCGGAGCGGTTAATCAAGAAAGACGAAGATATGGCCAGGCTTTCCCTTGCTTGCTTATACGGAAGCGATGAGCTCGATTCATGGCAGACAATGAGTCGGATATTCGAATGCTTGCCTGCTTGGGACGAAATCAACGAGGATGAAAGAGACGAAGCAGACATGACTCTTCTTTCTTTGGGAGACTTCGTTGCTCCATCGACGTCAAGGCCGAAATGTTCTGCGCAAGAACTACTTATTTTCTTCACGCCTCTTCCTTTCTCAGCTCTTTCTCGCATAGTCGACGTATTGGATGTACATCTTGAATCCGGAGAAATCCTGTCTCGATGGAATGTGCCCGCTCCCTTACGATGGTTCCTCCAAAGCGCCAACGACGAAGGTCAACAACGAGCATGGGCTACTAGGATGGCCCGTCAGGCAGGTAACGGAGGAGAGGAACCTGAATCGGAAGATGAATGGCTGGAGTTGCTCGATGATATGCTCAAGCTTGTTGGAGGTGGTGAAGGAGCTTTGCGGGGAGCATTTGGCTTGCTCAGTAAAGAGGAGGTCACGAGGATTTTCTTCAGTGGATTACTTAGCTCTGGCAGTACGTGTGAGATTTTCCTTTTTTGTGATACTTTGTTCTAACTTAAATTCCCCCTAGATTTCAAAGTGGCCAAGAGTGTATTGAGGAAAGCTCGCACCCCATATCTATCTGATCTGCAGATTATCGAAGAGCAAGTGTTGGCCTCTTCTAGAGAATTCTATGACAATGCTACTTCTGGTAATCTGCATCAAGGTGATATGAAGTTGGCGTATGACTGGTAAATTCGAGGCATTCTATATCATTTTTTCAGACGTTGACCTCATATTCGTACAGCCTGACAGTTGCAAAAGAATCTTCAGTCATCCAGAAAGAACGGGAATTCATCGAAGCAACCAGCAGAATATGTTCTTTCAATGTCTATTCTCGTCAAGGCATACCTATTGCTCCCATCGAAATTCGCCTGGTGAAAGATAGATTAGGTCTCGTTGCCCGTGTCCTCGCAAGCACCGAAGACGCATATAAACACTCCAGTGTCATCCTCGACCTCGTCTACAAGCTCGGTTACCAAGATGACATCACCGCAGAAGTTAAGACCCTCGCCATGCTTGCTGACGCCGCTCTCAGCGCAGAGGACTTCACTCGTGCAGCCGAAACAGTGGAACGCATGGTCGACAGGGTCCGCAAACTCCCCACCACGGAAGATTTCAAGGATGCGCGCGAAGTATGCTGGCATTCCTGTTTCCAATTAGGCCGACAAAGCGAGTTCGACGACGTCGAGAAGAAAATGAGTCTATTAGGACACGCGCTCGAGATATGCCCCCCGGAGCATCTATTGGACGTCCTCCTCGTCTGGCGTAAGCTCGAGGGCGAAACGTTGCCTGCGCGTCGTGACAAGGTCACATCTCTCAAGGAGAAACGTGCTTCCCGAAAACGCGATGTCCCATCTTCTACTACCGAATCCATCCGCACGCGATTGCATGATCTCAACTTGGGCGCAATGGGCGCAGCAACCGGCATATCCGCTACAGATGCTGCTGCGCGGGCGGGACGGACATTGAAGAACGTCGCGGCTAATTTCCCCTTTTCAATGCGCGGGCGACAAGGAGAAGATGCAAGATCGAGTACGCCTGAGTCGCCGGGACATCACCTTACGCATGAAGTGTCGACGCAAGCGAAGCAGGCATTCGCGAGAGGCATTGGGTGGCTTATTGGTGATGAATAATTATACTCGTATAATAATGTGTAGGATAGATGGTACTTAATTTACGAGATTAACGAGTGACGAGGGATACTCTATTACGAGAGCCGGATAACGAGACGTGATGATACATCCAAGATGGTTAGCTAGCATAACGGCGACAATGTGAGAGATATCCTAAGGGAGACAAAAAGAAAACGAAGGAAAGTAGAAAGCCAACGAGAGAAGTGTCGTTAACCGGAAACTGAAAATACAGAGTGCCCCAAAAGAAAACGGCGATACAATATAGCGAATAAAGTAAAGAGGATCAAGGAGAGTGAGAGGAGACATTGCGATTAAGATAGGGAATAGAAGGTATAATGCGAGGACATTAAGATGGAATGGATGGCGAATGGTATTCCAACACACCAGGTGAGTATAACGTAACTAAACCGTGACACGAGTACCGAAAAAAGAAATCGAGGTCAGAAAACGAAACGTGAAAGAAAAGGAAAGCAGCGAGGACATAAATCACCGACCTCATCTCTAAAATCGGAATTCACAATTCACCCAATATTTCCTCCAAAAACCGACCTCTCCACCGAAGGCCTCGCATTCTTCGGCCTCGGCCTATCCACAACACTCACGGTAGTCCCCGCTCTCGGCCGCCCCGATTTCGCTCTCATCATAGTCATCCTCCGTTCCTGCTTATCCGCACCACACACCTCGCATTCACCCGTATTCCGCAACTGCTCCATCTCCTCTTTCAGATCCCTGACCTGCCCCTCAAGTTCCCATACTTGTCTTTGATGGATCTTACGAAGGTTCGCCATCTCGGTTTGAAGGGATGCGATGACAGCGTTGGGGTTTTCATACGAGGTTGAGGATGATGGGGAGGATAGAGTGGGGATGTTTGGAAGGGGGTGTGTGTTCGTTGGCGTGAGTGGGTAATCGGAAGCCGTTGACATGGAATTTGAGCGAGATGCTTCAAAGGCAGGAAGCGTGGGTGATGAGCCGATGTTAGGAGTTCTGGGACTGGGATTGGATCTTGAAGAAGGGAACGATTGGTCTGCAGGCGGAGGACTTGACAAATCCCCTAAGATATCGGTGAACCCAGCACTAAAGATAGTGGAAACGGGGCGTAATGACAGTCCTGCGAATCTCGTTTGGGAAGGGGGGGCGGAGGCAGGTGGACGGACACCCGAATCCGGGCGGGGACGATGTCCTTCAAGGGTTAATCGACTTGAATACAGATATTGTGAGTTGTCGGGAGGTGAATTAACCGTCGTTGACGGCGATGGAGCGAGCATGATTGAGTCCTGTCCATCTGGGTCCGGAACAGGTACCGAAGGAGACGAAACGACGATCGATAACGAAGGCGGCGGTATGCGCTTGATATTCTGCAGAGGTGGCACGGGAGGAATATCGCTGTTGCTTTCCATCCAGCCCATCCTCGGAGGCGTCGACGTTGAACGAAGGATGGGGTCCGAAATCGATATCGTAGTTGCGTCCCGCTCTTTAGGGGGACTATCCTTCTCCTTTCCAGAGAAAAGCTTTAAAAATGCGCTCCGTTTATGCTTCAACGCCTTTGGCGCAGCGATTGGATCGCCATCTCCTCCAGCTATGCTACGTTTTCCGGTACTCATCGTTCGCTGTCGAGATGTAGAACTACTCTTCTCAGAAATGGTTTCCGTCGAAGGCGAAGAGGAGAAAGAAGCAGTGGCGACAGACGTCGACTTTGGCGGTGTTGTATTGACTTGCTCCTTCCCTTTTTGTACCCTGGCACGAGCTTGTTCTAATGAGATAAGGTTATTCATCGGACTTGAGGAGTAGTCACTAAAAGGCGCAGCTCCAGGCCATGCAGCCGACGACTGAACAGGGAAAACGTGTGATGACAATTCCTCTGCCTCTTCGTGCGATGACATTTTCGTCCTTGAAGGTAACTTGCGGATTGGGAGCTCGGGTGCGGATGCCTTACGGATAGTAGATTGATTATGACGAGGTGATGAGCTAGATTCGGAGGAACGCCTTATGGTGACGTCCAGCTGCTGCTCGTCCGAAAGGCGTTGGTGGCTGATCCCAGGAGTGGCGGGAACTAAAGATTCGGAAGATGCCACAACTTCCGGGTGGGCGTATGGGTGGAACATACGGCTAGGAGATAGAGAGGACGATGAGAAGTGGAATATTGATTCTTCACGCTCCTGCCGATGGGAGACGCCTTGGCCGCGGAAAGGTCGAGAGTAGGAGGAGGGATAGTTATCCGGTGGAGGAGCGGGGGATGTGTCCCTAAACTGACTATTTGGAAGACGGTGTCGTGCGGTTATTGATGGCTTCTCGTCGGTTGAATCGGAAGACCGAGGAGAGTTACCGAAAGGGTTACTGAAAAATAATTACAAATGAGAAATACACAAAAAAAAGAAAAAAAGGTTCATACCTCTGTTTGCCACTCATCGAATCCCCGCGCATGTAATGAGCAGAAACATCGTCCCGGTCAAGTTCTTGAGTCTTGCGTCCAATGCTGAAGCTATCTTTCTGCCCTGGAGGGGAGGGAGTATTTGGACTAGTACTTCGCATGCTGGCCAAAGCAAGGCTCCGTATTGTGGGTTTCTCGGACTCACGGTACCTCCAACCGCCGAATTTGCCACTGATAATAGATAATGCATCTGAAGCCCCGACATATTCATCGTCGTAGCTCGGGTCCTCGTCATCTCTTATCTCCCAAGGGGCAGGACTGACAAAGCGCATTTTCGGGGCAAGGTCGTTGCGAACTTCATTTGTGACTTCATCAGCTAAATTGTCTCCCAAACCGTTCCTGAATTCAGTTTCACGTCTATTGGCTGCGTCTTGATCCATAGGCGTTGGTGTCGGAGAAGAGGTGAATGAAACAAAGTCGTCGTCAGGTAATATGGGGGAAGAGTCGTTCTTGTTCCCTGATGAAATCGTTGCAGTTTCGTCTTCATCGTTCAAACCAGTAAGGGAAATAGGGTATCCGGTTAGACGAGGCGAGCCTACGGATTCAGGCGCATATTGGCTCCTAGGAGAATATTCGTCGCAACTGTAAATTGATTCGGTTGCGGGGGAGAGCGGGGGAGAGGAATAGGGAGCGTGAGGGACCCGTGCCTTGCGGTCCTTGGGAGCTTGGTGGGTGCGAGAGGGGAACATAATGTACAGTGTTAGAATAACAAAGGAATGACTGAGAATATAGGGCCTGCGCCGACTAAGACGTCGGGCAAGGAGGGAGATGAGGGGCGAGCTCCAAGTAGTAAGCCTGAGCCCTCAGTTGAATTCTCAAAAGACTTGCATGGGCGCTTGCTTTAGTCTGATAGAGACTCGAGGGTCCGTTCATTCGGCGTATCATCAACGCGCGTAAATGAACATACACTTGACACAACAACTGTCCCGACCGCCCTCTCCCGCCTCAACACTTTGGCCGACAATATACACAAAGTATCTTCAAATATTTCGCCGCGGCGTCGTACAATCCTCCCCAACAGTGCTGCCACCACTGAGCAAGATTGGCGAACGATTCAGCCAATCAAGTCTTTGGCAGACACCCACGGTCGAGGACCCTGCGGATTCTCCCTTTCCCAAAGAGGCCATGCCTTCCGCTAACAGCGATCAGCTTCCACTTCGAGTTTCAACGCCAGATGTTCTCCCCAACAATAGCTCTCTTATCAAAGGATAAATGTGGTCAGCTTTTTTTCGATTCCTTGCTTTCAAGATATTGCATTTCTCGACTTCGGTACCTAGGCCACCCGCAACGCTAAACTTAATCTCTGAAACGTCCTGAAACGTTGAACACGCTCGGGCCACGACGTCCAATCATCACCCAAAAGCACCCACCGCTTCCAGTCGTCGACGCGGTCCGCTCTTGGCTAAGGTATACATACGGGGTGCCAGATTTGCAGTATTAATTCATGTGGGGAGCGTATTCTGCGCAAAGTCCTATTGTCTTACGTGGCGGTAACGAACGGTTTCCATTATGACAGCGGGAGCCTCATGAACTTGAAGCTGATCGGTAAAGTCGGTAAGCAGTCTGATTGTACTAGTGGCCTGATTATCCTTTCAGAAATATCCCCTCGCGTTTATCCCAAAGCTATCCCACTTAAAGATGACTTCAGACGTGTAACGAAGCCAGGCACTCCAGGCTGTCTAGAAACCAACTCAAAAGGATAGTCAATTACAATTCCAAGTCTTAATTCATTCGGGAGCTGGGACTGCCAAGCTCCTCAAATTCCATTGTTCTTGCTTGTCCTTGTCGTCTCGGCAAATACCCTGGTACGGCTGATGAGTTTACTGATGCGCCTTGCTCCCTCAAGGATTTCAAGTCATTATCAATAGTCCACTAGCACAGTAACGTCTTAAGACTACAGTAGCTAAGCACCAAGATTCAACGTTCAAATTGCCCGTTCTTTATCAGTCTTCTGTTCTATGTCGTTTTGCCATCATCTCATCCCCCGCCATGCTTGCACCCTTGCTTTAGATTCGATAATAATAGCTCAGCCACTCTTGTTACGTATCTTATAATTGAGAAGCTTGTCAACATATTATATGGGCATACGTTACTAAGACTTCAATTGAGTATATTCTAGGCTACTTATTCTCTCTTATTCTGTTGCTCTCTGGCAGGGAGCCATTTCCGGTAAGCTCATTCCCTTCTTTCTGTGATGTACATTAGAGCCCTGAATGTCTTTCCGCTTCTATATCAATCATGATGCGCAACGGAAAACCTGTGATATCAAGTTCGAGTTCTTTTGATTGCAAAGCGGAGCACCAGTGATCAGTTCTCTCGAGCTACTGAGCTGCTCCCGCGGACAGATACCTATCTTTACTTGTCTCAATGAAACGCTTTCTATATTAAAGAAAATTTACAGTTTGTGCTAAAACTTATCAAACGTGAGTAAGTGTACTGCCTCTGAATATGAATATTCCAGGGCTCAGTGACTATAATCTACTTTTGGCATCGACGAAACGCTAGGAGTCCAGTGCGCGCTTGACTCTCCTCCCTCTCATGCCCTAAGGCTAGACTTACTCGCTCAAGAGTCTAACATCTAAGCAATCGCGGATAATGGATAATCAACGTACTTTTCCAACATACACCAAACGGCCCTGATTCATCCCTCAAAAGACAGATGCCAGTGGACACGCGAGTCGATGGTTCCTTGGACGTGAAACGCAGCACGAAATTCTAATTCGCTGATGGAAATGCCGACCTTATATCAGAAAACACTGCATTTCGCGTCCACACAAGTCTGCTCGGACGTCACTCTAAAGTGTTCCATGACCTGTTTTCCCAAGCTTCGCAGCCGGCTCATGGAGAACATGTTGACCAATGTTCGGCTATTCATTTATCAGATGAATTAACTGATTTGGAGGCGATTTTATCTGTAATATACGACACTACGTGAGTGAATTTTATTCCGCATTTTCAGTAGAGCCGGTCGATGATTCTCTTTGCCTACTAGCCCCTACGATGACAGAAAGATCATATAATTGGGGCGTATCTTACAGGCTTCCAACAAATATATGACGGACGAGTCTATAAATCTATCCTCAAAACTTTGTTGAGATTCTATCCGTTCACCTGGGTTACATATATGAAACGAAAAAATAGGTTGGACTATAACGCTACGCTCCAAGTCGCCAAGGCCGCGTTTGTCACCAATGACAGCATTCACTAACGTGCACATTATATCATCTATCTGTATATATGGAAGCGTTACAAGTTCAGTCGCTCCTATCTGTCATATTGGTCAAACTCCTAGAAGGGTCTTGCGGAGCACTTGCAGTAGTCTTTAGAGTTCTCCAGAAGATATTGCCAGGCCAATCCTGCAAGAACTCACGGGGTTCGACCCACAAGGAATGCGATGATTATCAGGTTGAAATGAAGGTATTCCTCACTTTTGATGCCTTCATGGACCACCCCTGGTTGTTCTATGATCCATTGGATGTTGTGCATACTATTTCCGACAGGGGTACTAAGCCCCGGCCTGAGAATCACAAGACTGCTCATCATGTGCAGTAACCATCGAGGAAGCTTGTGAAAAGGAGATGAATGCCGTATGGGATCGGCTCCCTGAAGTATTCAAGTTAGGGAAAAACTGGGAAGAGCTGAGAAGTAATTCGGGTTGACAACGGACACTTGCTTGCTGTCGAGTCATTGGTTGACAATCCTAATATTTAGGGTGCATGTGACCCAATATTTTCTGCATCATTTAATTTTAACCTCTTTTTCGGATCTCAGGGTATTTTTATAGGTATATCTTCTAATAGCTATTATTTCATGCGTATACCTCTTTCATTCCTCACGAAATATTAAGGTATGTACCTACTCTTGTACTTATAATGCCGAGGAACTCCCTTCACTAGTAGTGCTCGCTGGATATCTAAGGTCCAAATTTCCCAGAATTCAGTCTCAAAAAAATAACCAATTAAGTATATTGAACTTCTAGTAGAATAGTTAAGTCAGATTATGCATAGTATCTGATTCCTTTACACCTTCCGCTCCATTCGTGACGAGAGCCGGTGGCAGTTGGCGCTCGCGGCAATACTGTTTAAGTCTTCTTCTATATATGCCCTCCTTATTTATTTCGCTTGGCAGGATGCTATACTTTGTAATTACTATAAAATATCCAAAACTGGGGCAGTATTCTCCTAAAATAATCTTTCGTTTTCCCGTAATTCTGCAGAAATTTATCAAACAACCTCATGAAAGCTACTACGTGCTCTACACTATTACTAGACATTAGCTATCTATTAGAGAGACCTAACAGAATTTAGCTGGCTAACCATCTCACTCTTAAGAGAGATTACTTATGGAATAATAAACACCGTGATGTACCAAGCACATTCTTGGCACGAAGCAAGCCTGAGGCTCAGTTTTGAAGATCCTCCTAAGGGTCCACAGGGCTTCCCTTAGTTTACCAATTTATCTCAGCCTCTGAGGAGCATATATATACGGGTTATATAGTACTCTATTGCGTCTGGGGTCCTCCCTGGGCCTTTGACCATAAACTCAGGGTGAGCGCCAATTGTCTGGAATGGTGGCAACGCTCCGAGTACCGCCAGCGCCGGTAAAATGCTCCCCTGTCCAGATATATTTCATTGTTCCGCGCTCGGCACATGCTCTTGCTTGGCACGGTCTTTGTGGGGATGACCAATTGAGCTTTAGGCCTTTACATAGTAAGCTCCTCGACGATTCCTCAACTTCCAACGGCGCCTGCTTATGTAGTATATCTCTAAGTTGAAAATCTAATGTCATAATCACAGGAAATAAAGGCTTGGCTCGCAGAATTCCGTGCAAAGACGCAAACCGTCATCGACAATCCTCGATTTGATGCTTGCCGGTCCTTGATGCTTGTGGGACAGCATAGTGTGTTATGGTTCGAGGGCGCTTTGTGGTACTTTGACGTTCCAACAGCGCTCTTCCACCTTTATCCTTTAGTGCAAAACGTATCCGAACCTGTGGCTACAATGTGCTGGGCCGAGCTACCCACACCTCAAGATATAGGCAGCCGCAGCGCTCTGACCGGCGAAGATATCCGTTTTCTTCGACCTATCTCTTCTAGTTCTACGGTCGAAACAAGACATCATCCTAACTTCGTTTTACTTGACGCAAAGAACTGGGGGGATAGATATTTCCTGCGACGAATGGTCACTGGTACCTAGTGTTGCCGCGGCGTCACTTTGGCGTAACGGTGTTTCTCTCCCACAGTCCGTTCCTGCAACGGACTCAGTTGGAAACTGTGGATTTCTCGATCCTATCTGACCTAACAATCGACTGAAATTTTGTTTCTTGCCCGAAAGAGTCTCAGAGAGCGTGAAATAAGGGAACACCGTTACGCCAAAGTCGCACCGTGGCAACACTACTGGTACACTCACTGCCTAGGACTTTCGACACCACGCTGGATAAATGGCTTAATGTACCTCCAGGATAGACAAGGTTCCGAATGCGACTTTTAACAATGATATCGTACATTTATAATTGTGCCGATTGCTGAGAAGCCGGGATTCGAGCGTGAGCTGCACGTTGCCCATCAATAATACCATCTGAACCGGATAGCAGGCGTAGCTGTGATAAGCGAGGCAGGTAGGAAATATGAATGCACGATTAAGGATACCGTCAGGGCCAGGAAATATTCTATTCGAGAATGCTCTGCGGATAGAACCGATAAGCAACTTTTCCCGCAGGAAATGGCAGCAATTTTGAGGGCGCGGATACTCGAGCGGGAAAGGGCACGGTTTGCCACTACTTAAGGTTATTCAGTTGTAGTAATATTCGAGACAGTCAGGTTGTTTCAATGGAGACTCAGATAACATCCATGGACAATCATGGATGTTCAGAATGTGTACATAATGAATTTTCGTACTTGAGAATATAAGAGAATATATACTTTTTTGTTGCTTTTCTTCCAGTGGTTCGCGCCATCGCAGGCCCACGAGTCGGAGATCTTCCAAGCAGCTGGGTGGATATCACTATTGAATTGTAAGTTAGTTATTAGCTGTGTAGCTTCTCCGAGTCTAAATCTGCAGTTTATACACTGTTATGATAATTCTGCAGCCAGATGGGCAGTCTCCCCTTGCCTTGAATTCAAGAAGTTCATCGAGTTTACGTCCGGCTTCAAGTTGGCTTCGTCACGTCCACAGGATATTCCTTGTAAGGTTCGGACCCCGCATGCCAGCAAAACATGATATTCGGATTCACCCTGTGTCCGCCGTTGAACTTGACCGAATGCGTACTCCCTTTCTTTGCTGGATCCGCGCAACTGTACCACTGCTATTTCTATTTGCTGATACATCTTAACGCGTGTCGCCGGCGATTCGCAGATCCCCCAGTGATATAATTTACAGCTTTTTTAAAATAATGTTCATGCTTGTCTTCAAGTTGGTCGGGCTCACCTTGCATGCTCATTATAATTCCTAGCAGTGCAACTGATAGGAAACGGGTGAGCTGCCGGTACGTTTCGAGCATTGTATTATGACGTTGCCGACCTTTTAATCTGATCCCTGTGCTAGCCTTATTATATTACTCACCGTATAGACTGAGCTCACTTTCATCCTTATACATACTGGTCTCCGTTGAGGGGATGACAGCAATGCCCGTGGCGATCCTGGAATGACCGAATCCCTTAATGGCTATATACTTAGCTGTGTAGCGAGCTTTACTGTTCAGGTATGATGCTTCGTGGTAATTCACTTGCAGGGTGTCAAGCGAAAAATAGGGTTGCTTCCTGCAGACAGGTCTTCATAAACTGACCACAGGCATTTGCTCTACTTAATTTCCCCTTTTAATTAACGACCCTAAGCATTGATATAAATTTATATCAAGGGTACCAGTGGATCCTTAGGAGATTTAGGATTCAAGTTGAGCCTTGAGTGGAGCGGGTCCGCTGGAGAATACCGCACCTAACTTCAAATAATGCATTTTACTTTAGCGATGAAAATCCAATCTATATTTGCTCCCCGGCGTTCAAATATACATCCACTCCTTCGGCCAGTGGAGTCCGAGTCGTTACCCCAATCTAATGTATGTATTAATAGTAGGGGTTATTTGCAGTTAGATTATCTATAGAATATCCATTCATCATTGGCAGTGGAGCCTTAGCCGAGCTTAGCCGACTTAGAATGTCTTGTTGCAAATAAGCTCTAGCTGCTCAGTTGAGTGGGAGCGCTCACCAGGTCCGTTTTGTTCTCGCAAAGCATTACGTCTAGATTCGGAACTATGCAAATACACTCTTCATATGATTGGGAGCAGCTCAACAGGGTTCTTTCGGTTGTAGTCAATAGCTATGCGAGGAATCCACCTTGCAGCCTTCTCGAAGCCTAAATAAGTATTCTCAGACAACGATTTATAAAGTGACGTCTATTCTCGTTATTTTTCAGGCACTTGCCGTCGGCCGAGCACTGTTCTGCGCTGCTATACAACAACATCTGATCAGAAGCCTATCGGTACATGAGGGAAAAGACAATCGGCAACCAGCGACTGTGTAGTTCGAAGGCGAGGTAGCGGCCAAACACCCGAAGGCCGTCCTTCATTGCCCTACACATAAGCGGTTGCAGTGAATGCGAGGTGTGTAGTGTTAGAATTTAAATATCGTGCACCGGTCAGCCAAAGCCTTCATGGTAATGCAATAATGCTGTAGTTCCTGAACTCGGGCGGGTAAATCTATTGCCGGCGACGAGAAAACATCCACGAATATTTTCAATTTTCCAAAAAAACAAATGGAAGATCCCTTTGCCACGACTTCTAAGTATGCCAAGGCAGCAATGAGGACTTCTCTCGATCTCAGGAGGAGTCAAGCACCTCGATATCTGTAAGCTGTGTCGCAGCCTGCTTTCCGGACGATTTATCCGGAAAGGGATCTTTAGCGATATATTACCGGAGCAATTAGAACGTGCGAGAGCTGTACAAGTGGAAGACACGTAGGACGATCCATTGCCATCATGACAGGGAAACTCGTAGATGCCAGGTCCCTCAGATCAAAAAGACATGAACTGGTCGACATGCCTCTGGTAATTCATTTTTTCAGAAGAAGGATGCTGTAGTCGACTACAATCGTTCGGCAGGGCATGATGTAAGAGGCTGAGAGCAGTAAACGCCGAGAGCACAGCCTTGGTCACACGCCAGCTTGGCGCCATCGAACTTAAATAGTAAAGAAATCATACTGCTTGCTTTAGTCTAGGGCCGTTAGCGTCCGGTGGGGGTTGGTCCGAACCTACTGTTTGCTTAGCTCTACGTTCCGGGCTTTCTGTGACGACCTTTTATCCCGTTGTTTCTGCTGCAGTTCCTATCTGACAGTATAGTTGGGAGACAAGCAATCATAGTACGTTACCATCTCAATGAACATACACGAAACCATCTGGATTCTGATGGCCACTGGCCCTCTTTTTCTAGTATACCCCTTCTATATCTCCTACCATGGGTGTGCTGACGGGAAAGTCCGCTGGGACGCTCATTGTGTTCGTCTTCTCCATTATCTTCGTGATCCAACCGTATTATATTCCGGTGCCGATCCGCCTACCATATATGAAGAAGAAGGGTATACCGCTGAACCTCACGACTGCACCTATTATCGCCATTGCAATATTATGGGCGGCGCAATGTTTGGGTCCGTCGACTATTCGAGATGGTATCGTTGGAGTAGAAGGTGTCAAGCCGTATAACATTCTCATCCTGTTCTTCTCGCTGGCATATATGGCGATCACCTTAGACGTAACAGGCATCTTGCAATCGGCCGCATACTGGGTTAGTAACAAGGGCGGTGATAATGGCTGGAGATTATATTTCTACTTCTACGTGATGTTGACGCTCCTCAGTGTCATCCTAGGGAATGACCCAGTTATTCTCTCCGGAACGGCATTCTTGGTTTACTACACGAAGGTCGTCGAAGAACTCGTGGAACTGCCATGGCTCATTTCAGAATTTGCTGCAGCCAACACAGCGAGTATGGTTTTATTCGTCGGAAATCCAACAAACGTCGTTATTTGCGAAGGCTTCGGGGTTAATAATGCTGCGTTCACGGCCTACACGATCTTGCCCTTTTTAGCGTGTAATGTGGCATGTTTCTTCGCACTTGCTACGCAGTATCATTCTCCAAAGCACTTGCCCAAGAAGATTACTCCAACGCAATTGGATGTAAAGTCCGTGTTGTTGGATCCGATGGGGGCTTTGGTCGGTAGCTTCTTATTGGGCTCATGTCTCATCACGGCTATCGTTGTCAGTTTTTTTGGAGTCGATGTCTGGAAGATCACATTGCCTTTCGCTTTGACGAAGTTCGCCTGGGATATGATATGGGATCATATCCGGTTCAAGACTGGCAGGATACGTCAAGCAAATCAGAAAGCCGAGAAGACTCTCGAACATACCGTAGAGAAGGATAAAGAGGACAGAATGCCTAAACCTCCAATGTCTACAGCTGCCACCGCTGTTCCCAGTCGGCATGGTACTGCTTCGACTGAAGGCAAGACTATGGAGACTGATACCATTAGGCCATCCATTATTAACGAAAAGAAGTCTCCATCACCAGTCGGAACAGTGTCTGAAGCCTCAACTGCCACTTCAAAAAAGTCACAAGAGCATTTCCCAACGTTCCTCACCGCTCTTCCCCGACTGCCATTCGCACTTGTCCCCTTTGCATTCTCACAATTCATCCTCATTGAAGCACTAACGCGTCAAGGCTGGATCGAGGTCTTCGCCTCATGGCTCGTTAAGGCAACACATCGTCAAATTCACCCCACAATCTGGCTTGTTGGTACTCTTGGCGTCATCCTATGTAACATCTCAGGCACAAACATCGGAGCCACCATTCTCCTTACCAAAGTAGTCCGGGCAGCTGACATGCCTCCGCATACCTTACGTGCAGCAGCCATTGCCCTTGCTATCGCAAGCAACATTGGTGCAGTCAGCTTTACGTTCTCTGCCAGTCTTGCCGGGCTGCTTTGGAAAACCATTCTGAACCAAAAAGGAATCCAAATCACACAGTTTCAGTTTGCGAAATGGAACTCATTGCCTTTGTTAGTAATGACTGTTGTTGGGTTGTCGATTGTCTCCGCAGAGATAGCAGTCTTGTATAAGGGTGCTTCTTCATGATGCCGCTATATCTAGCGGCTTGGTGCAGACGGCAATGAGATGGTGAGTTTCCATTCATATATGTACCATATAGAAGATGGAGCTAATGCCTTTAGCCTCGAGTCCAGTCTACCTGCCTTCGGTTTCCGGCGGTGGGATTGGCTACGCTTTTCAATCTCCGTGCCGTCGTGCCTGCGGTAGGTAGCCTGGCGCAAACGGTATTGTAAACGCGGGCGTGCAGTGGACCTCGAAATAGACATATTCTCTATGACACACCGTTTTCTCAACCTCTTCCTAGCACTTCCTTTACTATTTGAATTATGTAACTAACATCTATGAATAAGATACTATCTAGTACTCGAAGTTCCGAGCCATGATCTGTTGATGCGAGAAGTCGAGCCAGGGAGGGATCAGGACGCGTCAGTCACTGGTCACATGGTAAAATTTGGACCCACCGCTTTGAAGGTGTCATGGCTCGGAACTTCGAGTTGTGGGTATTAAAACTAGATAGTATCTTATTCATAGATGTTAGTTACATAATTCAAATAGTAGGAAATGCTAGGAAGAGGTTGAGAAAACGGTGTGTCATAGAGAGTATGTCATATTTCGAGGTCCGCTGCATGCCCACGTTTACAATACCGTTTGCGCCAGGCTACCTACCGCAGGCACGACGGCACGGAGATTGAAAAGCGTAGCCAATCCCACCGCCGGAAACCGAAGGCAGGTAGACTGGACTCGAGGCTATAATGCCTTCTGTTTGATAGGTGTTGCACAGCATCGAGGGGATAGTATGTACGTCAAGTGCGGCGAAACTAACGGACATGCTTCTGCGTGCATGTATTATGGCTATATGGGACTCCTGCAGCACAGCATCGAGGGGATAGCACGTCAAGTGCGGTGAAACTTACGGACGTGCTTCTGCGTGCATGTATTATGACCATATGGGACTCCCTTTTTAAGCTGTGCAAGATCACGCACGCTGTCAGGCGACATTGTCAGGCGGAGTGGAAGGGTTTGGTGGTTCGATGAGTATCGCGTCTGTAGAAATAATGAACGCTCCGATAAAAATGTACTTTCGTAACGGTAATGCTTCTCTTTTCATGTATATTTTCTTTTTTTACGATGTAATAAGACATAATGGAACATTGATGACGATCTCACTATCCCATAGCTTGCCGTATACGTGCATACGGCCGAATGGGAAGGTGCACGTTCAATTTACTTAGCCAATCTTCCACTGAAGGATTTTTTGAACCTTATTTGGAGATGTAATTATCAAATAAAGGATGGCCTGCCCCGTTGCTCTCTGCCTTACTTAAATATGGGCGCTTCACGTCGTACTGAGTACTAGGTATCGCACTCCCTCAGATAGGAGAGTATTTCAAACTATTTCTTTGTGAATTCTGGCGCACTTGACAGATAGACACTATTCTCCAGAGTATCTGAAGACATCAAAGTAGGCACGGGAGAAAAAATAAGAGCAACAATGCCAGGGGTACAGCTGAAGTCTCCGAACCAGGCATTGACATCGAATTCCGTATTACAGCTGAGGAGTATCCTTGGGCAATCAACGCAGTCGGAACTATTCAAAATCCTTCAAATTCGGGACGAGACAAATAGTATTCCATTGTCGTCAGGATTGGACGGTCGGCAATTCGGGAGTATGTGCATACATACTGATTGCAGAACTGATATTGCATTCAATTTTCTGATGATATCTCTTAAGCGAGATCATTATCGTTGAGCAGGGAAAATAATCTTTATATTTAATTTTCATCCTAAGTATCCTAAGTATAAGTTATACAATTTATACTTATACATATATATAATCTATCTATTTTCACGCCGAGTTGTCGGTTTAAAAAAGCAACGGTGCCTTTGACTGTGATTTGGCACCAGCATACGCTCGGTACTGTCCTGATAATCGTACTTACGGATACTTGTTTTATTACGCATAGTAATACGCCAAGAGGTGGGAACATCACATTCTACTGTCACCCAGGACAATATGTATTCTGGTAGTAATGCCTGCTATCATACAGCGTACTCGGTACAGGTTTGATAAATTCAGCTAAATCATCGATCCGTCCCATAAAATATGAAGATTGTACTTTGCTTGTGACACAACAACGACTACCGCGGTAAAGTCGGTATCTGTACATCCGCATCCTCTTCTTTATACTCCCGTAACTCCACGTTTTCTGCTGCCGGCTGTTTTCTCTGATAGAGCGCCCGAACTCTCTTGGTCCATTCCTGCGACCGGTTAGAAACTCTTCGGAAATACAGCATCGGCCAAGAAAGACGTCCGAGTAGACTCATTTGCATTTCCTCGCCGCTCGCGTACGTCCATCGACCTTGCATAGCTACGATGACCCAGACAGTAACAATTGTCAAAGGGAAAGCTGCTGCAAAATAATGCCCTAATGTCCCGTATGTGTTCTCTGCTAGTTCCGTGATGTTCATTCCGAAAACGGTCTGTTGGCATTCAAGCTGAGTTTTCGCAATAAAAAGGATTTTAAAACAAAGAAACGAACCGCTACGAAGGATGCCGGTAAGAATATCATCGTAAGGTATGCAATTTGCTTCATGGCGGCACTATCCCGGACAGCAGCTTCTGTAAGCCATTTCATTTGTTTACTATCCTCAATATTGACACTGCTAAATGCCTAGATTTTACGTATTGTCAGCATATAATACCAGCAAGAAAATTAAATGGTTTACTAGATGCATAACGTTTGTGAGCCGCTTATCCCACATGACCCTACTATTCGCCAATCGATCGATTTGTGTCATTAAATTATCGCATTCCTTCTTCAATAATTTTCGTGAGAATTCTCGTTCTTCCTCCTCAAGCGCATCCATTGCTGGGTTAGGGGTGTCATACACAAAGTTGACTGTCTTACGGAAATCTTCCAATAATGACGCGTAATGTAGAAGATAAGCGCGGATCTTGTGGAGTTCGTGAGTGAAATTGATGCTATTAGACTTCAGCACGTGAAGTTCCTGTGATTCCCGCATAAATAAATAAAAACAATCCATGAAGACAAACACATACTAGTTGAGAGATGTATTCCCATAGCAATTCCAACGATTGGTCCCATGCATACAAAGCATACCACAGCATGGCCAAAAGAACAAAGGTTGGGTCCTTGGAGACTTGAAAAATCTTTGTCCAATAAACACTTTGACCAGCAAGATATACTCTGCTATGTAGTGATTGCGCAGAGGTGATGTGAGGATCCGATCTGGGCCGGTACGTAATTATGGTGTTCTTTTGGCCTCGTACCAAGTGTATAGAAAGTAGATCTAATGTTAATAGATAATTGCGACTCTCCTTGTTTCCTATAAAATGTTAATGAATAATAAAGAATAAATGAACAGTTGAATTTACCTTGAATTTCTTCATCCCATTGGAGGGGTAAAGGAGACTGTGTGTCGATGTCCTTTTTTACCACTGGATATTAGAATCAGTACCTAAGGCGAGAATTCGGTTACTCAAAATGCCTACTATCAGCATCACTCAGTTCGGAAAGCTTCAACTTCCTATCGCCTTCCATAGGTCGAGGAAAAGAGAGTATGACTGTGATATCTGCGTAATGCCTAAGGGAAAGAACTACAGAACTTAATCTCCAGACTTACGATCTCCTTCCTTTGGGCTGGCATTCTCCTGGTATCTGGATGGAATCCAATTTACAGATGACGTCCAAAAAAAGGGCTCGACTACATATCTGAAAGGGAATCGGGCATATAAATATCATTGTAGCCAAAGTTCTCCCAGCAAGATCCCACCTCGTTCCAAGCATTTGCATAACCGGTACAGATAAATGTTCCGCGAAGAAAACTCGCAAGCGAACGTTCTCTTCTCGTTTCTGAACCATCGATAGAATCCGCAGTCAGCATGCCTAGGCAAAGACCGCGCATAATGTACAAACTCACCATATCCTGCAGTGTCTGCCAAAACCCATCCTGTTCCTTCGGAGCAACCGTCTTCCCTGGATCTTTAAAGCTTCCATCCTTCAAAACATCCACCCTAAAAAGCGTCGTCGCCATGGTCGGAACATACTCTTTCATCCCACTCTTCTTAACCTGAGTTTCCGTCCAGTTGTGAAATAAAGACTGCGGATATCCCTTCCAGCAATCATTACATCTCCCGTCGAGACATTGACATTCCCATTTCGGATCCTGATCCTGAGCTGTATCAACCTTATCGTTGAGGTCTACCCAGGGCCAAGGTGCGCTAGGCGAGGCATGTCGATGTTTGGAAAGGGTCCGTTTCGTTAATCGTTGTTGTGTGTACGTTTGTCGTGGACTTGTCATTTTGTTAACGACGCGATCGCCACGACGCCAAGCCTAATTGTGTAGATCAGGGACGGCTGGAGGAGAGGAAGTGGTCGCGGTGCGTTATATGGATATTCTCAGTTCAGGAACCATACACAGCATGCAGCATGGATAACAGCCAAATAGCGACTGTTTTCGACAGCTTTTGCGTGCGTAAGCTTAGTATTCAAATAAGATAATTTTGTGCCAAGGCTATGCTTTGGTCTGGTTGGGCCTTGGCAACTTCTGATGAACCTTTGGCGGAGACCGACTCGGATGCTGCCACCAACGTGAGCTTTATTTAGAGTATTCGAAGGCAGATTATTCAGTCGGCTAAGGCTCAACTTCCAATCACAAGTGGAGTATCCGAATATTTTATTAGATAATCTGGTTGCGACTCCCTACTGTATAGCCCCGCGCACATCACGGGGCTCAACCGGCTATGCGTAAAATACGATGATCCCCAAATAGAAAACACTCGGATTCCTTGCTATACTATCGCTCCGCTAGAAGTCGCGCAGCTCGACTGTCACATAACTGTCACACCTGTCACGGCCATCGCACAGGCTCTTCTCCTGCTGCCTGGAATAGCAGCGTGACTAGTGTCATCGGCTTCCATTCGGCACATGTGGAGACCATCGAAATAGGATTGTTATAGATAATATTAATGATTGGAATGGTCCACGAAGAAAATTGATGACAGGACAGAGGCAATTACCCCTGTAATGGGTACGGCAGCTCCTCTTTGACCTCCTGGAGCACGCATTTTTAGAGGTTTATTTATGATTAATTAATAGAATATGATCATAAAAATATATCTCGAATTCTAGCATAAATCCGGCCTGATCCCATTGCTGTGGCCTGTGCTAGAAGAGGTGTGCGGTTTCTACCTGGTGCGCGGTTTCAACTAGCGGAGCAATAGTACATTACTAACAAAAATCTAGCAAAATCGTATATATACAACATCTAATAAACAACAAAATAATAACACCAGTTCGTAGTCTTCTGTTTACTAATTGGAAAGCTGTCGTGAATCGTCATTTTCAAAGTCGCATTACTTTCATATCAAGTCGCTCAATTAAACCTCGTTCAAAGCGGTCTTATCGCTTTTGCTGATAGAACGTTCTTGCTCTTTTCCCCAACGACGATGAATAGCAGATTTCACATAATCGTATGGCCACATGAAACGCCGCCATAAGGGAACGTACGTCGTGTCCTGCCTTTGGCTCCAACGTCGTTGGAACGCAATGATTACCCAGGCAGTGACAATGGTGAGGGGTATGGCAGTTTCGAAGTAGTGCGGGAGGCTTCCTTTGGCGCCTTGATTAATTTCTTTGACGTTCATTCCGAAGATACCCTATAATTGCATTAGTATCGTGCAATCGACGAACAATCAAGCCAACATACCGCAATAAAGGAAGCTGGCAGAAAGACCATAGTCAGGTATGAGATCTGTTTCATTGCGGCACTATCACGGACAGCGGCCTCTGTCAACCGCTGCATAACTTTGCTATCTTCAATGTTGACTTTACTAAACACCTGGTCACACCACTTGTTTTAGCTTATAATCCTACAGTCATACAGAGAAACCTACTAGATGCATAACGTTCTTCAACCGCTTGTCCCATGTTTCCCTGTTCAGCTTTAACCTTCTGATCTGGGTCAAAAGGTTTGCCGATTCTTTGCACAAGAGAGCCTGCGATTCGGCAGCTTTTCCTGGTTTCACAATGTCCATAGCAGGATTTGTCGTATCCCGTACGAAAACAACCGATTGTTCAAAGTCTTCGAGAAGGGACGCATAATGTAGCAGATGAGCACGGATTTTGTGCAACTCCTGCGTAAGCTCCATACTGTTGGTTGATATGACTTTGAGTTCCTAGAGAGAGATATCAGCTTCGCTCTATGTTGTAAATGGAACTGACATACAAGCTCCGAGATGTGGTTGAATAATATCTCTAAAGCTTCATCCCACGCGTAAAGAGCGTACCAGAGAGTAGCTAACATGACGAAAGTTGGATCTTCAGATTTGGTGAAGATATGATTCCAGTATACACTCTGTCCCGCCAGGTATACTCTAGTATGTAATTTGGAAGCCGTAGTAGTAAGCCATTCTTCACACGGATGGTAGGTAATGACTGTGCTGCCTTCGATTGAGCGCTCCATGTGGATGGCTAGAAGATCGGTGATGATTGCGTGTCCAATGTCCGAGTTAGCAAGTGTATCAGATGTGTCGTTGGAGTCATAAGGATCTGCAAGGTGGATATCATAAGCGGATAACACATGGTAAAGATGGATAACCAACCTATCTTTCGCAGAGGTAGTGGTCTTTGGGTATCAATAATCTCACCAGCTGATGACTATGTTAGCGGTAAGACTCAACTGGGCATAAAGATAAAAACTCACTGGCAAGCTTATCTGAGGAATTATTATCCCCAGTAAGGAACTTGACGAGAATCGCTCGAGGAAACTTCAAAATAACGGTGATATCTGTTCACGCCCTTTGAATTAACGCACACAACAATACACATGCTCCAGACGTACGATCTCCTTTTCCGGACTTGGGGTTTTCTTGATATCGTGAGGGTATCCAATTGACAGAAGAGGTCCAGAAGAAAGGCTCGACATTGAATCTGTAGCCGTCGTTTGTAAGGCAGATCAACTTAGCTACGACGTCTGCTTACTTTTGTCCGATAAGTTGCATAACCGAAACTGTCATATTTTCCACAAAATAGGCCCGTAAGCGAACTCTGTTGTCTTCAGAATACTCTTTCTAGGTGGAACATCAGTGATTATTCACCAGTTCAACAGCATGCCTGCTTACCTTCACCATCATAGCTTCTTCAAATGCCGACTCGTCATCATCGGAGACTTTTGACGGGTTAACGCGTTTGAACTCTCCATTTTGCAAAACATCGATATGGTATATCGTACTCTCCCCATTAGAGGGCAGGTCAGTCATGATCTTGCTTCTGCCCACTTGCTCTTTCTTCCAATTCGGAAAACGGGACTCCGGGTAATTCCTCCAGTGGTTTTCAGGATATTGTGTTTCCTCAATGTCGGTCGCGTTATTACTTTCCTCAGGGATATGATCGTCCAAATTCTGCCAAGGCCACGGCCCTGAGGGCGCTGCATGTCGATAGGGAGCTCTGGGTACACGCCGCGGGAGTCGACTGTTAGATATGGCCTCGGTAGTAGCATACGCTGGGGGATGCGACATGGCTGAAGGATTTGAGAGGATGTGGTCCGGAACCAGCGCTCTTCACACGAGTTGGGTTTACCTGACACCGGCGACTTGGAGGCATTTTGACTGTTTGGCCCTGATTGGGTCTAGACACGTGTATAGTTTCCTTTTTCGTAATGATTTCCTTATATAATCAGGTAAGCGGAGGTAAACCTTACATCCACAAGAGCCGAAAGACCTCACGCCACTCGGGACGCAGCCTCCCCGGTATCAGAGCGTTGTGCCAGGATCTGCCAGAACGGCGTCAAATATATTTTTGTGGGAATACCGAGTCTATACTGATTATTAACTATACAGTGTAGTAGATGTGCTGCAAATAATAAAAGTTATGAATACACAGTGCAATGTCAGATATAATTGAGTGCAAGGGGAAGCCCAATGAAATGTCGACGAAAGAAACTATACCTAAAAATAAAACCAAAGATACACATAAATCAAAATTGGTTTTCGGGCTCAAGCAGTTCTGCCATTCGAGGAGTTCCTTGAGGAGCAGAATTTGAATCACCGGGTATCCGCAGCTGGCGATTCAGGACAGCCAGTCGCACTTGGGAAGGCACTCGAATCAGCGATACACGCTTCGCAGCTCGTGTCTCGTTCCACTCCTCTGCAACCTCCTCAGGACCTTCTACTGCTGTGTAGAATTTCTCGTGGCCCTCAACAGCCCCCAGCTCGGTCGGTTTTAATACGGGAGATTGGGTTGGCGTAACCGCTTCAGGAAGTATGGGTTGGGGTTCCGATGTGAAGTGAGATCCGGAGGGTAGCATAGTGATAGGTGTTGCTAACACATTATCGTTCTCCATCCCGTCTAACGCTGTATGGAAACTGGCCGTGGTTGCATTAGATTCTTCGCGTGGATGAGCGGGTCCTCTGATGGTCAATTGCAGCTGAGGCGGACGTGCTTCCTCAATACTCAGCCGCCGTGTGGCGGCCTGGAGCGCATCCCTTTTGGCTCTCTCTCGATCTCGTTCCTCTCCCGCCAGATCTGACAAGAGAACGAATCGATGGCACACCAATCTGGCTAAATCAATGCGCAGCGCGCGAACCCTCTTCGCCAAAGAGAGGACAGAAGCTTGAACGCGGTCTCTTGTAGTGCGTTGGAATGGTGTCAAGATTGCCAGATTCCTTGCCAGTCGCAAATCATCATCGAGATCCTGCTGAAGGTGGTTGATCCTCGAATCAAGCAAATCGACTCGGGCCTGGATTATGTCAACTCGGGAGAGGATAGTGTTGGATTGCTTGCCATATTCCTCGAACTTGGAGGTAGAGCTCGCTGTACTTGGTCGCCGGGGTTGCTTAGTTGTAGTTACTATCGGTGAATGACTACCATTACTCATACTATGCGTGCGCGATCGCTTGGGCGATGTCGAAGGGGAAGAATACGCCTCTGGCTCCGGAGATCCATTTGCTAGTTCTGCTTTGACCTCTTCGAAGGTATTCCTAATTTGCAAGGCATCTTCAGGAAGTCGCCGAGATGCTAATACTTTCAGCAATTCAGGCGCGGAATCAGATGCTCCTGACACCACTGAATCCGCTGGTGTGGTAGGGCTAGGCATTGTTGCCGCCCTCGCAGCGGAAGCACGCCTATCATTTAAAAGAGAAGTAGCAGCAGCAACGCCAGTCATCTCTGCGTCCCTGTAAGATATCCCAATCCCCCGCATCCGTACACCCGCAGTTCTGAACGAACTTGCATAGTTAATGGCTGATATCCAGTCGTTCAAAGTTCTGCGATCTGATGTTTGAATTATGAACTGTCTCCCATTAGGCATGAAAAGACGGAAGGCATGTGGGTACTATTTCATACGTTAGAATGAAGTTATCATTGTTAAATTTGAACACTGACTTTGGAATACTTCACATCGAACACAGCAATGGTATCATGCAGAGAAACGACATCATCTGGGTGGAGGAGCATTTCTTGCACCATCTCATCGTGATACTCAGCACCGGGAATGAGACCAGTGAGATGAGAAGCGAAGGATAGGTCGCGGAAGAAAAGCAATTGAGAGGCAGTCAAGATCACAGACCATTCCTTCCATTTTCGATTGATTGCCTTTTTGCCTCCCTCCAGAGTGTCATCTATAAATGGTCAGTTTGATAACAATTAAAAATATTGAAACGCCTTTACCTTTACGCAATAAGACACCGGCCTTTGCGATCCTCAAAATTCTAGTAGATTCTCGCTTGGGTAATGGTATATCCAGCGAAAAACCTGGGCTCCCCAGAAAAGGTCCATATCCTAATCCTAAAGAAAACGAAGGCATTGCTACAGACTTTCTCCGAGGAGTACCTCCCCCAGCCATTACCGGACTTCCTCCTGGATATACAGAGGGCGGCACGGCGTCATAATTAACCTGCACTTGCTGTGCAAGTGCAAAAAGTTGATGCAGTTGTTGTGTGTCCCATGGCCAGTCGGTTCCTTCGAAAAGGTATGGGTTCTTTGGTGGGATATAAGACTCTACATCTGCACGCAAAGGATCAAGCAGATTCTTAGAAAATTATCAGCATAAGTTATATTTTATTTAAGAGACGTTTAATTCACTTACTTCGGTAATAAGGTAGTATGGATCAATCTTTGTCGCTTTGCCGAGCAAAGTGCTATGTCCATTTGTGCCCAAAACACTTGAGCTCAGCGCTGGGCTACTACCTGGGGTGAATCGCGATGATCCTTCGGTTTGTTGGTGCTTCCCTGGAGCATAATCCGGATCTTCGATGAAGATGAAAGGAGCAAAGGCGATATTATCGAAGAAGCACTGCCGCAATGCGTAAGAAAAAAAGCCAGGGAATGAAAAAATATCACGTACATCCAAAACCTCTGAGGGAACTCCAGGCAATTTGGCGTTCTTGATGTAATCAGCCTTCGTCATCTTGTTCTTGTTAGACTTATTGAATACATCCGTATGAAGCATGATCAAGCTGAAAGCCAGAATATACGGTTGATCTACAGGAAAATAATGAATAATTACTCAAGTGAGTCGTCCGTCAAACTTACCTTTATCTATGAACAAATCCGAGTTACACGAGGAATACCTAGCCGCAAAGGCTTCCATTACGCGATCTATTTGCTGGGTTTCCCGAGGTAAACCAATCTCCATAAGAAGCCGTCGTATCGCGACGTCCAGAGGATCGCCAACAAAGTCGAATCTGCTAAAATAGAGAGCCATAGCTTGGAGGTGGAATTCATCCCCACTAGAAACAGGATCCGTTAGAGATGCTTTGAATAAACAAATAACAAATTGCGTACCTGGAAGCCAAAACATGTACTACATCTACCCTCCCAACGGAACTCAACAGACGACGCAAAAATAACTCAGGCGGTTCGTCCGGTAACGGTACGGGAGGTTTCCCAGGTTTCTTACGAGTACCTTCTTCCGATGTTCTATAGCCATCCATACCGGCAAGTGTTAAGCTTTCCTTGGAACGAGAACTCGAGACATCGCTGGTTGTAGAACTTGTCAAACCAGCGCCGAGAGTACCTCGTAGAGTTAACGAAGTGCTGGAGGAAGGATCTACAGGCGACATAGCAGCGGGCGTAGATGAATGAAAGAATGTGGATGAAAGTCGGCGAAGTAGTCGACCAGAAGTACTTGGAGGAGGTGGAAGTGAAGAAGTACTACCAGACAACGACTGTATCCCGGAGGTGGGAGGTGTATTCCCGGAACGTGCACGTCCAGTATTAGAATTGGATTGAAACGCTGCTTGCCCCAGAGAGTTCATGGAACCTCTGGAAGTGGAAGGTGTATGATGAAGGTCCTTACTTTCGACAAGTGGTGCTGATCCAACAGAGCCAACTTGCTCGGTATCTTTGACTGCTGTTTGATTAATGGGTTGTTGCAGTACTAAGGGTGTCTCACGGCCCGATGAAACTTCCGGCGGAGGCTTGGCAAATAAAGTCATAGATCGGCGACGAGTAGTGTGTGAGGAAGAGCTTTCGCCAGGCGACTTGGGCCGTTTGGAAGAGAGCTCAGAAGGTTGTGGTGTTACAAGATGTTCAGAATAAAGAAGAGCTCCCAATGCTGTATGACGAAAATCTGAACCAAATGAATGAGAATGTCGGTGAGATCGTGAATGGGAGTGGGAATGTGAGCCACTAGTAGCTGGCGGTGAACTAGATGTCTGTGTCGCTTGTACTGATGGGGATGGTATTATGGGGAGTGGCTTGCTGGTACGACTACCAAAAGACATTCTTCGCCGTCCACTAGGAGGCTTGCCTCCTGTGTCTGAAAAAGATTTGTCTCGAGTCTTCGACTGATCCAGAGACCCCTTCATTTGCTTAGTGTCTTGGGTAACAGAGAACTCATTTGAAAAGGGAGAAAAAGGTTGTAATGAAGGGATACTGGGGGGAGGCGTTTTGAGAGGTGGGGGAGGCCTATGCTGAGATCGCACAGGTATAGGCGGGGGAGGGGCAACTGGCACAACCGGTGGTCGTGTTTCTGCGGGTGAAGAATCAACCCGTCGACGTCCAGGCCACCATGAGACTCTCTTGGAGAGAGATCTATCCCTATTTCCAAGTGCAGACACTATTTTGGAACCTTGTCGGCCTCTGTCACTATCTTCGTATTCCGAGGTGTGCCCAGCTTCGACGTCAGATACTCGCTCGGGTGTTTTGCCCTTATGACGTGCAGAAATAGTCGATATTGAGTCTGGAACGGACATAGAATGAGGTAATACCGAAGATCGACTCCTCTGAGAGAGATCCACGAATTCGTGTGGAGACGAGGGCAGTCCCGAAGGCACTGCATCATCGTGACCCTGCTGGGCCTCCTGAAGTTTAGAGAAACTCCGGATGCGCCTCATAGAACCAGCAAATGGACTTGTTGGACTTGAGTTGATTTCGTGACCAGGCGCTGTGCCAGGCCTGGATGATTTGCGTTTCTTAGGCATCTGTTTCGATATTGGAGAGGAGGGTCCAGGGAAAGCAATTTGAGGCAGGCTAAGACTCAGGCCTGCCTGAGCCAATATAGCTTTCGCATTCCGTGACGATGTTTGACCAGCTCGAGGAGGAGATGGAATAGAGGACGAGGATAAATGTGCACCGACAACTGACTCCGCGGATAATGACTGTCTAGGCGAAGTCGACGGAAAATACGACCTTCCAATTGTGGGCCTCGCGGATTGATATTCATTCGAATTTTTGCCTCCAGGTGAGATAGAAACACGACTGTTTGTGGTATCGCCGCTCAAGCGTCCAGTGGGAGAAGCAGATCCGCCTGACGAGTCAGGGTTGTTAGCTGCGCCCTTGCGTCTCCACGGAAAGATGCTAGAGATCCCTGTTGACGGTGTCGATTGTTGCTTCGCAACAAGCTGGCTAACGATATCTCTAGCTGTATCCCCCGGGGTTGGGGAGCTCGCGCGTGCAGAACTAGTACTGCGACGAGGTTCCGAGTTGTCGCTGGACCTGCGTTGACGCGTCTCGTTTGGCAGCTGCAGCTCGAACAGGCCCGCCATGCAGAGGGCTAAGTGAGCAATAAAGATCACTTAGCACGGCCGTGGTCGTTATCAGTGTTGCTGTACGTCTTCTCGGTAAGTATTGATATTGAGCGGATGTTGCGTTACGCGCTCGAGATTTGTCACATAAGGTGTCACACAGAAATAGCCTAAGTTACATAAACTAACTAAAATAACCAAACTAACGAACAAAGGAACTGTAGTATGAAATAATTATTTATACAGATTTTTGAGATTTCTTTTTCTCCTTCTTCAAAGTGTCTCTTCGCTTGGTCAGATCCTCGCGCTAAATATATATATTAGATTTCGTCACTTCGATGAGAAAAGAAGACATACTTCTTTGGCTTTCTTCGTTTCCGTATATTTCATTTTCTCGTAAAGCTTTCGCTTCTTCTTGCTTAACAGCATCTTCTTCATCTCCTCTTCGACGGGGGCACTGTGAATATGTATCATGAGTTGCATGCGCTTTAGGAACAAACTGAGTACTAACCTTTCCTGGGGAGCGGTCCGGGCCGCCTTCTTTTGCTTTTTCTGCACAGCCTTCTCGAATGTGCCATAGTCGACACCTGCAGCCTCAGCAGCCAATTCAGCAGCCCTCAATGCCTCTGGATCTTGAACATCTTCGATTTCTACACCTGTAGCCTCCTCCACTTCCTCCTCCTCACTCTCCTCGACCTCTTCATCCTCTACAATGTCGGCTTCCTCTGGTTCGTAAGCACCAGCCATTTCACCAAATGGACTGAGATGGGGCGGAAGAGTCTTTCCTCTTTCATACGGCCCCTCCAACAGAATCTTGCCCCTGTTAATGCAATCCATTACCCACTGTGGCTGGACGTATTTCCGTTTGAGACGGAGGTTCTTGGCTTTCTCTGTCTCCTCTACGGCTATATTTTGATTTGGTTGAGGATCTTCGGCAGCAGCTGGGACTTGTGGAGGGCGATCAATGATGACATGTGTGATTGATTCGTCGTCATCGTTGAAGGGACTTCCACCACCCTGTGAAGGTGTCCAGCCGACTCGACCACCGAACGCACGAATAACAAACTCCATCAACGGTCTTGGCGTTTCCCTGGAAAGGAAAAAGGTATAGGGGGCAAACAGTTGCGCATTTACTGATGGAGCTTGTTGGACCAATGTTTTAAGTGTAGGCAACTCAGGAACCGTCGTATTTGTTTTGGATGGTTGGGGGACGAAGTCTTCATCGTCATCAATGGTGTCCGGTTGAGAAGCAGCCTCCGGAACAGGTCCATCTGTGTCCATGGTATCATCCGCTTCCGCAATAATAGTCTTGATAGTTTTGCGAACGTCCTTGCCTGAGATCTTCTTTCCAGTTGCATCTGCAACAGCTTTCGAGCCAGCAACTTCTGGTTTGAAAACATCTTTCGCTTCTTGTAGACTATATGCACCGACGCCTGCCGCAGCTTCATCTTTGCTGGCATCCAAAGGTGGAGGATAGACTAGACCGATATCGGTGTACAATTTAAAGAAGACAAATCCGAGCAATGTTTGATAGAGCTCCAAGAATGTCAACATGATACGGACGTCGACGTCTTGCGGAATCTAACACAAGAAATGTATCAGATATAAGCCTGTGGAGTAGCGTTGCTTTACCACTTACATTTTGAGTGAACATATAAGGGACCAGCCAAGTAATAGTCTGTCCCTGCACTTCTGCTTGATAATAGATCCCCTTGATAGACAAAAAGACTTTTCGTAACGAATTTGAACGCATGACATAGAGCTGCCATTCGTTTGCAAGACGAGTGCAATTTTCGATGAGGGAAGGAGACACGCGTGGGTTTGACGGTAGGTTGGCAAAGAGGAAGACCATACATAATGCATCGTCAATGTCTCGCAAAGCATCGATGAAAGTAGGGTATCTATGTTGGGAGTAAGTTTCTGCCAATGGCCCGAGAAATACGGAACATACCTCTCTTTGACGAGATGGTCTAAAGTATACACAGGCTTCTGATCCTCCAAACTCTTTGCGCTACTCCATTCTCCCCTTCCAAGAGCTCTTGAAAGCTTTTTAGCGAATGCTTTATGTTCCCTCAGCTTCCTAAGGACCGGTTCATGGGCGAGGTAGGCAATATCTTTAGAGTAGTAAAATGAGGTTGGGGCACTGGAACCTTTGTTGGCTTTTTTGCGGTTTTTAGGCTCGCGAGGGAAGATTCCTAGTGAAATATAATAATAGAAGCAGTGAGCAGACTAGATAACCAGCATAACGGAAGTTGAACGAACCCTTCAAGATACACAACCGACGAAAATCGGCCAATGAACATTGTAATTTTTTCGTGGCTTGCGAACGAGTGATATAAGCCTTAGCAGCACCCGCCTTTCCCCTTTGTTTGATACGACCCATAGCAGAAAAATGCGGTAAGTAGGAGGAGGAAGATAGTAACCAAACGAAATTTCCAAGTTTCTAAAGTCCGCCACGCGCGTTTACGCCACAACCGTTCACAATGAGGCCGGTACTTTCGCGTTCCTACAGGCATTGTATACTGACATTCCTTTGTTTATTATAGTCAATACGTGCACGTCCCAAAGTCTGAGCTGGACGAGGCTCAATTACGCCAGCTCGAGGAGCATGAGATCAGCCAGGGCCCCCTCTCTGTCCTCCAACAATCTGTACGAAACCATACCCAAGTCCTGATCTCTCTACGCAACAACAAGAAGTTGTTGGCACGTGTAAAAGCCTTTGACAGGCACAGTAACATGGTATGCTTTATCCACACCCCGACTCCCTTGCGAAACTCATCAGTTGCTAGGTCCTTGAAAATGTGAAAGAAGTATGGTTGTTTTCTATGCACTCAGACCAAATATTAACGTGATCTTAGATGTGGACGGAGGTTCCCAAGGGAAAGGACAAAAAGCCCGTGAACAAGGACAGGTTTATCAGCAAAATGTTCTTGAGGTGGGTGTCCGCTTCCAGTTTCGTAGTAGACACTTTTTGCTGATATTTCAACTTCTTTACAGGGGTGACTCCGTTATTTTGAGTGAGTTTTAGTCTGTATCCTATATTTTTCATACTAACTATCGGCCCAGTTCTGAGAAATACCGCGTAAGGGCTGTAATCATGTATATATTTCTTTCCTTGCTCTCGTGCTATAGTTTCATCAAAGAGGCAGCTGCGATGGAGGAGAATGATAAATATTGTAATTTCGATACAAGGAAGACTAATGAGACATAGCGTACGCATTCGTGTGTCCTCAAAACATGCTGCTTGTCAAAAGCTTATAAGGAGCCGCGAAGAACTAATAATTAGGTAATCAAAGGCATTATCGTATTACTTATACTAAATTAAGCAATGTAAGTAAGGAAATGATACAATTGTCCAAATCAATATGACGAAAAGTATGAGTCCGAAGCTTTTATAGCAATGTCCAAAACGGCTTGATAGGGCATTAGTCCCTCCGCTGCAATGCAACAGGATAGCCACATTCCTATTCCTATCGAAATTCTAGTGACTTTCTCATGCTTTTGGGTCCATATTCAATCGACGCTGACTCTTCTACCACTTCGAATTGTTGGCAGGATATTGCCTGACTTCTTCAGTTTAGAGGCGCTCTTCTCCTTGTCGGAATCTTCATAAACATCAGCGGTCTTTCCTCTCCGGGATCCTCCTCTGCGACTCAATAAGCGTCCAAACATAGACCTCTCCTTCCGTGCAGACATGATGGTCTCTTCAGATTTAGAAGGCGTATTTCGCCGACTTCTCGGACTGGCAGGCCTTGAACCTCCGTCGACAGGGATTTCGGTCGTCTGGGATCCAGACGGCTCTACTCCATACTCCTGAACAGGGCTTGCTGGGCTAGTGGCGTTGCCAATCGCCGCAGTTGACGGTTGACTCATATCAGGGCTATCGCCTACGACTACCCATGAGCCTTCAGCGATTCGCTTCTGTACTGTTTCATGTGGACGTTTATTGGCTTGTGTCTCTTTGTCGACTACTGTGCCATTTGGAAGTGGTTCTGTCGGTGTGATACGAGCCAATTCTGAAACAAGACCTACAACACCGGTCTCGCTCTTCCTTCTCGGACTTGAAGGATGCGTCTTGTGGTCATCTGGTAATTCGGGATGAACAATGATTGGTGAACGCGAGACGATAATACTATGCCTCGGTTCCAAAGAAACAGCGGAATTAGGATCCAACAGACCCTCTTCTGGGATTGGATTCGCGGCCTCTACAGTAGGAGTGTTAAGCCAGGCTCCTGGCGGTAGAGGGCCTGTAGTTTGTGTAGTTGTTGTAAGCAAAGATTGTCGTCGTTCGTCCACCGCTTCAGGGAAGGCTGAGGGAGAAAGTCGCTTTGAAATTGCCGCATCATCACCTTGCTTATCACCCTGTTGTAATTCATTATTGCTGCCAGACGATGACATTCCTTGGTCGTTTGGAATCCATGTCAATGGAACGTCGAAACTGCGCCGGGTGCCGTCACTTAATATACTATTCCGGTAGTCGTCGGATCCCGATCGACGAAAGGCTGTTGGGCCAAGCAATGGAGGCGTTGCCATGTCCGGCACATTGGAAGAAACATTACCTCCGAAACCCGCAGCCGATTCTCTCTTGCTGTCTTCGTCGTCCTGATTGTCACGGTGATCAACTGCTTCAGGGAGGGAAACTAGGGAATGTCTTGGCGGATCACCTAGAGGGGTATGAGGAGATTGTTGGCCTGAACTCGGCTCTTCTGGTGACGATGCTGCAAGGTCTGCACCTAGTAGCTCCGGTATACTTTCATCTGCATTGAGGCCATGCTTCACATGGTGGGAGGAAGTAAGCGGCTTGGGAGGTCCCTTCTTGCGTAGCAATGTTGGAGTATCACTTGCTGAACGCGCATGGGCGGCTTGGATTGTCCTTTCTGGTGAAGATTGAGCAGGAATCTCAACCCGGGACTCCGTGGCACTGCGTGCGTGATGATGGAAAGCTTCTGCTGCATCGGCCATATCCGAATCACCCGACCCTTCCCTGCGATCTATAATGGGTTCATGGACACTGGGCTTTAGAGGTGATCCTAGATTCACAGGAGTGGCTGGTCGGATGCCTGCTTGCCTTGGCATGGATGAAGAAGGCCCCGCAAACATCCATAGATCCCTGTTTCGTGAATGATTGGAGCTGAGAGCCACGGATGTAATAAAAGTCCAATTATGCTTGTCCAGAGAGGTAAGAAGAGTCAGCATGTGAGCCAACGCATCATCGGCAAAGGTATCTTCTTGGAACCCTAGAATACAGCTTGATTTAGATTAGGGTAAGACTGGAATAGCTGGACTTACATGAATATCCTTTCAGCTTGAACTCGTAGCAATGCTCTCCGATCTTTTTCTCCGAAAGAACGCCACGAGGCCATGCGCCTCTTACAGATTGGAGAATAGCGGGTGTCGCGTGCAACGGTGAGCACACGACGCGAAGACTTGTTGAAGAAGTGAAAGACAATGCAAACGGTATGAGAGTTTGTCGGGTATCCTGCATGTCCAGCTTTGTAAAGGCGAATGTGAGGCGATCATTGTGCTCCTTCCCGTAATGTAGCTGGGATAAAATGGCATATCCATGTAACAGGACAATCGAGAATACCTGAACAATCAGGA
This sequence comes from Sphaerobolus stellatus SS14, assembly GCA_000827215.1. NCBI lineage: Eukaryota > Fungi > Basidiomycota > Agaricomycetes > Geastrales > Sphaerobolaceae > Sphaerobolus > Sphaerobolus stellatus. The sequence goes on along the minus strand of KN837113.1, from coordinate 299,105 downwards.
CTTCCGTGCTTAGTGATTTATTATTTGACCAGGGCTTGCCGGTTAATACGAGCTCGCAGAGCGTTTGTTCTGCGTTTTCACGAAATGAGTGCAGGCCGACGATGTTGCCTAGTCGTGTTCTGAGATCACCAACGACCACAGGCGGAAAATTTGAAAGACGAATAACATTGTTTGAGCTGAAAGCTAGTAGTGCAAATGACGAGGGTTGGTGGACAGGTTGTAGAGCAAATTCCCTTCGAGGAACAAAGCTTGAACCAGTAGGCGAAGACACGAATGGAGAGATGACATTTGGAGGATTAGGGAGAGTAGGGGAAGTCATTAGGGGAAGAAGGTTGTTATTGCTTTTGGTAGTTGATACTTAGTCGTGGGCTTTACAGACCTTGGATCATGGAGTGGGACCTCGGTGGGTTATGACCGTTACATCATCTGAACCACAATCACCCACACAACAGTGACCAGTGCCCAACCTTACCAGCGGTGGAACTCATTATTTGGCGTCAGTGGGGCCATTTCGATATTGGATGCCAGCTGGACCCAAGCCGTGAACGAAAAACAATCCAACTCCTACGGTTATGTAACATCAAGGAAATACACGAAAGGAAGAGCACATACTTGTTTCTGTCAGGCTGTGGTCCTTGCAGGTCACTTTCCAACAACGAGCATGTTCCCTACAGTCTGTGCTGAAGAATGTAGGTCTACTATAATTAATTGCATCATCATCGTTGCATCCTAGTTCCCCATTCGCCCTTGAGTGTGCTATCTTTAGTTTAACGAATTAATCGAAGATCGCCCCTTCGGAATCCGGATTGAGTCAGACTGGTGAGTATCTATCGTATTTACAGTCTTTCTTGTTGACTATAGCTAAAACTAACGACCTTTATGGCGGAAGATATGGCTATAGTAACATGCCTGGATTTTTGCATATTCATACTGACATATTTATGTAAACGAGGGAAAACATATTTATCTAATCGATTCACATATCTCACAGACATGTCGACTACCATATAGCTGAAGAGAAGATCCATCGGAACTAGTAGCTGAGTGTCTACAGTTTACATTCAAAGATTTCGCATTGCTGCAGGAAGAAATTTTGTCTACATAGGGGTGAGTTTATCGCTTGGCTCTGCTGAGACTTCACTTACCCTTCATACACTGCCAGTTTGCTATACTTATTCCAGCAGGCACTGCGGAATACGATCGAATTCAATCCAAATTCTCAATATGTGGGCCTCTTCACCTCACGAGCGACTATGTTACCATTATGCTGTCATCATCTCAGGGACGAACGATGAAGCTTTCCAGTGATGCCATTCAGGCTGTGGGCTTTGTCACTAGCGCGACATTAATTTGGGGTCTATAATTGCTCAGCAGAAAAACCTTTATCTGTTCCTGGTGAGCTCCCTTGTTTCCAATAATATGTCAATATCGCTGAGAGTCTCTCACCCATACTCATCTAAATAGTATCCGTGTCAATCCTGTAAGCCAAACTGGAAATATTAGAGGTCTAGCCTTTGGTCTGGTTAGCGGGGTGCGCCCCGCAAATTGGTCTCACCGATTGCCACACTTATTAAATTAGACTTCCTTCGGGGTGTCCTTTTCATGCAGGTACTATATATTGAAATGCGCGGAGATCGCTGGCAATAGGCTTCGTATTCCGAAGTAAGGTGAAGCTTTCGCCGCAACGAACCAGGCACTTCATTTTCCAGAAAGGGAATGATGCTCCTTCGAAAATTCTTCCCCGTACACGGAGACATTATAATAAACAAGACAAATATGTCAAATTCAGCTCACGGTTCGGAACTCTACGTTTACAAAGAAGTGACTTTAATCCGCTTTCCAGCGGGTACTAGTATCTACATAATCGAGCTATTTTCTGATTCATGCCATGGTATCCCGTCCAAGGCAATTCGTTGTATTCGATTTATAACTCGTTTCCTTAACACACGTAAAAGGGATTCACAAGGTTCGAAAGCTAAAACGCCACATGAGATTTGGAGTACCTTTTCCTAACGGCTTACCCTTCAATCCACGGAGCAGTATTCGTAACTTCCAAATCACCCGGGAAAATGAGGTCTATTCCGAGTATGCCTACAATCTGAAATTTCAGGTACGAACAACGTCAAGAAGCAGAGAATGACTTCAATGGATTAGGAAAAACGTTAAGTGTGAACGGGGAGATTCCTACTTAGTAGTACGTAGGACACGAAGAACACTTTAACCGATGCTAGTAAATTAAGGCCGGTAGGTTCTTCAAGATCGAAAGCCTAAAGATTCTGAGCAATTAGTTAGGGTTCTGGTATCTTTGAAATTGCGTCCGGCATAAATTGCGTTTAAGTTAAACGTCTTGACATGACAGTGAGAACTGCCTGCGTAAGAGGTAACGGTTAAAAGCGCTGTGCGTAACTTATGTTCATTAGATTTCTTACAGACGGCATGCCCGAGAACGGAATAGTGACTATCCAGCCATCAAGCTCTCGGTACTGTAGCAGCCGGCATATTCTAGGACCAAAATATGCGCCGGAATATGCAAACCAGTCCGGTTGAGAGCTAAGGAACCCCATGAAAATGTAAAAATGATCTGATTAATACTGATGTGTTAATGCAAAGGCGTCAAGGAAACAGACCATGTCCAAATTGATAATTATTATTCCATCCACCACCGCGGTTGAAGGTCCGTGAGAGAAGCATTAAGTAACAAAGCCGAAAGAGTGAAATATGAGTATTATCCTTGGCATCTTTCAAGAAATAAGTCTGTTCCATCCGAATCAATGGTGGCCGGGCTTGCAGCCTGTGGGACTAACTGTTCGTAGACAGTAACGCTTGTTGCCCTCGGATACTTGATACTTCATCCGAAAGGTAGGAACGTTTTTGTTGTGGTTAGTGATAGATAAAAACAGTCCTTAAAGCTCAGGACTAATACCGGCGGATTTGAAGTATCTTCCGGACGACAGGTGTATATGCCAATCAATTACAATATGCCTGTTCATATTTGCTCCGCGATCACCGAAGCCCCAGCCTGAGAGATTTCTTCATGAAAGTTGGTACAAATGAGGAGATGTGGAGCAACGCCTAGTGTTTTGGAGCCCGAGTAGAAAATGCAAAGCATGTCAGTACGCTAATATCAACCTACGATGGCCATGGCCGATGCCTTCATTCAGCACCCATTTTCCCTTTCCAAGTGGAACCTAAATGATTCCTATATATGATCGCCAAAATGTCGCTGTGAAGGCTTCGACTCATCAACAGCTCTGGCACATGGTACATGTGTATTTGAGAAAGAAATGCATGGCATACATATGTCAGCCTCGACAGTTACGCATGCCAGTGGAGTAGGCCAGCCTCAGGCTGGGTAGAAGCATGCTTACCCGAGCCTTGGAGTCGACGGTAGAATCTGATTGAAATCTCTTACCTACTAGAGGGAGGTTGATTGTCTAATGTTCAACGGTCAATGTAATGTTGGGAGCTTCAGTGCCGCCAGACGCTGGGAAGACTCGAACAGCCTTGCTCTCACGCTGCAGATTCGGCTCCCGCCGCGGCGGCGCTTCAGTATCCCCCCTTCAAAGGCAGATTGGCCCCACAGGTAACTGAACAAGGGAACAATCGCGACAGACTTTCTGTCACTCGGAATACTAGATACCAATATAGATGGTCGTAGTTAGTCATTAATACGATTCCCACCACCTCCAGGCTCCAGGTTAAATACTTACTGTACATGTTAATTGATTCCTCAGGCTTGCCGCCTCAATGGTTTGTAGAAGTATAACAATAAAGCTTTATCCAAGCTTTACCACGCAAGAACTTAAAGCTTGATCTTTCGGCCAGATGAATGCCCCGTTGTGCTTATTGATCATGACCATAAGAGGTATCTCCCGTGTTCTCGTAAAATTCTATATTCTCCGGTCAAACTCTCTTGTTTCGACTTGATTTCCGAAAGGAAGGAAGGCATCTAGGAAGCTTCAATCTTCAGAATCCGAACGTTAGCTCCGTTACGATCAGAGCCTATTTTCCTGAGAAATATTTCTGTCTTTTTTATATTCTTACTGCTTCTTTTCACATACTAAGCCTCCCTTTATAATTTGTCTAGAGTTTTGAGCATAATCCGTAAGTCTTCATCGATTGTCTAATACTAGTTACTTTATTCAGAAACATTTATTCTTATCTGTATCATTTGACGGTCGGGCAGAGCACCACAGCGCGAAAATTGATCTAGTGGCTTGAATATAAATGTGAGATTAATGCTTAGAATACGTAGAATTGACTGGGGCCTCGAGGTACCAGGTCCGCCCGGTCTCTGATTCAGAATGCCCAGCAGTCCTGAGTCCTGCTGGCAGCCATGTATATTGATGCATATTGATGACTGACAGTGTGCTTTCGTGCAAACCGAAAATGATCGGAGCTTACTTCTCGGCATGCTGTAAGTAGTTAGCAGATTCGACGACAGGTCCTATCGTGGATGAATTTAGCTGATTGAACCTCGCGGCAAAATTCGCAAGGTACTTACTACTCAAGCTCAAGTTTTCTACACTTGGAACGGCAATCAGTTCAAGGTGGATTTGCCGTTTTTTGAAATGAGGTGCAGGTCGGGTGATATCGGCATAGACGTATGGGAAAGGATACGGTGAATAAGCAAGTAAAGAGTCCCAGACGTTTAAGGATTCCTGCTCCAGTTCCGATTCCCGTACCATTTTGAGGGTCCCGTACCTTTCCGATTCAGATAGGAGAGCTACCCTGTGATTCTCACTTTGATAGAAAATACAATAACTTTATCAGCAGATACTTACCCAGGATAAAAAGAAGTAGAAAGTGTAGACGTGATAGATGGGACGTATAGTAAATACTGCTTCGGAGCTGTCTTCAGGTCCCACGAGGTTAATTGGCTGTCGGGGTCCTTCAGCCATATGGATGAGTATGATTTCATCATCACCCCTACACATACACTCGATACTGCTTCTCTTATGTTCCGGTCTAAGATGATGGAAAGAGGCATGCGCAGCATTTCTATTTTAGAGAAGAATTGCCAGAACACCAGCTCCCTTTGAACTTTAAGTAACTTGAACCAGAACCATTTCTCGAGAGTCATCATTTTCAAGTGCCTGCATACCCCGCAGTTGGTGCTTTGATGACCTATAATAATGAGCAAAAACACGAGACTTGTTGCAGGTGGACTCAGCCACTGGCAATTGCTAGTATGTCATAGCTTCCGCAAGCAACCTTTAATCATCTTCCCACAGAAAATCTCTCTTGTTGAGGTGAAGTGGATATGACGCATGAATTCGGTATTCTCGGCCTTCTCCCCTGGAGAGTTAGGAGCCGAGGACACTGGCTGTTCCACGCTGCTCAACTTGTAAGTCTATTCTGCCACGGTCGTCTAAATCTTTCCTCCATATGTTTTGGCAGATTGAATCCATGGAGCCCCTTGAGTCAGCCTTTCCCGCGCAAAGTTCATTATGTAGACATTCGGAATCGGTTTTTCATTTGGTCCTAAGTACTGCAGCCTTCCTCAACATGAGGTTCCATTTTCACGGATATCCACATTTGGCACGCACCGTAATCTTCAGGGGATAAAAAGGAAGCCGATAGTAGCCTTTCATTCGGACAAGCAGAAGACAACTCCCCTTCCATCTCCTCAAGGGATTATACACGATGACTTCCATCTTTTCCTTAACCAAAATCATTGTTCTCGTTCTCGCTGCTCTAGCCAATGCTGCACCATTCAGTACGTTAACATTAACCATTGAGTTACACGACTCCTTATAATTTGGGTCAGGCGAGCAGCCTCATACGGGCAATGTCGTACAACCCCGTGTTAGAGAAACTCCTTCCCCCGACGGATGCGGTGGACCAAGTGGAAGGAGCTGTAATTGAAGCTCTTGGTATGGTGAGAATTGAGTTTAAGCGATTAATTGGCATAATATTTGCTCACGTTTGCCTGAATTCGCAGACATTTTATTTATTGCTTAGAGGACAATTCCCTACATCATCATGAGAGCTTCTCAGGACTTTCACTAGAACGTTAGCAGTATATGTCATGTCGTAAATAGACATACCTTTTCCCAGTGTCCGATTGCAGAATATGAGTACCGTTATAAAATCCATACGAAAGCAAATGTAACCGCAAGTCTAGGCACCACGGACCGAACTGACATTCTAGTGGGATCTACTCTTTGTGCAAGAATAGCGGACTATGGACGGAGGGAGTGAATGATTTTCTGCCAGATAAAATTGACGTCTAGAGTTAATGGAGAAAACCGGGAAATACGTGCTTCTTCGGTCTTAGGATCTCAGGCCGGGTTTTTCCAAGGCGATAGGCGACCTGAGGAGGGACTGTAATTATCATAAAGCCTCGTAAATCAGACAAATTTATAATATAGGATACACCACGCTTACTGTTTATTACTCAAGACGTTTAGCAACGGATGAAGAAGTCCATAATTATCCTCCATTTTTGCCCTGCTTGAATCCGACCAGGGACAACATTCACCGATTTGAAGTCTCCGTTTATTGCGTCACAGTTTGTACTATATCCGTTTTATTCTATAGATTAGTTTAAAAGGCGGTATTAGTTATTTTTGATTTGCTAAAAATTATTTGGTGCCGTAACGGGCGGGTACCTCACAACCATTGGAGAGAACATCTGAATGTAGCAATACTAGGCGCGGATTTTTGGCATCTGGCCACGTTGCCAATCTACTTCAGCATGACTCAATAAATTTACAAAGTTTCATGTGACGGACCTTTATAGATGACATCCTAGTTCGCTCGTCCAAATGCAACCCCAATGATGCATATGAGCATATGAGCTCAGATATACTGGCATCGGTTCTTGCGTCGATCCTAATTCGAGTCATGCTCTGCTTTTTTTTCGGAAGGCTTCTCTCAAAATGTCTCCGTCGTACCACGACTTCCGGAAATAGAAAAAGATGGCTTCTTTCTAAAACGAAAGCGTCAGATGGTTTCTAGGCCTTGATTTTACTCGGGGTGGTGCTGTCGCGTAAATTCCGGCAGCTCGGGTTGACCTTGACCATGCCTAAGTTCTTGATATGGTTAATGATAGCTACCGACGATAAACCGCCGACGCAAGGTGGTCTTGACACCCAAACTATCGGAACAACTTAGTGGCACGAGTCTATGGATGTATACTCCACCATAAAAGGTATCCAAGGGACACTGCTTCTAATACAGTCTTTTGAGCGGCCATCAGTCTAAATACTAAATCGCTTCCGGTTTAGTCCTATGGAGAATGGGTATAAAAGGGGAGCAATCTTACCCCTCGATCCTCAGACAAACTTGAAAGAGTCTCAAGAATTTCACCACAGTACAGCTTCCTAGCTCGTCCAAAACTAAAATGCGTTCCTTCGCCATCGTCTTCACCACCGCTATTCTGTTTGCAGTTACTTTTGCGAATGCTGCAGTAATGGGTATGTCACATCATGGCAATGATTAGAGTAACCACTCATATTGCTCATAGTCCCTCGTCAGACCTCCTCCGCGTCATCACCAGCGGAGACGGACGGCTGTGGCGGTCCCAGCGGACGTTCATGCAACTAAGCACGTCAGTAAATATTCGACATTCTATAATATCTACATGCTTACTGGATTTCCATAGTACTCATCGGCTTTCCCTTTGGATGGGAAGGAAATCATATTTCCCGATGTCATTAACAGTTATGCCTAAAATCACGAATGATTTCTGAGTCTGGATATGATGTGTTTATACTGTGGCGGTTAATTTGAAGTGTGGAGGGAAAGGATTACAATTCTCAATTCTAGGTGTTTGTAATTACCTAATCAACCTTGTACGGGCGTTAAAATGGAACCTTTTCCTCCGTATACCATACTGCCCCAACAGAATGAGGCAGAAGAGAAAGCCCTTCTTCCCCTACACTGGATACAAAGCAACCGCTGAAGACTGGGGAACCGAAAAAGAAAAGAAAAGGTCCGAAGGCTCCCAATCCGTTAAGCGTTAAGAAGAAAAAGGTCAGGGAGACCCAAGAACCGTCTGAACAGGGTCAGAAGCGAAAGCACATGGAGGAAGGCGAAGGACAAACGGTGGATAATTTAACAGACAATAGCACCAAGCCGAAGCGGAAACGTCGAAAGAAACAGCATGTGACACAAACAGATGGCGATGAATAGATTATCTTCCGATCAATCTATTAAGTATGGTTCTCAGCTGGCCTGCATAACTTCGTTACGCCAAGATAGAGTAGGTTTATAAGGCGGTCGGGCCAAGCAATGGAGGCATTGCCATGGCCGGCGCATTGGAAGGAACATAACCTCCGAAACCCGCAGCTGATTCTCTCTTGCTGTCTTCGTCATCCTGATTTTCACGGTGATCAACTGAACTTAAGTCCTCTTCTTGTTTCCAGCTAGAATACATTCGGTAGTATTACTGTCAATCTACCTTTGCCTATTATCTTCTCTCGGAGAGCAATTCCTCTGACGGTTCATTCACGTAACTTACAGAATCCCAGTTGCTTTGACTATTGTCTGTCATAGCCCAATGGACTATCACCAGATCCACGGGGAAACTACAGCTTTGAGGCTATTGGCAAGTTGAATCTATTCGAACTCTGAAACGCACTAGCCCTATCTATCCATGTTTGGAGTTCTTAATTGCTTCGCTACAGTGCTCTAGTGGTGTGACTATAAGAGTCATTATTATTATATCCCTCACTGGGTAATTGGACGAAGTAGATGGACCTGATATAGAAAGTTGAGAATTATGCGATAACTAGACAGGAAGCCTCACTTCGGTATTTAATCCGCAGGATGGGCAACACAACAAAACACGAAAGATCTGGTTTTCAACCGATGTAGGTCTGCCATATATTACCGAAGACAAGGATGTATAGATCTCCGTTTTATGAGGGAGAACTGATGGGTTATAGCTATTTGACAGGGAATAGTGATTTTCGTAAACCCGGGCTTGTACCGGACTTTCACCTCTGGTTATTGTTCGGGTCATTTGGAATAATTACATATTGATTGTCCGGTTATACTTGGATTATACGGCATTTTTCACTAAGTCACCTTCTTTTGATAGAAGCTCATGTTGGAGTGAGTACCCTGGACTGGCAGCCTTAGGTGCTCTTCTTAGGGACTATTAGAAGGCTTTCTTACCTATATAGATATCCAAATTGGCTCAGAAGCGGCAGTATGGGGAAGAGATGCGAAGAATTTATAATTAAACTGCGCCGTGCCAAGTACTAGTAATCGTAGCAATGGCGGAATGATTTCAGGCCACATTTTGGGAAGATATTTATGTACCTGATATTCTGACTTCAGAAGATCGATACCTTGCTACTTTGAATCGTAACTATACTGACTCCCGAGTCTGGGAAGTTTAGGGTTTATTTCCGGTTAAATGATAGTGTCAGACACCACATTAAGAATGAGAGCAAGCAGTCTTTGTAAATTGTAGACGCATGGCATCCTGCGCTATTTCATTTGACAAGTTAATAATCTGATTCACTGGCACCTAGATCTATGATGCCAAATATTTAGACCGTCAATGAAATGTATGCCTCATAGGTAAACAGTCGTGGTCTACTATGTACTATCAGTTAGGAGGGAAGCAAGTTGATAAGAGTTATTTGTAAGTATTATATATTCGCAAGTACAGCGGTCTTAAAGTACATCCAAGCCTGTGAAGCATAGACCGGGGCGCTAGCTGATGACGTTATTATAAAGTTGTATTTGCACTCGTGAACTCTAACCAATAGAGAGCAGTTCGTCGTTGCATAATTTATGGCTTGCTAAGCATCCGTCGAACAGGATGAGAATACTAGCCAGGAATTATGAACACGAGCTAGTGTTGCATCTCACGCCTTACTCACGTGCTTTCAGATACGCTTATTAAGGAGGAACCAAGAATGTTGAAGCCATCGCCTCTCAGGCTTGTCAATCATATAAAAGAAGACCACGACAATCCTGTCAACCCAGCTCCTACGCTTTTCATCACTCATGTCAAAGCCTATTACCTTATATACTGCATCCACCCCCAATGGTATGTAGGAATATAGATCACATTGACATGCCTTTGACGAAGCTAATCACTGAGAACGAATATTTGTAGGATATCCCATTTCCATTGCTTTAGAAGAGCTTGGAGTACCGTGTATGTTTCATTTATATGCTTCCTATTAATGATGAATGTTGAGCTTGTTATAACGTTTATAGACAACGTGAAAGCCATTTCCTTCAAGGAAAACGAGCAAAAGAGTGAATGGTTCTTAAAAATCAATCCTAATGGTAATATCGGTCTGTCATTAATGCAACTGCTTATAATATTGTCTCTAGGTCGAATTCCTGCTATCGTTGACCATAAGAATAATGACTTCCCGGTCTTCGAAACATCCGCCATTTTATTATGTAAGAAATGCCTTTATTTCTAACCGGATTTGCAGTGTTGAGAACGTGCCAGATCTGGCGCAGCACTATGACCCTGAAAACAAACTCTCCTATGATCCCGTTAAGGAACCGAACCTGTTCAGTGAAGTACTACAATGGCTATTCTTTGCCCACGGTGGAATTGGACCAATGTGAGTATATAAAATCTTCGAAAATATTAGTGGAAATTTGATATATGAATCTCAGGCAGGGGCAAGCGTAAGCAGACCACTCCTCTTCAAACCTTGCACTTCTTAAAAAATCCATACCTATTAAGGAACCATTTCTTTCGTTATGCGCCTGAAAAGATTCCATATGGTATCAAGCGTTATCAGGCGAGTGACACGCAAGTTCCGGGCATATAGCAAACATGCTAATACGCAAGTGCAGGATGAGACCAGAAGGCTATATTCCGTCGTAGAACAGCGCCTTGAAGGTCGTGAATGGTTGGTTGGACCTCATTACAGTATCGCTGATATTAAAGCATTGTATGTCCATTTATAAGACTATACAAAGACCTTATCTAACTCTTCGTCTATATAGTCCCTGGTATGACACTTTAACTAGCAAATGGCATATATAACGCAGCAAACTTACTTGGAGCTCAGGATAGATTCAGCACCCTGGGCCGGCATTGAATATACGGAATTTCCCAATATACAGGTAGGTTACCCTTTTCTCTATAAGGCGAGCGCAATCTAACAATCTAATCTGATCCTAGGCTTGGATAAATCGAATTAAGGCACGTCATGGTACCCACGAAGGTTTGGGTGTACCCGTTCGCAAGGCTGATCTTAAGGAGTGAGAAATTCGATTTAAAATTGCAAGTGTTATTTAACAAACCCTATCGTTTAGAACGCTTAAGAATGCGGACAAGCTAGCCGCAGAGGCCTCCAAGGTCTTCGGGTTCACCAAATGAGGAGGGAAGTGCAATTATATTGATCTTGGAATCAGGAAATGCATATAATTATAGTGACAATGTTATTCAAATACGCTTAACAGATAGAGTAGCCTCTGTTCGTCACTAGAGAATAAAATGCGAAGTCATATTGTCCTTCTACGGCTGAATACAAATAATCACATATGTCCGTTTTAGGGCATTTTAAAATTAAGGCAGAGACTGATACTCGCCAATATTACCACATCCTTCGAGAACTTGACCTTGGAAATAGTCTGAATCTAGACGTCAAGGCAAGATAAGTGTCCACAAACAGCACTGATATTGGTTTACCTAGCCTCAAGCCAGGAAACAAAGCCATATACAACAGCAATTTTATACGAGGACAATGATATCGGAACCGTATGCCAGTGTCAGCGATGTGACGCTTCAGGAGTAATGTTACCAGAGCGTTGGATTACAGCATTCGACACATCTTCTCCAGAAGAATCTGGGAAGCTTGAGCCACGCGCGAGCTCGGGAAAATAAGGGCTTGGCTCGCCCAAAGCTCTACAGGGCACTTAAGAGGGCCCGGGTACACTAGGATCAACATCAATTTTGGAAGTGTCGACAGTCCTATTCAACTCAGCGGTCTTGGGTATCAAAAAATTCTAACAATATATTTATGAAGTTACCAGAGGCATACCTGCAAATACGGGATATAGTTATGATGCACATTCTATCCTCGCAATTTCTATTGATTTCTTTGAGATATAGTCCTAAAGACCCAAATGAGTATTGGGTCACGAGAGACCTGAGAAGTCGCAATTTGCATAAAGAGGGGCATGTCTAAGTAATTGTGTGAGTTCTATATCGAAGGAATGGAAGACTCTTATCCCCTGAGTTCGACATCCGACTTCAATGGAGGGAGACTGGTAGAGATACCCCTTCAAGAAAAGATAGGACAGTAATATCAAGATGAACGTTTTGCCTAATAAAACTCATTAGGTCATATGATGCATAATGAAGAATATCTGACCTCTATAAATGATTTTCATGTCGAAATGCAGAGTGACCAGTGCGTTGAACGCACTTCAACCTGCCGAACAGTAGTGATGGATTCGGCTCGGCTCGGTCAAGAACCGGCTTAGGATATTCGCCCCATCGCAGCTTCAGCTCGGTCAAAGGTCAGCTCGGCTTGTTGACCGGTTACAGACCGGTTTGTGACCGGTTAAAGTATAATAAAAATTTGATATCTCAGCATGTAATAAGACATAGAGGTATTTAAACAAAATCAAGCTCGATGTCCATGAATTTCATGTTGCGTGCACCAACAGTGTCATTGTGCCAATCTGCCATATTGATTTGCCTAAGCCTCTCCTCCCACAATTCCTTCTTCTCATCTGAAGTCATTTTATGTACTCTCTGCTTGCGGTAGATATTCTTCAGGAACTGTAGTGCTGCCAAGCGTTCAGCACCAAGCCTATTACGCTTCTTGGTGTCTGTATCACTTGCAGCACTCTACACACATTCGACTGGCGTGGCAGAGTCTTGGATAGCGAGGTAGTCCATTGTCATTTTGCTTAACTGTGGATATACATGCTGGACAGGCTATAATAGTAATAACGGTCAGCTAGGCTAATTATAAAACATGCGAAAATAATATTTACCTTCCAGTATTCAAGTACGTCAGGACCACCATTTTCTGGATGGAGCGTAGCATCCTCACTTAAATATCTTAATGCCTCGCTCTGAATTTGTGTTGGATGGGCGTGAATTTTCCCCCAAATCACAAACTGCTTGATATTAGTTGGTTGTGGGACCTCAATACGCCTGGAATAACTAGTCTCAAACTGCCAAAGGTTTCAACGACCCGAAAAATAATTAAATCCGAAAATAACTTACCCTCTTTAGGAATGACTCACGTGCTTGATCTGCAATTGTTTTTGTAGGATCTAAAGGTGCAGTATCGTTCCACCACTCCTCGAGATAGAGCATCTTTACATAAGGAGTGAGAACTGTGGATAGAACATGTAAGAATCATATAGATGATGTTTAAAAAACAGAATGTACTCATGGCAATGGCGTAGGCATCGGTGGATTCCATCTTCAAATACCGCGAGTGCCACGGCCAACATATTCAATATCGTTATCGGAGTTCCAACTTGCTGAACGGCCTGGAGGACTCCCAGAAGGTTCGGACATGCCTGAGTGTACTCAGAAAATTAGAGAAACACGTAATGTTGATATGTAATCATTGTATAGCCACCCAGTCAGTTGGTCTGAGTCTAGTTCAATTAAAGATAACCCTGACCGGTCTCAAGCCGGTCAACCTCGGCTACGATATTTCGTTGGATCTCAGCTTCAGCTCGGCTCACAAGCCGGTCACGAGTCGTGACCGAACCGTGACCGAGCCGACTTGACCGGTCAGACCCTAGCTGAATCCAACACTACCGAACAGGCGGCGGCTGGATGAGGACATGTGACAAAATATACAGTAAACGACTTTTTCAACATGGGTAGAAACTATTTATCTTTAATATTTTTTGAAACAACAGGCCAAATTGGATGGGACTTCGTTCCCCTGCAAGAGCTTTAACTTCTAGAAGTCCTATAGCAGAAGCTGTGTGACCGATGAACGATACAGGGAAGATAGTTCGGCAAACAAATAATGTTTTTCAGTAATATGAAGGCATCGAGAAATCAGGAATAAGTAGCCAGAGAAGGAGGTTAAACTGGCATGGGTTGGACCAAAGTAGTTCAAAAACCTCGGAGCCAATCTAATCCTTGCACGGCTTAGTCAGCAATACCGCCCACCCCTACGAAGCTTCAACAACTCCTTAACTAAAATGAGTGCCTTGCCACCTCCTACACGACCGGAGGTTATTGAGATCCTAGTCTCTGGTGTTGGTATGTGTTTTTGGTAACTTTTTCGTGCTTCATTCTTACCCCCGAACGCATTTCAGATCGATACAATCCTTCGAACATTGGTATCTTAGAAGACTACCTGTACCACCAGATTCGGAGCCAGGAATATGATTGCATGGCCAACCTTGCCATTTTGAAGCTGTGAGTCCATTTCTAGATATTCAAGTGTCAAGCACAATGGCTTACATTCGCCACGCCCTGGCAGCTACCAATTCAACCCCGACCTCTACAACCCCGATGTTGTTATTAATATCCTCATAAAAGCATTAACGACTGCACCACAGCCAGACTTTAACCTTTGCTTATCATTATTAGGCGAGCGCGATGTACGTTACGTGTTAGAAGTTCGTAGTGCTTGTTCACATTCCCTCCACATTTAGGCGTACCCTCCCCCTCAGGACGAGCCTGACACACTCCCAATCCTATTGCCTTACCTCACCAACCTATCGGGTCTCCTTCACCAATGTCGATTCCCTACCTTCTGGGCTGTCTACCGGTCAGCGGAGCTTGAGTCGCTGAGAGACAACTACACAGTAGAATGTGTCGGCTTTGAAGATTCAGTACGCGATGTTGCCATTCGTGCGGTCCGGGCCGCCTTCCAGCGGATAGATAAGGAGAGATTGGGAAGTTATTTGGACTTAGAAGGCATGTCGTTCTAACACATGAGAACCAAATCAATGCTCAAACTATAATCCACTAGGTGAAGCATTGGACGAGTACATTTCGAGACTAGGATGGACCCAAGACAAGAACAACGGCGTTGTGTCTGTGCCCGCTAACCCTGATAACCGTATTGAAGCCACGGTTGTTCGCGAAAATATTCAGCTTCCACGTGAGTCCGATGTTATGTTCGAAATATGCTAGTTATTGATATATCCGTCCGTTTTTCTCTTTTAGAACTTACCAAAATTATTGCGCATGCGCAAGCGGCTTAATTTCCGGTCCGGTGTACCCTTTTTTCACGCTAATTGGGTTCTATCTAGGCTTCTATAAATGTACTTACAATTACTGAACGTCAGTGATTATATTGATTATCACCTTGGCTCGAGTACTCAGTATAGATATGCATATTTATACGGAATGTATCAAAGCGTATCTGCAGGTAGCTTAGGCCGTCGGCTAAAACTCCACAAATGAACGGCGGGAATTCGACAAACTCATCTATCCACCTAACAGATATGGGTTAAGAACTGACTTTGCGGAACCTGTTCACTATGTTCGAGTAGGTCCGGGTTCGTGCTTCTTTAATTATCAGACAAATGCTAGATGATGATATATCGAGAAGAAGGCGAGCTAAAATATCTGAATACATTCCTGATGCAAACCAGAGGAAAAGGAAAGCGAAGTCGGAAACCGTGCCACCAGATGCAAACCTGTTGCATAGTGCAAGAAACCGGGTATACAAAAACAGTTTAGAGACTATGAACAACCCTTATCCCAAATAAGTGCTCAGGCCTGAACGTTTTGACTGAAAGAGATAAATTAATAAAATTGTGTCAATCATATAACTAGTATATTCGACTTACGGGAATTGACCAATAACGTTGCCCTGAGGAGAATATTCGCAAACGTAGAAGTGTGCTTTCTGAAAGTGTTTGATATTGATTAGAACGGTTTGCATACTACTACAAGAATATCATTACTCACCCCAAAGCTGGCAGCGAAAATTCCATCGCAATCCTGAAGCGCACATCCGACTTGAGTAGTTGCCTTCCAGACCACTTGAGTGAAGTGGGAGGGCTGTGGGTTATTAGAGTTATACTGGGCTAAAATAAAGTAAAATAAAATAAATAAATCATAAAGAGGAATACAGCAGTAATACTCACAAACTTCGTCAGTCCAGGATTTAATGGCTTGGGGAATGCCATATCCGCTTCCTGTGCCCGCAGCTAGATTTTCACCGAAGGGACCGAGGGAACCGCCACTGTGTTTGAAGACACATCCGTTGGCCCATTGTTGAGCCTTGTTGGCCAAATCTTGTGACCATGTCAAGGCCGCCGCCCCATGCTGGGCACGAACTGTGTTGTGAGCAGAGAGATAGGCGTTGATATCGGATTGAGAGGTAGAACCATCGGAAGATGATGCTGCTGCTACAGCGAGAGCGCTGCTGGTAGGTTCGGGCTGTGGTTCAGCAGGCTGAGACGGAGCGGGCTGTGGAGTAGGCGATGGCGGAGGGATAGGTACTGATGATTGCTCAACGGGGCTTGGAGATGGAGCTTCAGCGGGAGACTCCTGACTCGAAGCGGGAGCCTCCTGACTCGGAGCGGGAGCCTCGACGGAAGCTTCCGCACTACTGCTGGGAGGGGGAGGGGCTGCAGGAGAAGTACTTGACACAGCAAAAGGTGTTGTTTGAGATGTAGTGCTGGTCGGTGTGGATTCACTGGTAGATGAGGAAGTTGAAATACTCGTAGAACTAACTGCTGAAGGGGTCGAATTAACCGCGGAACTAATGATGGTTGCCGAAAACGTAGCCGTAGGCAATGTCTTTATAGTAGAAAAGGGAATAGCAGCTCTGCATATACGTCATTAATAAACAAGGCCCTATATATGGCAATTTTAATTTATAAGACACTCACGAACTAAAAGACGCAACTGTTTCTGCTGTTTCTGTGGGCGCTGCACCAACGCCCGCTACTCCGGATCCAATAATAATAGTTGACTCAACAGTACTCTCCTTGCCAATAACGACGCCCCAAGGATCGAGAGGGAACTTGTAGCCTGGCCAACCCATGGATTGGCGGAAAGTGCTTGCTCTCTTTTGGTGAGCGTGAATGTCTTTCCTAGCATGGTTTCCAGGCAAAGCACTGGCAGTTCCCTCCTGAAATTGAGAAAGAGCGACAAGGGCCGCGAGAAGAGAGACGAATCGAGCCATTTGTGAAGAAAATGTCAAATGAACGGACGTGAAAAGGAAAGCAATTTCCCGACAGGGATGAAGCGAACGACGCAGAAGGAAGAAAAGGAAGAGGTGGGAAGAAATCAGTGGCCTGCCAGGGTATAAGAGGTACTTAAAAACAAATTATGTTCATAGCAACTAGCATCAGGGGTATCCATATGTGGGCGCTTGTGGTTGCTGCGCAACGACAGATCACGTCCGACTCTGTCATAATTGCCATGTCTGGTCCTCCTCCCCAGTATGTCCTCCTTTCTCACTCAAATCTCGTCTCGTCGTCGTCTGCGACGTCAAACACAGTATCTACACTAGTGCATCCCTCTATCCAGTACCAGTTTCGTGATGATCCTCCAATCTCGGTGCCACATCACCAGACTAAACATGTTCTGGTTATGGACTATGATCCTGCATCCCCTCAGTCGCTTCATGTGCAAAGTCTCTCGCCTCAACTTGCCGTTACGTCCATCAAGGTTACTGAAGCGCCTGGAACCGCGGCGCATAGTGAGGACGACGAACCGAAGAATAACAAGATGTACGTTGTAGAAACGGTTGCGCATCAACAATCGGAGAATAGAGGGTTAGTAGTAATTTCTCCAGCGGGAAACTGCCTTTTATAACAGTGGTATGTATAGAAGTAGCAACGATGATGTACCCACTGCGATATCTTTAGCGGCCTTCAAACAAAGGTGAGAGCGCGCACCTTCATATATTTCGTTTTTTATATTCTTATGACATTAAGAAATGCCTTACTACGCAAAGCGCTTGAATATCCTTTACCGTCGGGAGGATTCACTACTACTGCTCCTCCTAGACATATGAACACTATCGCTGTTTCACCACAGCATTCTCCTTCGTATCGTTCCACCCCACTTCCCTCGACTAATTGAAGCTATTTATCACACTTGTGTTTTTTTAGCGCAATTGCTAATGTGCATAATATATCACGACAAATTTTGTAAAATTAGGGAGTTCGACCGCAGGCGGTTCGGAAAATTGCGCGGCTTTGCAACGGTTTCGGTACAAGTTGTGGCGTTCAATTATCGGCTGCCGTTTATCTTCGATGCCAATCTGATAATACTCATACACAATGGAAAATTACGTCAAATCCCCTGAAAGCACTTAAGGAACAATGGAAAAGTAATTAAGGTGGCACGGTAACCACAACTCTGAAGGCTTTCGGCCTCGGATAATTAAAATGTATGTATAGAAGATCAAAGGCATATATAACGAGAACTTCCACTGCATATTCCGACAATGTCGGCACTACAAGCTCATTGAACATACGTGAATCCATATCAAGGGATGTTCCTTCTGATATTAGCCGTCATGCTTTCACGTTCTCCCTAATTCAAACTGTCAAATTCACTGTCACCTGGTTAAGAGAAAATGTTCAGAACATACGGAAATTGGCCAATAACATTCCCTGCGGGAGAATATTCACAGGCATAATACGTCGCTTTCTGCAGAGTCCTCGTTTCAGCACTATTTCCGGATGAGAATTAAGCGTACAGTTTAGTTACTCACCCCGAAGGAAGGGTCAAAAATTCCATCACAGAATTGATATGCGCATCCCACTTCCGTTGTTCCTTTCCATACTACCTGAGTGAAGTGAGAAGGTTCTGGATTATTGGAGTCGTACTTCTCTAAACGGATCATTAGTAAATTAAGAAATTAAGAAGACGCAATTCCTAACAGAGGATTTTTTTTACTTACTGGCTTCATCAATCCAGCTAGTTATGCTATTCTCAATAGAATATTTGTAACCGGTGCTGGTACCTGCTCCTGCAGCGAGGTTCTCCCCATAATGACCCAGCAAGCCGCCACTGTGAAGGAACTTGCATTTGTTAGTCCATTGTTGGGCCTTCGCCGCAAGGTCCTGAGAATACGTCAAAGGAACAGCGCCATGTTTCACGCGAACTACGTTGTGGAAATAGAGATATTGTGTGGTCTCGTTCTGAGAGGTGGGTGTACTGCGGATAATAAGAGCCTGTCCACCAGGAACAAGAGCAAGAGCGATGACGGTCAGCGAAAAGAAGAGAATCATGAAAAGATGAAAACCATCTCAGACGTGTATGATAAAGTGTAAAAGAAATTCGCAGAACTGGGTGACCTTCAACTCCACGGAAGACAGGGTCATATATAAAGAAGGGAGTATAAGCCATATCCCCATATCAACATGACCGAAAGACCGAGATAATACAGGTAACGCAATGAAAAAGACAAGGAAGACTCGTTCAATGCCGATTCCTGTCACAGGCCCCTTCAGAGAGAGAAAGTTGCAATATGCAAGACTAGTATACGAGCATCCAGAATCCCTTACCACAGTTTAAGATCATCTAGCCCTAGATTATGAAACAAGCATGATGTTTGCATTGATGTGTGCATTGATGTAGACTTTGCGGTCAATCAAGAGGTTCTGAAATTGAACCCGGGCCTGCATGATGCCTCGAGTTCGGAATAATAGAGCTCAAATAAAGCTGTTCCTTATTGTAAAGATCTCAGTAAGGAACAGACATGCGCAACCATGAACATGCCCGGATAAAGCTGTACTTTAGACCGCTCAAAGCTCTTCCGCCCGAAGACGCTAGCTCAAAAATCGTCCACGATTATCCAGTGGTAGATAGGTGACTGATATTTGCGTCCCGATTACGTGTAGAAAGCGCTTCGAGCACCACTGCACTGGTGAACCAACCTGAACGAAGCACCTGGCTTGCGAAGACGACTCCCTAGAAACGCGACCCTGTCTTACCTAGAATATCAGGAGTGTCCCGAATTGACATAGCACTTGGATGATGATTTGAATGATGCAATCTCGAGCTGAAGCAACAACATGCATCTAAACCTTGTGTATCGTAGAGGACGTTGCTATGAAAGCCAGAGAACTGAGTACTAGTAGCGCTTTGAACGGAATCGCTAGGAGAAGTCTTCCACGTAGAATCCGATAAGACCCGACAAGTATCTTTGTTACCCATATCGAGAAATGTGTGACCAAGACATCGGGATATTTTGTTTGGTGTAGTACGCTTCATGCAGTATATGTCAGAATGTTCAAGGTGTGATAGATGATTGTAGTAGTTTATAATAGTATGCTGAGCCTTTCTTTTCCTTTTCAAGTACTTCCTCCAATCTTGAAGATGTTGTAGTTGTGGGTGTATTTCATTATAGGTGACATTATGACCGTTTTCGGTAACAGTAGTAGATTTCCGTTATAGAAAAATATTTGTGTAACCGTCTATCGAGGACCTGGACGGAGTTTCTAGGAAGATCAAGATAAGAGCCGGTAAACTATCGCTCCATAACCAAAGTGATTTATCCAGGGTCCTTCCTAGAAACGGGAAAGGGGAGAATAAGGGTCGAATCCCGGGTCAGCTAGACTGAGGCCGGCGAGCTGTAGACAGGGATGGCAGCAACATGATAAACAAACCGACCGTTGAAGATTACAAGCAACTACATCGGCATTCGGACGTATTTATTTCTCTGACGATAGCAACTGAAAGTAAGAGCTGCGCCACCGAGCGGAAGAGGCACCATTGAATGGTCGAGGTTGAGTCTTGACAACCTGAGAAGCTCGGAATTTGGATATGTATGAGTCTTCGACCTGAGGGAAGTCACATGTAGAAATATATAATATATTCAGTGGAGTGAATAATTCAGTATGCTTCTAAATTCTTACGTTCTAGTCCTAGACAAGATTGATGTACACTGTCTACAGTCAGACAGTCTATCGTGAGATCTAAGCAAAAGAAGCTCAGAAACGAACCTTTCAATATACCATATATATATTATTTAAAAATTGAATGGATGATAGATGGAAACCTGCAAGTTATAAGGCAGCCAGTTGAATGGTTCGGTGATGGTTAAAAGAGCCCGCGGCTTTCCGATATTAGACGCCCGTTGCTCATTCGTTTTACCACAAATACCATTTGCAAGGTAGAGGATCGTGAGTTATGCTTTCATTGGCACCTATATTTATGCAATCAAGCTAATCCTTTGTACACAGGAATGATGTCCATATTTTAACGACTCCATATCGAAAGGCACTACGGCTATTTGGACGTTATTTAATTACTGTGAGTAAACCAAAATCCTATTGGCACTGACGCTATATATCATCGTTAGAAATATCCAGGAAGTGAGCGGAAATGTTAGGCTTTAATCTGACAGTGGATATAATGCATCAATTGACTGTGCGGATGCTCCTCTTCTCTCCTATTTCAGCTCTTGAAACATCTGAAGTCAGTTGAGTCTAGGACGTCGTGGTTTTGCTCTGCATGAATTCCATCTTGGCATCCTGGTAAGCGTTCAAAGCATTAATCATAAGAGAGGCTCACACTTACATTGGATCCAGCCCTGTATTCTTTTCAAAGGCTTGGTTTCTCTCATGCTTTCTTAAAGCTGACAATATGACCCTGCGATGATATACTGACGCTCGAAGCTGTCCGAATCTGGTTTATTGACCAGGGGTTTATTGAAATGCAATGCTAATTGGTATTGAATGCTTCTATCGAGATGTGGACTATCGGGCGTGCATATCGTATCTCATTCCACGCTTCGGTAGCCGGATCCTTCCACGGGATTTCGGGCCTAGGATCCGTGTCTGTACAAAGTACAAACAGAATACGTCAAGGATGGTTCATTTGTATTGGTATGTTTACCTGCCAAGTGCTATTCAATACTTATTACTCACTATTGACAAAAAGGTTATTCAACTAAAAATTATTCTCGCGAGCACTTGCCACCACCCATCGGCGGACCCCTGCAGAAGCCTTGAGAATCTATGTAATCTTCATCAGAATTCTTGGAAAATGTCAGCATCCATGGATAATGATAGCATCAAATAAATGGTATCTGGTCTACTTAATAGCCCAATTAAATCACGGTTTGTCGTTCATTTTATTTTTTTAAAGTCAACGGCGGGATTACTCACATCGTCTGTAAAACAGAATCAACGGAAGAATACGATCATCATCTCTGTAGAACCTCGTATGGTTGCACTTGCCGCTTGTGCCTCTTCCTCGACGGGATCTCTCCCTCTGGCATTATCTATCTTGGCCAGGAAAAAGGAAGGACAACGGTTTCCATTGGGAAAAAGTTCTACCTTTGGATCTGGCTATATCAATGGCATATGCCACTGCAGGGTGACCAGCTACCCGAATCAAAATCTATGCCAGAGGAAGATATCCTCTTTTATAGCCTGTCAAAGTACTCCTGAACCTGTGACGAGAATAAAACAACCTCTCAAAACGCTGTGTCAAGACGTTCATCGGCTGTAGGATTATCCTAACCTTATAAAGGCTCATATGAAGGCATTATTACCTTGCAAGAAATCTCGTGCGGAGGTTGCCCCGACGTCAAAATAAGGTTGACCTTATTCCAATCAAATATTTGTCAAACTTAACGGTGGTCAAATGAGGATACGACTCGGTTTATTCCGCAGTCACAGACGGACAATACGGAGTTAGGTCACCCTGTCTGCCTCCGCCGAATGTTTATCTCCAGGTCTACGGTTATCTGCAAAGTTTATTTCTGAGCTCAGCTGAGTCTTCGCACTCTCCTCGTCTTTCATATCACTGTCAGCGCTGCTTTGCAACAGGGCTGTTTGCATTGATGCAACTAATTTTGAAATTCGTAGGAAAATCTCTTCTGGCACGGTTTTCTGACCGCAACCCCCTGATCCACCTTCTAATTAACAGCACTGCTATATTTTACCAAATCATCTTTCTCAGTGGAACTCACCTCTCACCGGATGACATGAATGGTTTTGACGAAGTTCTGCTTGATCTCTTCAATGACATGTCCTTATGCTCCTAGTGCTGTATTTCCATGCCGTTTGGCTCTCAGCGAGTGATCCTGAGTGATCCTGGATAGGATCAACTCTCGGCTGGCGTATCCTCCCTTTGAAGTAATATCAGTTTGGCAATTATCTTAATCTTATGCCCTTTAATTCCATTATTCTCATTGGTAACATCGATGAGCATCAACGTCCGTCCCTTTTTGATGAATCCCCTTCTTCCAATTACTACCACGCCACGCGGCAAACTGATCGTCAAGCCCCCTCTAATATCCAAAGTCTATTCCAAAAGCAGGTGATTCCGTGGCTTCACCTCCTGAGTGCTCATTCTGCCGGCGATATCTTTCCCCTTCCTCAGGCCCAGCAGGTACTCAGAGACTGCGATCCGTCTCCTGGTTCCTTTCGGAATGCCCAAGTCAAAATTAAAGACGAGATCGGGCCTACCTGAGTGTGATGTACTGAGCCATCAATCTTCTTCCGGCTCTCATCACAGCATCTTCTTTCTTCTCCGTCTCCGCTTCCTTTTCGAGGGTACGATCCCCCCAGCTCAGCACGGAGTGGATATAGATGAAACGAAGAATGCGTTCGATACGCTCATCGAGTGCAGTTCGCTGTGGTAATACTGACTCCCTCAGATTGTCGGTCTCCTGGATTCGATGAATTTCTCCGAACGCATCGTTACGAATCAGGAGATATGCCGATATGAATGCTCCGAGTCGGTTACTGCTCAGCCACCAGGGTAGATTGACGATCGACCATGCTCGATTGAACATCTCGATTATGTCTTCTTCTGACCGCGGTAGCGCCTCGGCTCGTTAAGTAGGTAAAGTGGTGCTTACCTGGGCATGGCCTTGCATTGCATTGCATCGGTGTGCTCGGACACCTTTGACTACGTCGTTCACACTCTTGTCAATCAGCTCCTCATCTATTAAATGCCGTGCCGGATCAGAACATGCCAGAAAATCTCCTGTACGTCTTGAGAAGAACATATTGACACGATCAAGTCGACGAGTCGGTGGGCCCGGGATGATGGGGGGTCGCCCCATGTTCCAGAAACAGGGTTGCAATTACGGAAAAGATGTGGTGCAAGAGGTTATTTTTGAGGAAGGGTAAGAAAAGTTCCGGAGCTTGAGACGAGGCTAGGGTGTGAATTCTCCGTATAAGTGAGTGCTGGTGAGCAAAGACTGCCAAAAGTTCCTAGAGCGGTCTCGGGTGCGAGCAAGTCGTTTTCGCCAAGTCGCTCCATCTCTGCAAGTCGATACAAAAATTTAATTCGGAATTAGGAAATTCGGTGATTTTCGGATCCGGAAGGTATGAAACGGCCGCATTAGATTAATTTATTTTAAGCTTTACAGTGACGGCGTATCAGCCTGAGGTCGTCCACCTCCCATCTGACGTCGCTCCTATGATCTGTTCTCCTCGTACCGCAAGAAAGTCTGCAAACGTGACCAGGTTTACCTTGGAACCTGTCATGTTAGGGTTCTAGCTTATTACATCGCCCATTCAGAACGGCGCAATGAGGCTACGAGCATCATAATTTGAATGGGGAGACTGACGAGCAAAGGGGTCGGACAAAGCCGAATCGAGTATAAATATATGTCACCGAAAGGATCTGGCGGGAGGTGTAAATGTCTACTTAGATAGTACGGGCGGTGGTGGCGGGGCGGTGGAGAACGCCAAACGTGGTCTACAGGCGCGGGAGTCGAAGCTCACCCGATGTATTCACGTCCTCGACGTCAACTCTGCGTAGCCAATGCCAAACAAGACAAGACACCGTCGAAACAAAAACGCCACAAGGACTTATTATATGAAAGGTTGCCTATAAAGGAAAATAACTAATTATGGGAGGATGACGAGATAGGGATGTCTTTGTGCTCGATTTGGATTGATCGATACTCTGAGAACTGTGGGACTCTAAATTGAAGGGGTGCGAAGTAAAATACGATGCGTAATATGGATGAGCTTGATGGAACTTGGAGGACCAGTGTTCCATCATCATTGGCAGGCCGAGAGTGGGACGGGCGACTCGAAATAATTACTTTATATGGGGCTTTACTTCGACGGAATATTTCTTCAGAAACAATGATGTGAAGTAAAAAAAGTACGTAAGTAAATTGATAAAAGGTTTTTCATGTGAAGTGCAAGGCGGGACCTAAGCGCGTAAGCGAGCAGACATTTCACAATCAATGTCTTCCAGGTTAAAGTCACAGCATACCACTTCTTGCCCGCACGCGTGGGGAAGAGTAGAAACATTATATTTGGCACCTGTGCAACAGTCACGACAAGACGGATTTTTTAAGCGTAAGCGGTCGTCGCTCACAGGAATTTGGATCGAGATTTTTGACTTGTGGGAAGGGGATCAAAGAGCAGGCTAGACATCACCTCACTTACGGGCCGTCATAAGGAAAGGAAAGAAGTGCTGATCATCTAAGATTTCATGCGTTCAAGCGAATGCGGATGGAACAAGATAATTTTTAGTTGGTCCTACTACCGTAATCCCACAGACATATTACAAAGGATTAAAATTACATGTCGAAATATAATAGCGTATAACTTCTAACAATTAATAGCGGTCAAAAAGTCCACGAATAAGACGAAAATTTAAGTTTGATAGTGCCAAGGAGTCGGTCAGTCGGCCTGCTTCTTTGGCTTGGTTTTTGCGCGGGCTCGGCGTTTTGCACCTTCGGGTGTGTGGCGGACACGGAGCCAGTCTTCACGAGCGCATATAGGATCACGTTCCCAATGTCTTTTGCGAGCATCAGGTCTGTAAGGCAGGCACCATGAGCGAAGGGGACGAAGGAGGGGGATAATGAATGAACGTGCCGTTTAAAACCAGTACCGCACCCATGGCAACGATATGGGGTTTCTCCTGTATGGGAGCGCTTGTGTCCTATAGAACTGGTCAATACGGAGTGGGGGAAATGCGCTAGAGAGGACTCACGGTCACGATCGTGTGCTGGAGAAGGGGTAAGCACGCAATCATGCGCATATAATGAAGGGAACTTACATCGAGCGAAGGCAGCCTGGCATATATCGCATGCGTATGGTCGAAGTTCATCAAGAACCTATGTGGCGGGGATTAGGGGGAAGTCCGCACGACGCGTCGGAGACATACCTCTGCAGCTGACTTGCTCTTGCGGCCCCTGAACATTCTCGTGTATGTTGGTTCTGCGGGGTATTGCATGTGCGGGTGGTGTGACGCGATGTAGAGTGTCTCTGGAGCATAGCCCATGTCCCGCGGGCCATACGTAGACATCTCCGGGGTTGTCACGTATACATCGGCGTCGCTGACGTAGTTCCATTCAACTGCAGAGAGCGAATTGAGGTAGTCGTCGGCGCGATATCCGTGGTTCGAGTGGGGGTAGGAGTTCATGTAGGCAATGTCGTTCGAGAAAGACAGCTCCTGGAAGCTCGACTGAGAGTTGGGAGATGGCTCGTCGTGCATGAGCATCGGAGGGATCATGATCTGCTGGACGGGTGGGCTGTCCTCGATGTAGAGCTGCTCATAAACGACATGGGGGGCGACGTCGGTGGCCGCGAAGGAGTATGGCTCGTATGGCAGAGTCATTGGATGTGGCTGATGCAGATGCGGGGATAGGACCGGAGGAAGGACGGGGTGAGGGAGGACGGGAAGAGGAGCTCTTTAAAAGAGATGGGATGGGATCAGACATCAGAGAAGTAAGCGAATCAAGATTGTGGAAGAGGTCGAGGAAGCTCCGTCTTAGGTTTGTAAAACTCTAACATTTGCCAGCCGCCCGGATCCCGGAACACGGCACCGTTAGAATTGATTACCTAATTTTCACTCGCTTCTTTTGGTGCCCACGATAATCACGCGAAGCCGTCGGCCAGGGCATTTTGCAACATTATCCGCGCGAAATCGCGGGCGTATCTCTCGTAATACGCTCCATCTGCTGCGAGCTCTCTGCGGATCCCTCACGAAATAATGTCCCCCGGCGCTTCCCCCATCACACTCTGAAACTCCCGACCGCAATGATATCACCTCCCGAATTATCCCTCACCATTCCAATCTGAAATGCCGCGTCTGCTTTCAGTAAATGTGGGGTAATTCCCGCGAATCATTTTTGTGTTCGTATGGTTCGCGAATATATACCACATAATGGGGAGGTACATTGCACATATACATACGTCTGCCCTTCGCGCTCCCTGCCCCCGACATGCTCGGGGCCTCCGATATCCGAGCCTATTCATATCTGGGCATGCATCCTTCCCGCTCACCGCCGACTTTGTCTGCAGAAACTGCTGCACCTTTCATACTTCTTCACCCTGCGGGATCAAAATGACATTCAGGCGCCTGTTGTAACGGGGTCCTTGTGGGCGCGGTTATGCATGCGTCACAGCCGCTAACTTCTGTCCTAACATGGCTCGTCTCTCGGGATTATATCTACTTGCGAGGTGCGATGCCATCCTTTACGGCTCTCATTGATCGCTTCTGACGTTTCCTCAGCCTGTGCTTCTCATCAATTGCTGTTTGCGCCGTCCAAGTCAGCGGTCGAATTCAGTGGAACGACGTCTGCCCTAGTCCGTGCCTCGTCCTCTGAGGAATATCCCGTGCTAATTCCGACCTCGAAAGCTAGATTATACAAATATTCGCGGCGCAAAGGCCATCCTCGACAATGGGCGGTCATCTGGCTATGTTCGTAGGGACGGCCAATTCACAATGTTCGTCCCATCACTCTAAAGGCTCAAAATCCAATTGAACAAAGGCATTTCCTCATCTCCTTCTAGCCCAGATGTTTCCCCAGGAACATATATCCTCAGTATCCTTTCTCACGATTTTCTATTTGACCAAGTGAGTTGTAAATCGTCACCCTTTTATGTCCACTAGTCCTCAAATGAACATGACAGGTGAGGGTAGATGTGTCGGATGCCGAGCCTTCTGCCTCTGTCTACGCCTATATCCCTGGGACGCCCTTGTCTCCTGCCCCTCTCCTTAGCACTGGATCTCCAGTTGTATTATCTGCAAAGGCCAGGCATAATTATTTTGTCGAACGTGACGCCTTTGATCCCGTCGCCATGTTCAAAAATCCCATGATGATGATTATGCTAGCATCTGCTGTATTAATTTTCGCGGCCCCCTATCTCAAAGTAAGCCCTCCCCCTATCTCCCCCTCATTTCCCCTCACTCACTCGCTCTCTCCAGGCCAGTTTGGACGACGACTCCCTTAAAGAGCTTAGTGAACGGCAAAACAAGGTCATCGCGGCCCAGAATTCCATCTCCAGCATGGACATTGGCGGGTAATGTCAAATTCTCCTCATTCTTTGTATTCTGAGAACCTAATTCTGGCACCCTAGTCTCACGAATATGCTAACAGGCAGCTCCGAACAAAGTCAGAAGGCTTCCAAGCCAGCTCCTACTCCTTCCAAAGGAAAAGCAAAATCCCGTAAGCGGTGAAATTGAAATCTCCGCGGCTTTCAAACTCCAGCTCGAGAAAGGTAAAGCAGGACAGCGGATTGTCATTTCTGTTTTCTGTTTTCGGACGACTCTATTCATTTTGTAGACTCACGTGGTAATTTATCTTATGCACTGTAAATAGCCTGCTTTAGATTCCCATAATGAGTGGCCGAATATTTGCTCATTCTAATCATCTGCAAATGTCATTATTCACGATTGATGTGTCGATTCATGCGCTAGTTCTGTCTCGGAGCTGTCAGATCCTGTCAAATACCTTGGAAGAACCTTTCTACTCTATTATATTGTCAGATCTTTCAATATCGTACATCCCTTACGCTTTCGGAATTATATACAAATGTCATTCCATTTATTCTTACTCCAAGCATTCATTCCCCGGTATGGTGAGAGTCGAACACCCTGCCTTTTGACACGTTATGCCATGGCAAATCAGTTCTTTTGGTTTCCGAACTATGCAGTTCTTCTAGTGACCCATCTGGCCAAAGCAATGCACCGGAATCGGAGTTGTATCTCTTCCACATTCAATCGTGAGGAAAGCGAAGTGGAGTGCAGGGAACCGTTGAGCTAACGGGGCATTTAATGTCTCCGTAGTGTAACATTTCTCATGCAGTCCACTTCCAGATGACATACCGAATTCAATCGCTGTAGCTCATCCTCGTCTCATTAAGGTGGGTATTGAGTTAGTATTGAGCCGAACAGCACGAATCAACCGAGTCCTAATCGAGCTAACGAGATGGGAAGTCTCGAGTGCTTCGATAATTATCAGATAGCTTCGAAATCTATTATAACCGCACGAATAGAGTTATAGCGAGTGATCTAATGCTGTACTTAGCGAACGCGTCCACCATCGGAAATTCTAAGTTACGTTAATCTTTCCTCAGTCTTGTGAACAATGGATACAAGCGCTGAGTATTATTTTGAAAGATGAGGGCATCGGTAATGATCTTGATCGGCAGTGGTGACAGTGCTTCGCCAGCCACTGAAATGTGAGCCCTTGCAGCAATTAGGTGGTGGCTTAGCAGGTTCATATGTTATGCGCATAGGATTCTACTTTTGCGGGAAATCATAAGGGAGGCACCAACGCTGAGCAATTAAGGTGGCCATCCATAGTATGGAGGTGTTTAAAGAAAACAAATACGGAGTTCCGGACTAAGGACTTGCATTCAATTCACCGCTTCGTTTTCCGGACCATCGGGTCACTTTGAGCTTCCTCGAACTTTGCGGCCAGATTTAGCGCGACCCTTCGTGGAAGGAAGCCTTCTTGACGATGTTAACTTATCTGAAACAAAGGGCCTTACTGGATCCTTTCTTTCAGCGGTTCTAGTAAGCTTCGAATGATGCTAAATACCCAAGTAAGATGTCGAGGAAATTAAATGGAGAGTCGGTTCACCATTCGCTGGAGAAGATCTAAAAGTTTTTCGAGAGCGAAGAGCGCTGATCCTGTCAAATTCGTGTTAAGCGTATATGTTTGCGTGATGTGCAAGCATTCTGATACGACGATCTGGGCAATCCGATTTTGAATGCCCATTTCGAGATACAAACAGGCAGGTCCATCTGCATCCCATTCAATGCTTTATCTAGACGAGATGGGATGCTGGAATAAATTTGTCGAGGCATGACATACCGTCATGCAAGAAGCGACGCAGTCGTTCGGCTTCGTTTTGCGCACCCATCCGGGACGAACTTGAACTCTCATTGACAGCGAAGGTCGCGGAAAGTCTTCATAACTCCTTCTTTCTCCTCTTTTATTCGTCGAACCTGGATTAGATTCAATTGCCAGTCGCGATTCGAAAAAGCCAAGTCGGAATGATTCAGAATCATCCCCCGGCGAGCCCAGAAGTTGTCAAGGTGCCAGCTTGGTTGGTTTCGAGTTAAAGTTTCAGTTAGATGAAGAATAGACCAGATGAGGTGTAGCTTGGAATGAATTGAGAACAACAGAGCTGCTAATGACGGAAATGATTCGGTGAATATCGCGAAGTAGGTCTTGCCGGTGTGAAGTCTCAAGAGAACATTCCTCGAAACCACTGGTTTAAGGTTAGGTATTGTGCTGAAGTTTGAGTGAGTGATTCGCTTCCGAAGCAAAGGATGCAAATACAAATGCCAGGAATTGCACAACGGGAGTCCTTTATAGCAAAATGCTACTAGAATAGGCACAAAGTTCCTGCGTGTTTAAAGCTGGTCCCTCAGAGCAAGTTGAGCGGGCGCCTAGAACTTGTTGCTCTCGCTCGTCTCCTCGAAACCTATTGGCCAATACCAACGGCAGTCAGAAATGCACACAGAAATGGCAGAAAAATAGAATAAAATATTCACTTTGTTGTGGTTGCTGTAGAACGTAGTGTGTGCAGTTGAGGCGGAGATCGAGGAGGTTCGTATTACACTCCGCTCCAACTGGCAGGCGAAGGGATGCTGCCTAAACGCACCCGCTGGCTACTTCCGTGTGCCACCTCTTCCCCTTTTCCGCGCTCAACCGCGCTTTCCCCCAACCTCACCTCTTCCCGCCGCCATGCCTTCATGCAGGCGCAAGCGCGTCATGCTCAGGGAGCTCACCGTCTCTCTCCTTGAAGATGCAGAAAAGAACCCCGATAGACCAGTCTTTTACATGGAACAAACTGGGGAAATTTTTCCCGACTACGAGTACGTTCCTTGCATCCTTTTCGCCTAATTTGGCCTTACGATTCCGTATAGATCCTACGCGGCTCGACTTTCGTTTTATAAAATTAAACAGTTCCAATGCGAAGTGACGGGGAAGAGCGGGCTAGATTATTTCCAGGCTTTGGAGAGTGAACAACAAGAGGCGCGTACTCTCCATGCACGCTTTCCACAGCCCCTTAAAGCACCTGTGTTGCGTGCCGTACAATGGCGTACGTGGATAGTTCATTGTTATATGGTTCTAGTGTTTAATAATGTCATAGAGGTGGTTGGGCGGTTGGATCATCTAGTTGAAGCAGTATATGAACGGTTCAAAGACCGTTATTTTGAAGGAGAACGTGCGTATAACATCATCCAAGGCAACTATTATTCCATTAACAACCATATTAGGTGTCTATGTCGATATCGGAACCGACAGGTAAGAACATCCCAGCGCAGACGCGTCATTATACTTAGATGTCTCAAAAGGTACTGGGGCCGTATTCTCAAAGTCTTTCCACCACCTAGAGGCGCGTCCAATACCGCAAGTGGGTCAACGTCACCACCTCCGGAAGAGACCATCCACCCCATCTCTGGCGATCTCAAAGTTCCTGCTGCCCAGGTCAACGCCGCGGATGATCCGAAGGGCTATACCTACAGGCTCCAGCTGACAGAAGAGGGCACTGGCGCTGACATTGATTTGTCTGATCTAAAAGGAAAGGGCAAGTTAAATGGGAAATTTGAGAGCAGTTCGATGGATGTCAAGTGCGATGCCATGAGGTTCGTATTGTATTTTCAGCTCATATGACGTATCTTAACCCCCTATTCTTCAAGTCGCGACCGTCTTTCCTTTTCAAAATCGATTCTTCGCCGCTTTATTCGTGATTGTGTTGATCGTGATGCTGCCGTGGCCAGTCCGTGGACAGTTAAGAAGGCGATTGCGGAGAAGTATGGGGTGGAAAATGTCATGCCCGAAGAGACTAGAAAGGGAGTGGAGGAGGTGAAGAATAAGGAGATAGAGAAGCGGAAGAAAGTGTGGGAAGACAAAGAACTGCCCCCCTCTAAGAAAGCCAAGAAGATGGAAGAGAAAGGTCCGATAAATCATAAATCTCCAGTTCTCATGTTAACTGGATCCACAACCGTAGCTGCTGCCGCAAAAGCGAAAGAGGAAGAACAGCAACGTGTTAAGGAAGAAGCTGTCCCAGAGCCTCCGAAGAAAAAGTATATTAAGTATCCTACTGAGGACTTGGATGTTGTTTTATCACAGAGAGAGAAGACGAAGCGCATGGCTGCTACTGGCCATACGAGGTCGGTGCGACCTCAATCCCATAGAGACTTGCCTTTCCCGCCCAAAGTATTTGAATCTATGCTCATGGTCTGGAGCTTCTTCATGTCATTTGGGTGAGTGTTCCATGTGCTTCTCATATTTTCATTATCATTTACAGGGTTTCTATCGTTTTTTTTTTCTTTTCTTTTTGCAGTGCACCCCTGAAACTTTCGCCCTTCACATTAGACGAATTCGAGGCTGCCATCCGCCACAATGACCTTGACCAACCCGTGACTCTTATCTCCGAAATCCATAGCTCCTTAATTTATGCTCTTCGTGCTCTGGCGACACATCGTCATTCTGCTTTGGTGTCCCTTTTGGATCTTCCGGACACCATGGATGAGAATGGCCTCATGGTCGAGACGTTAGTGAACCGGATGTCTGAATATGGTAATAATTGGGAGCGGCAGCCGTTGCGGGTTGAAGAGGGCAGAGCAGGATGGGAGGAGGCTCTTATCGGATGCATTAAGGATGTACGTGTTTTGTTGGTCTAACTCTCCCACTGATACTTACTTATTTGTGTAGCAAGCGACAACGGATACTTTCCGTTCGCTTCGAGCCGTCATGACTAGTTTACTATTCACTCATGAGAAGCCCGAAGAAGATGCCGACGAGCAAGAAGTAGTGCACGAAACCATGTGGACGGCACACCCTGGAGAACGCTATTATCGTCTTTCTCCTGAACATAAACTTGATCTCCTTTCGTTCCTTTGTGACAGCGTTGCATCGCACAAAGAAATCCATACGTACATGGAAAGCTGCGAAACCAACTTGACGCAGCTGAGAAAGGAGAAGATAGAGATCAAGAAGGAGAGGAAACGATTGTACGTATTTTCTATCATTTATACGGACTTTATCCTTATGGTTCTATAGACAAGACGAAATGGGGGCTCTCGCTAAGGAAGATACACCCAACGGCAATGGTACCAGTACGCCAACAAAGGGCGGCGATTCCAAGGCGGGCAAAGACTCCAAGACTCCGAAAGACTCCAAGGATTCCAAAGATTCCGAAGGCTCTAAAGATGGCGATGATGCCGATCGCGACGAGGACATCGAGTCCGAGCTCAGTGAACCAGAGATTGACCTTCTGGCCGATTCAGACGATGGTTCAGACACTGAGACGGCTTCAAATAACGAGCGAGGGAGATCTTCAACTCGCCAGAAAGGACTACGTGTTAAGGCTCAAGCTCAAGCCCATGCCAAACAACGAGAGATTGCTCGGGCCAAAATTGCATCTGCGAAACAAGCGCAAGCCGAGCATCGTCGTCTGGATGAGGAGGATAATAAACTCGAACGTCGGATGGAAGCCATCGAACGCGAATTTAGAAAATGGTCCGGTGTTATACGGCTCAAACCCCTGGGGAAAGATAGATTCTATAATCGTTATTTCTGGTTTGACGGTGTAGGGAGTTCGCCCTTGATCGCCAGTGGTGGTAATGTGACCTACGGTTCCGGTCGTCTTTTTGTTCAAGGGCCAACTGTTCTGGACTATGAGTTGATGCAACGGAAGGAAACGCAAGATCCGACGTTTAAATTGCAAGAAAGACGTGAGGAGGAGGAAGGTCCGGAGGGTATTCTCGATGTGGGCGAATGGGGATACTATTCGGAAGCAGAGCAGGTACGTTTGATGATTTGTATAGTTCTCCTCACACTTACATCTCATTGATAGTTCAACGAGTTAATGAATTGGCTCAATCCGAAGGGAAATCGTGAGCTTAAGCTAAAGGAGAATCTTACTAAATGGTCGGACCATATCACTGCTGGGATGCGCAGGCGTTTGTCAGTGCGTATCTATATTCACTCACTTATTGTTCTGGTTTTGATGTCATACAGGATCTCAATGCGAGCGTCAAGGTCCCGGAAGCTCGTCGCAGTACTCGCAAGAACGCACCAGAAGCTCGCGCAGAACCATACCTGTTATGGCAGAATAAGAAGGCACCTTCTGTTCCATCATAGGCTTCCTTGTAGTAGGTTGTAGAATGTGTTATGTTCCATACTCCACCACCATCAGACTCTTATTGTATAGCTGGCACCATGGCCCTGTTTTCTTACTATGACACCATTAGTAGTTTCTAATTATTATTTGCCCCGCGATTCTCGCAGCTTTTCATTCTTGTTAGAATTTGTAGCGCAGTATTTCAGAATTTGGGCTGTCGAGGCCCCTTCCCATGAAGTATATCTGGACTGTTAATAATTTTTCGCTGTACAAAGTGCGTGAGAGCGAAGCGTTATTTTTAGAATTGAGGGCTTGGTAAGGAGAAAAATTTCCAGCCAAATATCCTCATCGAAACCTTTCAATCCTGCATTTTACTCTTATCTCTCCGAGCATTATCGGTCCGTATCTCTTTCCGTGTGCTTATCTAGCTATCTATTCTATTCGTTATCGCAGTAGTAATTGCGAATTGTAACGCAATCGAAGGGTCGAAGAGGTCATGTGATCGTGTTATGGGTGGCCATGGACGCGTTTCGGAACTAACTGGAGCCACATGAGATGCACCTATGTCCCAAATTTTCCTGGGCAGATAGACCGTCTGTCGCCTATCCTTTCCTCCTTCCATGGCCACCTCTCTCCCTATAAGCATTTCTAGGAGTCCTGCCGCCCCTGCGCCGTCAATGAGTTCACTCAGCGATGTCGTATCATCCTGTAAGTTTTATCGCTCGGTTAAACGCACCGCATCAGCTCATCGATAACGACGTAGACCGCAGGGCGCAGACATTCCTCAGCAGCTCCAATATAACGACGGCGGACGCCTTTCCAGACTATCTACGACAACAAGAGGAGCAACGTTCCACTCATGACTATGACGACCTTGATGAAATTGAAGACGCCAGTTTAACGGATGAGGCAGCTACTCCACGAGCATCGGACATACCTGAGCCATTGTGGGACGAGACTCCCCACGCTTCCCGAGTTTTCCATCCTCGTATTGAAACGCATGAAAGAACCCCACTACTCAAGAAGTCATCCTGGCATCACGATGTGCAAGAAGCTGCTCCCGACCAAAGACGGCTAAGCATACACCGTAGAGCTTCTAGGACTACCATTGCCTCTGCGACGGTGTCTGAATACTATTATAAGGGTGGCAAAAGTACATATAAGCAAACAGTGCGTTTCTATTATCATTTTCATATTTCTGTTTCTTACGTCGGAACATGCACAGCTATTTAATGCTATTGCTATCTTGCTCGGAATCGGGATGCTCAGTGAACCTTTGGCTTTTGCTTATGCAGGGTGGATACCTGGCACACTATTAATTATCTTTTATGGTTATATTACTTGTTATACGTGAGTGGAAATATTGTTTCTCAACTGTCCTTGTCTAACTTCATGAAAGTGCTAAGATTTTAGCTCGGATCATTACCGAGGACCCCAATTTACGCACATTTGCTGATATTGGATATAAAGCATTCGGCCCGAAATCAACCGTATTGACAGGTCTTCTATTTTCCATGGAGCTTTTCGCCGTAGGGTAGGTTTTCTATTTGCCTGTAAGCCCTGTCCATCTGACTGATGATTATCAGTGTGGTCCTCGTAACATTATATGGCGACTCCTTGCACCTTATTATCCCTTCACTTACTTCAAATCAATACAAAATTATTGGACTAGTTGTGTAAGTGTTACAATGGCCTCGGAAAATAATTGCCTCTGAAATTGCAAACGTAGCATTATCCCTACCGTATTCTTACCGCTTTACATACTGTCGTATGCGTCGCTCTTCGGCATCCTTTCGACAATGTTAATTATTGTGTGCATCGCCATCGATGGTCTTATGAAGACCGAAGCGCCTGGTAGCCTATGGGACCCAGCTCCAACACAATGGATTATCAAGGATGTGCGAACGGTAGGCGTCGCATTTGGATTGTTTATGGCAGGGGTATGTTCTCTTTATAACACCAGTCAAAGTTGATATTTGTTAAAAACCCTTCCAGTTTGGTGGACATGCGGTTATGCCTAGTCTTGCTGAGGACATGCAGAACCCAGAGGAGTTCGATGGGATGATTAACTGGGCATTCGTGAGTTTTTATATAGTGTATTTAATCTGAGTATCCTGACGTTTATTCCAGGGGATCGCTACAGCTGTTTATGGGTTTATCGGTGCTGCCGGATATCTCATGTTCGGAGATTCTGTTAATGAAGAGGTATGATTACTCTCGGTAAATCCCTTAAATTTGCTGATCATTATCTATAGATTAGCAAGAATATCCTGGAAACACCAGGTTACCCAGCTTTCTTGAACAAAGTGACTGTTTGGATGTTAGTCATAGCACCATTGTACGTTTCTCAATCCCTGGTATCATTGGTTCTGATATATACTTTTCGCTAGATCAAAGTTCGCTTTGAATACGCGACCTGTAAGACTGATGGTTCTTTATGCAAATATATACTAACTAATTCTCAGCTTAACTTGACAATTGAGATCTGGTTGGGTATAGATAATGCTACCTCGCAACCCAGGCTTTTGCGGCCCGCGTCGCCCACAAGAAAATCTGCAGAGACATTGGCAACTTCTGTCCGAAATACATCCCATCCTGTTCTAATGATATTTGAACGGATAGGACTTACTTTAATGGCCGTCTTGGTATCGATCCTTATTCCCGAATTCTCTACCTTGATGGCTTTTCTTGGCTCATTCTCTGCTTTCATGCTCTGTGTCATTGGGCCTATCTGCGCGAAGATT
Source organism: Sphaerobolus stellatus SS14 (assembly GCA_000827215.1). Lineage (NCBI taxonomy): Eukaryota > Fungi > Basidiomycota > Agaricomycetes > Geastrales > Sphaerobolaceae > Sphaerobolus > Sphaerobolus stellatus. The sequence continues at coordinate 262,158 of KN837113.1, read as the reverse complement.
GCGATATATAAAAAGTGTTCTTTCTTCGACGGTACTTTGTTATTTTCATCGATTATATTTACAGTCTGGGGCACCGTGGCTGCATTATCAGAGTCAGCATGAACTTTTTTTTTTCTTTCTTTCTTTTTTTTCAAATATTAATTGTATAATACTTCGAAACCGTTTATAATGCTTTATAATATACCATTTGTGAAGACCCTAGATAGATCGCCGAGGCCAATTAAATATTTTTTTGCTTAATGAATCCCACCTGAAATGTAACTAAGTCTCTTTGCCTTTTCCGTCCCTCGATCACGTGTCTCACCTATTCTCGACATTTACTGAATCGCTTAAGTTCACCGCTGACCCTAGTACAAGCAGTCATACAGGGATTTAACGAACATGGCTGGTTTGGAGGAGTTGTTTGCGTCTATGAGGTTGGGAGTTATCGTCCCAGAGACATTTCACGACTTGCCTGACGACGTTGACGAGAATTGGCTACACCTGGTAGAGAACGAGGCACAGAGAGAAAAGGCGTTCTTCGGTTAGTCCGTAGCTTATTATTCCAAAGAATATGTAACTCAGAAGTAATAGATGAACGACTTTTCCTATTCTTCACTGTCAAGCTCCCGAATCCAACTGACGACGACGTTGATCCACGGAAACCACCTTCGCAATTAGCGCAGTTCCTATCCCGCCTTCAAATTGCATTAGACGCGAAATATATATCCACACCCCCACCACGCCCAAACAGGACGTCCTCTCATCCATCCGGAATTATTAACGTAGGCCTTCCACCTCGTTCGCATTCTTACAATCAAGGCAATGCAAAAAATAACCCCCCTCCTATATTTCCTCCTCATACGCCTAATCCTATACCTCAAATGACCGAAGCAGATCGAAAATACGCTGGTACTACGGAAGGAACTATTCTAGAGTCATTCGCCTGGGGCGAAACAGCTCGCGATGAACCAGAGGGACGGAAGTTCGCTCTCTTATGGTCTAGCTCTGAGATTTCGTGGGTTGCAATATATCGACTCACTGTCGGAATTGGTACGAATCCTCTCCAAACTGAGTGATCATTACTGACTAATTAATCAGCTTTCCTTCGCACCAGTTCACCGGAACCAGTGTTGAGTTTAACCGCATCCGCAACATTACGCGAAAAGCCTTTAGCTATTACTCCAGATAGACAGGCATTAGCTGAAGTTTTGCAAGCCGCGGATGCGCGTTCGGACGCTGCAGACCAAACTGCATCTACGCCCATCAATGGTTCAGCGGACAAAATCCATGCTGACGAACTTCATGGCCTGCAAGAGGTAAACCTGCTGTCTGGTTTGGCCCTAGGTAACCCGTTCTTGAATTCATGTGATCTATAATGTTGATTCGCCATTCAGGTTCACCTCTGCCCGGCCAAGAAGGTAGTTCCCTAAATTTCCCGACCACCCGTTTAGGTGCATCCTACCGTCGGACTACCTTTTCGTTACACCCTATACAGCCTGCATCTGCGGGAGCTGGACCGACACCACCGTCTGCTACTGTTTCACCTGTTGTTTCACGAACAACGAATGTTCTCAAGAGGTCCTTCATGAAGACTTTACAAACTGTTTCTGGATTTCAAATCCGTATGAAATCAGTTTTTGTGCCATATGTTGCCATCCCTGGGACTACCGAGGATGAAGAGGAAAGACGTGAAGCTGGTGCAGAAGAGCGCACTGTTGTTCTCTCAGTGGAGTTAGCAAACGGTAGTTCTTTTGCTGGACCTGGTGCAACCGGCTTCAATGTAGAGAACATTGAAGTTAGTGTTGGTGGTGAAGGCGCTGAAGCTCATTTGATCACCTGGGAGAAAGAGGGAGGTCAGAAGGGAGAATCCGTCTTCCCTATTATTATTGGTCCTGCTGAACAGTTCAACTTGTTATACGCAATTACTTTCTTACGACAATCGGAAGTGGACGAGGTTGCAGATACTTTACGACAGGACGCCAATGCAGAAAGGCTTCGACCATCTGGTCGGTTGGACGTACAGCGGCCTGTTTCAATTATAGTTCAGGGAAAACCTTTCGACCTGTGGGCATCGAACGAAAAAGGCTTACGGAATCTGGAATCACAGAGTCTGGAAACGCTTTCTTTTCCTACCAAAACATTTCGTTCAAGATGGAACTGTGTTCTGGACCTTTCTCCTAATAGCCAGGGAGAGTCCTTCGATGGTTCTTATGATCAACCATCTAGTGCTGATGCACTTCCTGCTCCTGCGACACCTTTCCCCGCTGCTACGCCGACTACAGCTAGATACTTTAATGATAAATCGACTGTATCCACCTCGATCCCGCAAGACCCTATCGTCGCTGGCAAACGACATACATTCGGAGCTGTCGCAGAACCCGCGCATCGTATGTTCAATGCGGGTTCATACCGCAATTCTACATCGATCCTTCCGGCGTCAGCAAGAATTATGGCTGAAAGCCCTATCTCAAGTAGACCTGTCTCTCCGCGATCAACGCTGTCCAACGCTCGATTTACACCTACACTTCCGTCCATTGTTGTGAAAGGCCACGCGCGTTTCTCAAGTACGACTGCCATCACAAATATCCCTTCGCCACAGCTTCCACCTCAAACTCCGGGACCCAATGCGGGTCTTCCACCACCGACACCTGCGTATCCCGCATATCCAGTAGATGGGCTCCCGCCCACTCCTGCAGGACAGAGTCCAATATCAAGTCATCGTTACAGTATGGCAGGCTCAAGTATCGAGCCGAAACGAGAGCGGTTATCTACTTTAATGTCCCCAGATACTCCTGGGCCACGGATGATTGGTTCATATTTCCCAGACGCATTCCCTGAAGAACCTGAAGATGGCGAGCCGATAGTTGTATCAATAGCATTGATGCCAAAGGCAGATTACACAGCGCCGGAGCTCATTTATACTTTGGATACATTTGGAGTGGAGATTTTCGTTTTCAATCGTAGTGGGAGAACTCGCAGGTTCGAAGTTAGTTACCCAGATATGAAGCGGAGAAGACAACAAATTGCTTCGGAAGGATATACTACGGTTGATCTAGATTCTAGGAAAGGTCCTGGGTTGGTATCTTTGGATAATCGGATTCGGGTTGGGTAAGTAATTCGCTTTCCCAAGACTCTGGAGCTTACTGAACTCTTTTTCAGACCTTTACGGCCACATACATGCCAATCAGTCCGCATGCAATTCCTTGCCTTACGGCCGGGAGTACATTCAATTGCATCATTGACATTAGCAGACACAGAGACCGGATTTACGAAGAATCTCAAGTCAGTAATGGACGTAGTTGTTCATGATCTCAATGAAACGAAGCTGTTAAGAAATACCAGTGCATCCATATCTTTATTAGCACAGTAACATTTCTTGTCTACCCGACATGCATTAGTATAGGTAATCATGCAGAGGCAGTACTAGTCTAGGTAATCTAGGTCTGAAAGCAGCTTTAGAACAAGAAGACCTGAAGATAATTGTTTAATAACAGCGTATAACTTAATTATAAGACACGACGAACCTGGTCCACAAGCTTGCTGACAGTCCTTGGAGCAGGATATCCAAGATCATCAAGGTGTTTCCTAAAATCCGGTCAATAAAGTCGGAGAATGAGAGGTTACGGTACATACTTCATAGCGGTTATCATAGGTGGAGGGCCGCATAGTAAAACCTTGATATCATGGCTGCTCGGAGGCATTTCCTTTTCAATGTGCTCCTTGGAGACAAAGCCAACGCCGCCGTTCCATTGAGCAGGCGGGTTATTTAAGACATAGTAGACTGTGAAACGATCAGGGTGCTTCGCTGCAAGCTCATCCAGTTCCTTCTTGAGCAAAATGTCCTCAGGATTGACATTGGCATAAATAAGACTGAGCTTCGTGCGGTCGGAGGGATTTTTAAGGGCAGCCCTGATGATTTGCAGCATTGGTGTGATGCCAGTACCACCAGCAATCATGCCAATTTCACGGGAAAGAGTGGGGGTGTAGACGAACTGACCCTTAGGACCTTTGATGCGGACCTTGTCTCCAATCTTAAGGAGGCTGAGGTATCGGGAAATATTGCCTTTTTCGTAGGTCTGAAAAGCGAGGCATTTTAATGGGAAGGCACGACGCGATGGTGACAACGTACCTTAACCAAAAGGTCGAAATGGCCTTTATCATCGTCGCTACTTGTTGGGGTATAGCTCCTCATTATTCGCTTTCCATTAATTTCAGCCTCGACAGAGATGTGCTGTCCAATAGGCAGACCGAGAACATCGTTAGGATTGGGGAGGCCAAAGCGGTAGCTGCATTCACTTGCTCAAAAAACAGTCTGACAGTAGAGATACAGATACTTACAGGGCGGTATTCGGAGAAATAACGACCTTTTCAATGAGTGAGAACTCCTGCCATACGGTAGGGTCAAGAACCGGCTTCGACTCTAAATACGGCGCTGCGTCAGCTATGGACTATAGAGACGCATTGTAATACTCACTGCTACGTCCAAAGATATACATCAACACCGATGTTGCTAACATTCCAAGACCGGCCGCGATAAACTGGTTATACTGCACAAGTGGCGATTCGGAGTCCGTAGAGCCAAAAGCCATCACGAAGATACTTGGAATTTCCTCTGGGTCTTCCGGCTGTGGGAAGATATTGAAGTACCAGATAACCCAACGAGAAACGAGCAATAGAGCGACGAAAGAGCCAACGAAGGCGGAAAGGAAAGCTACCTGCTCCCGGTTCGGCATATGAAGGTGATTGGTTGGGCGATCGGAAATGCGCCCCAAAAAATCGGACCACTTTTATACTCTTTCTAACAGCCGTTGAAACATGTTGGGGGTACTTTATAGCTGGATTTCGGGTATTACAAGCGACAAGTTACAGGTAGTATTGCGTAGATACACGGCAAAGAACATGGGAAATTCGAAAACATATTGATACTTATCACTCAGCCACGTCCTCCAAAACTTCAAACGCGCAGCAAAATGTTGTTTGGTCAAGTAAAACAAACCCCTTACCGTCTGGACCCCATTTTATATTGCGTACATGAAAGTTTTCTGTTAAAATAGAGTCAGGTGCCTCGCACACAAAGCTGGCATAACAGAACGAACCTGTAGGGACGCCAACGCATTCCGCCATTTCAATAATACCTAGCTCCGAATCCTCCCATTCCGATGTCCACGTATAAACACCACCCGTTCCACAGCAGATTATGAGACTTCCTGCTCTTACTGGGTTCCATCTGGCTTGTAAAACCGGTTGGTTATGTAGCAAGACCGACCGCAAATGAGGATTAAAGGGCTCAGATGAAGACGGGAATGCAAATATGTGTACTGCAGTAGGTGCATTTTCTATATTTCCATCAACATGTTATTACATTATAATTATAATATCTGACATACCAAATCGAGTCAGTAGCAACGTCCCATCGACGTTCCATTCTAGCTGTATAACTCCACTTTTTGGGTCTGGCTTCTCCGGGCTAGTTCGGATGAAAGCTATCGATGTTATATTCTGCAACTTGTCATCTGCAATTCGTCAGAGGGAAAAGAATCAATTATAGAATTTTAAACTGACATGCTTGGAATGCATGACCATAACTGTCTTCAAGCCAACCTACGGGCTCATTCCAGGCAGTCTATAAGGAATAATGGTTAATTGGACCGTTCAGGCTGTAGAGTCAAAACCTACCACGCTTGATGGTATTCGGGGAGATACTTCAAGAGTCTTCACACATGACCAACTAAGTGAACTGAGAATATGGATCTAGAGCGATATTCGTAAATTATCGGTTTACGATCAAAAATATGCATACTTTATCATCATACCCACCGACGGCCAAGAACGTTCCCGCAGGATGCCAGGCAACTGTTCGAATCCCTAGTCCTGGGTCCTGATCTGGAGTAAAAGTGGCTTGCAGATGCCCAGCCATAGTGACGATGTAGAGTTTATACTAAAAAGGGTTATAAATCCTGAATGCATAATGAAAACCCACATACCTCCAATTGGCTCTCCCACACAGCTATATGGTTCCCAGTGGGTGAAAGTGATAAAGAGCCTAATGATGAAGATGGCAGAGCTACGTGCTATATTAGAGGGTTAGGTAACAATTATGAAATAATAAAGACACCATACTCGAGCCAGCTTATAAGAATCGGCCGCATCATATACACTTAGAGTGTCCTTGGACTTATGTCGCTCGGCAAGAATAAAGTATCGTCCGTCTTTACGAAATGCGTAGCCTCTATCCGTAAACTTAGGAAATTGCATATAGATTGCTGAACCTTTAATCAATGACCATAATGTCACCCGAAGCTGGACCTTTGTCAATACGTCAAATTAGAACAGAGCGAAAAGCACGCACACCCCATTCTGAAAAACAAAGAATATGTCGACCGTCTGGAGCCCATTCTGCCTTCACAAGCCCCTCTGCACCTGCCTCTATTCTGGCATGCCATATATCGTCTCTCATTTTCAGCACATGTACGACGCCTCGCTTCGTGCATGCAGCTAGAATATGCTCAGAATCAGCGGACCACCCAACATGTGTGATCCATCCTTCCGTCTCGTTCGCCTTCTTTGTCCGTACGGTTAACCTTGATGTTCCCCCTAGTATAGTAGCAGATTCGGTAGCCGTGTTGTCTAGTAACCATGTTCTTGCAATTTGGAATGTGTCTGCTCTTCGAACGATGAGGCGATCTTGGACCGCAGTGAGAATGAATTGCGCTCCAGGGCTGAAAGATACATGACTGTGTGTTTGGTTATAGATCTCCGTAAAGTCGTATGCAAGAGCCGTATTGGGCATAAGGGAGCCTATCAAATGGCAAAAACTCAGAAGGGTTGAAAGAAGTCAAGCAACGCGTCCAAACGCGTCCATGTCACTAAATACGTGATATGTGACGCCGCCTGAGCCACGGTCTAGTGTTGCCTCCCAGATCGACAGATTCTCCCACAGCGATTACAACCGAACAAGCAAACACTCTCGCTCGAAATTGGTTCTTTGGGATCCTAAACTTTTGTATTTTTAGCTCATCAACTCCATATTGACTCGAAAAACCCAGGGGACCGACGGAACCAGACCGGACTTTGGCAACACTAGAGCCACCCAGTATTCCCACGGCTACGGCTTGTAGTAAGCTCCCTCGGTATAAACAAAGGCAGGAACCACGGAATAATGGCAGTATACTGTATTAAAGCGCAGGATATTCTAATGAACGTACTGCAGGAAGCTGATAAGTGCAGATTGATGATTCCAAGAAGAATAAAAATTCATTGTCCGTTCTATTCATCATTAACCTTATTATTATAACTTATAATTTACCTTTTAGAAAGCCAAAAGTATGTGTACAGAATTGTTCATAAAACTCTAGAGGCTTTCATGCCCGATGTGAGAAGCCTTAGACAAGGCTTTACAAGTTTTTTTTTTCGGAAATTACTGACTGCCTCGACAGGTCTGTGTGCGAGCCGTAATTCCGTTACGTAAATTAAATATAGAGCCTTAGCAGGACTGTCGACTACTGTTGAAGAAGCTTGGGAAAGGGATTCTTTCTTCAAACGAGAAGAGAGGTTGGGGTATAATCTATGTATAGGTCTTGATGTATTTGCGTTGGAAATGGACAGATTCTGATGTGTCCGGGAAGGGTGTCAACCTGGATAATCGTGCGGCATTGGACAATTGGACTTGTAGTCGCTCAAAGTCTCAGAATTCTGAAACCGCGTGGTAATTGACACATAGACCACTTTGGTATCGCAAAAGATCGTAGGGCACTACGATCTAATCCATGTTAGAAAAGAAATGGCCTACGGGTACTAGGATTGATGACATAGAATATCCATGTACCGGCTAGGACGCCACTTATGCCAATCCTCGGAAACCGGCGAGATTTGGGGAACATCTGAAGTCTTTCAGTTATAGCTTCCGTCCGGCGAGGAAGCTGTGAGCCCGCCAAGATTGGGTTTCACAAAATCCCTGTAAGCTGAAGGTGTGATAACTGTGAGGTGAGGGAATGAATACTAAAATATGGTCAAAATATATATCAATGCAAACTTAACCCGAGACAACACACAGTACTCGAGAGATAGAGTTGGAGGTCTTTTCCTTCTTCTAGATTTTCATTGATCGTTCTGGTCATCACGATATTCGGAGAATCTTTGGGCGATCAATATGCTTAGATAAAGTAGGACTGAGTGGAATACTAACATGTCAATTATTTGCTGATACGCCTTCATACCACTCTCGAATTCCTCTTCCGTAGGCTCTTCCTCAGAGTATCGAGCTTTCTGTACCACAGAATCGTAGGTATACAAACAAGAAGATTCTTCCACTGGAAATAAAGCTGTCAGAGCACGAAGATGCTGCGCTATTCGAACATGTGGACGAAGGACGGGCAACCGAGGCGCAATGAGCCTGGCCTGAGCATCTAAAAGCATCGACGAAAGCAAAGGCGTATCAATATCGGCCGGCAGAAAAGATGTCCAAAAACAAACCAATAATTGGAACAGTATCTAATATTAAACGACGAAAACGTATGCCATCATAAGGGCCGCCTTTCAAAAAATCAGTTGATGTCAAATATACTAACTATAGGAAGGGATCTGCGCACCTGGTGTGCCCCATCCCTTTTGGCTGGTCCCTTTTGGCTGGGAAATGTACGCGATAGCGGTTGTTCTCCAATATTCTTCTTGAATAAAATTGTATATTTTCTAGATGATATTTAAAATACTTCGTCAAAGAGATTTCCAATATGCTTACACTTGGAACATTGCCCTCCTTCTGCGGTATCCGCTTCAACTTAAGAGCGAGTATTCGAGCTCTTCTCCCTATAATTAACAGAGATACTACGAGCTAATACTATATTAGTTAGACTGTAATTAAATGGAGACCGACTGCTTACAAGAACGGCATAACACCCAATGATGAACCACGCCTTCCAGTTCTTTTGCAAATGCATCCCCGAATTCGAGAGTTGAGCTTGCGAGAATAGTGAATATCCACCTATGAACACCAATACCGTAGATGCTAGCAGCAATGTTGAGAAAAGGACGTTCTCCTCGATGAATCGTCGAGTACTGTTGGCGGATAACATGACAGCTGCATGACTAAAGCCTAATTTTCTCACGCTTAGATCACTCGAACAAACTGCGAAGGAGGCCCTTTAGCATCCGCCATCGCTGAATTATTTAGTCGTCCCACCTACTACCTAGCCATGATAAATCCTCTTAAGAAAGCCAAAAAGGTATCTCAGATACTTGACAAGTATAACATTTACTGAAACTTGTCGGCCAGGCTTCAGTTGCTGAGCTCACTGAAGCTATGGGTTCTAACGAAATGGTTTTCCAAGATACGAAGTATGAGACTAGTATCTCAAATTCATTTACCTGTATTTCTGTTCATACCCTTTCTCGCAGATATACCACGACCCTAGCGAAGCCATCCACTATGTCATCAAAAGAAAAAGATGTCATTTGGGAACTGTTTCGTCTGAATATGGAGACACTGTGAGTACAAATACCCTTTCGTTCCAAGGATCATTGGCTTGATTCATTGCCTATGTACACAGCTATAAAACTACGGGTGTATTCCCATGGAATCCAACAAAGAAACGCGCAGAACTGTTTCATCGGGACTCGCGTTTCGTGACTATTATTCCTAAAGGAGGTCAATTGGAATCCAACTTACTGGGATATTGCATGTTTCGTTTTGATACCGAAGAAAATTTAGAAGAGGAGAAAGAGCTAGTTGTATATTGGTATGTATATTGGAGGTTCTTTTTCTTTTGGATTATAGAATGCTCAAAATATCAATTACAGTTACGAACTTCAAGTTGCAAAAGAAGCTCAAGGGCATGGTTTTGGACGTCATTTAATGGATATTTTGGAAAAGCTAGGGGAAAAATGGCAGATGCAAAAGATAATGCTTACTGTATTGTTAGGTATGTTTGGACATAATAATTGTATGCTACACATACTAACGCAGCTCTGAACTAGCAAACAAAGATGCACATAAATTCTATAATAAGATTGGGTAAGTCCGTTTCCAGTCCATTCGGATCTGAATGATATATGGGGGAATGTAAGGTTCACTAGGGACCCTATATCGCCGGAAGATGAGCAGTATGTTATTCTATCGAAGCCGATTTCGATTCAATAACCGGATCATCAACTGGCGCTATATCGCACTTCCAAGTTCCCAATGCTATTCCCTGCAAAGCTCTAGCATTATACTTGCAAGGTCTTCTGCACGACCAACTTAATAGTCTCTTAAATCTGCCCCTGCTAATGGCTGATTGCTTAGCCTGTAGGCCAGTTCGGGAGCAGCTAGAATTTCGCAGCTATGTTATCTGCGAAGAATCCAGCGTCCCATAATTCCTTCCTTCTTCTGGACTTCTCCTTCAGCCTGCTCCGTCAACCATTGCTCGACTGTCATAGCATTGTCACGGATTCCTTTTCTCCCTTCCGCGATGTTTTGACCATGTAGCCCCTTATCAGCAAGTAATAAACTTCGCGATATCCAATCTGTTGATAGAATAGTATCAAGTTCACGATAGGCCGATCTCATGATCGGCCAAACCGTTTGACGAACTTTGCCTCTTAGGTCGAATAAAAGGCATCGTAGAGCAATCTCCCCCAATTCTGAGGATGCCTTTTCCAATGGTATACTGGTTCGAGATAGTTTCTCAAAGCGGATGTAGTTATGGCTTGTCAAAGCAGCGGCCATTGATCGTAACCACGCGAAGAGAGAATGTTCCTTCATGTCTCTTGGCATGACTATGGATGTGGGTATGCTTTTCAGATGCGAGTGGAAGGATGCTTGCGAAGGGTATGAATGGCAGAGAATATGGAGAAGGAATAATGCGTGAGAAAAGACCTCCGAGTCCACTTTCGGTACGAGAGCTATCGACTTTGCTCTTTCTGCCGGTTCCTTTTGCGGGAGTACATTGGAATACTCTCTACCTTGTCGTAAAGCTGGTGGACGATACAGTTTCTTCTCAAGCTTTCCGTCTCTTCCATTCGGAATGTTTATGGACTGAGTTTGGCTTTTGGCTCGGCCCCCGCTGTGGGATTCCCGAAGAGCTTTATACAAGGAACTTTGTCCAGATCCAAGCGGCAACAGCTGTCCCGAAATAGAGGTAGTCTGGGCCGGAATGCGGAATATTATTGAAAGGAAGAATGATATCTCATAGACTTCAAACGCGTATGAGTCCTTAAAATTTAGGGAAGTTCAAATGAGCTCGCAAGGACGACTCTCACCTTCTAGAGCGAAATCGTCGAGACGTTTGGAGGCCATTAGCCCTTCCCTCAGTTTCCCTGAGAGGAAATACGTGAGTAAAAAATAATGGAGAAATTAATACTAAATTCTTCGCCAATAGTAATCCGGGTAAAGAACTCACTGAATAAAATTAGGATATTTGATTGTGTGTTCTTCTGTGAATCTTCTCCCCGATTCTCGACATTCTCGATATGATCATAAAGAGGATGTTTCCTAAGATAATCATCAAGCTATACGTGTTGTCATATGGATTATATAGTCGCAACCAACTCAGTGGGACTAACCCTGGTTTGGACGAATTTGCGGTAGTCTTCTTGAACTCTACTCTTTTTTAACCTGGAATGCATGATATTAAACGATTAATTTGACTGATAGATCCGAATACTGACTCGTCACCATCTGATTGAAGACCGCTACTCCTCGAAACTGAGGCCAGAAGATCCATGGATGTGGTGGTAAGTGACCCCAGTCACACGTCGACGGTCACCGTGACGCCGCCCGATCTTGACCCGATCTGTCGGAAGCCGACGAGTGTATAATAAACGCGTCCAACGGATAGCCGTAACATTTTCTCCGTTTCCGCGTTTCCCAGCCGTCCACATTAATTCCTTGCTTTAAATAATTGTCTCATACATCTAGTATGGTCCAAGTGAAGAACAAAGTTTGTCTCATGTGCGTGCGTTCAATCTATTTTAAAATTTTCTCAAATCAGACGTGGATAGTGTTTGCGATGGTTGGGGTATCGCACCAGAGGACCTGATCAAGGGCGATACTATTCATACAGCAGACACAACTAACATGACTACTATTTCAAAGGAAGATCCGCATTGCTAGCTAGCAGCACGGAATCGCAGTGGGATTGAGCGACGGATTGATGGACAATTCTGAAGTCGGGCGGGTAATTTATTCAATTATTGATCGATGTGGTAGCCATGTCTCGTTTGAACGTCATATCGACTTGGAATCTAATTAGACATCTTAATATCGGTGCTGGACGTGTTTTATGGCAAGACGTTGTGGGCATCGATCAGGCTATCAAGAAGAAGACTTTCCATAAGAATAATGCCTTGCCACTTGTGAGCGTGCTAAGAAGGGCCGTTTACACCTCCTGGGTCTTGTAGATATCCCTTGGAAATTATTATAGGATTATGCTAATGAATAAATGATTAACAGGACTCTGACGGAGGTGTTCACTCGCACATTCGCCATCTGTTTGGGCTGGTCGAGACTGCTAAGGAAGTGGGCGTCCCCCATGTTTATATCCACTTCTTTGGCGATGGTACGCATTTACATTTATTCTGGAGTAGTCTTATTCTTATTCTGGAGTAGTCTTATTCTTATTCTGTTAATCGAATAATTTTGTTCAGGTTGCGATACTGCCCCGAGGAGTGCTGCAGGCTATGCCAAAGATCTCATCGAATTTATCGAGAAAGAAAAACTCGGCGAGATTGGTATATATATATATGTTATTCATTATTTCGGATATATTTAATCATATTCCTAGTCACGGTCGTCGGTCGTTACTATGCTATGGATCGTGACAAACGATGGGAGCGTGTCAAGACCGCTGTTGATGCTTTAACGCAAGGAAAAGGTAAGATGTCGATTTCTATAGGTGATTTCCAACTAATGTAATTTGTATCAATAAGTGAGAAGATTGATTTGAGTGTTGATCTCATTGCAAAAATTGAGGAGCGATATAAGGATGAAACTGATGAATTTTTAAAGCCGATCGTCGTTGGTAAAAATGGTCGTATCAAGGGTAATCATCGGTTCTCACAGAGTTCGAAAGTCACTCCTCATTTCGATATCACAGAACATGACACATCTTCAACTATCGCTCCGATCGTATGTGCGAAATCGTTCAACTCTTTGGTCTGCCCGATAAGCCAATCAATGTCTCTATTCTCGAGGATATTGTATGTTGTGCTCATTCCTTTATATCATTATTTAGACAAAGATGTTTATTCCCACCTAGGAAATCTCAACAATGTCCAAATACAAGGCGAAATTCACTTTCCCCGTCGCGTTCCCTTCCCAAGCAATGACGAATGTGCTCGCTCTGGTTAATGACCAGGTACCTAAGCTGAAGAAAGGGGGTAATTCGATTGCCTGCCACTCTTTATACAAGCTCCACAAAAAAAAAAAAAAACGAATGTGCTCGCTGAACGGCTAGCTAAGCAGGGTGTTAAGCAATCCCACGTTGCCGGTATGTAGACAAAAAATTCAAAATTAAATTGAATTGTCTTGATGTATAGTGCGTAGAAACCGAGAAGTACACGCACGTCACGTTCTTCAATGGGGGCGTTAAGAACTACGACAACGAAGACCGCGAAATGGTTGCTTCTCCAAAGGTGACATGAATTTATTCCTTGATTCTTTCATATTTATAACCCCCCTAGGTTGGCCATACCGGTGTATATGAAGCCGCCGTTAAAGCCATTACTGCCACGGATGCAGCCGTCGGAACTATCTATAAGGTTTGCCAGGAAGCAGGTTACGTCCTCATCACTACCGACCATGGTAATGCAGAGCAAATGATCAATGTGAAAACTGGTAACCTGCACACTGCACACGCGATGAACCCTGTTCCATTTATTATTGCCGGACCGAAAGGGGAAGGTGATCAAGCTGGATTTGTTTTCGCGCAGGATAAGGAAGACGAAGAGGCTGTGTCGCAAAAATCGAAATGACCTGATCGAGCCTGATTTTGGCTCGACCAGTGGCAAGACTCTGACCAGGGTGTAAAAGTTACTCTAATTATGGTATACAACGCGTATGCAAGAGATGACCGAGCTCAAAAATCCCCGTCAGGCCTGGTCAGGGCCGGCTAGGCGGTCAGGAGTTTGGGATTTTTGCGACAAGGCGCACTTTGTGGTTTGTCGCCGACTGTTTTGGAGGTTATGGTATGTAACCTCTTTTTTTTTGTGATTTGATGTCTGAAGTATGTTCTGATGCATCTGTTAATTTTACAGGGCCTACCCAAGCCTGAAGGTATGTCGTTTGGTATTAGCTATGCATCGCACTGGGATACTGGCAGATTTATTTCAGAAATGAAGAGAAGATCTCTCCTTGTGCCAAAGCCAAAGTGATGTGACATAGAAGTATAGAGAGAAATAAGTAGCAGATAATAGATGTGCAGAACAGAAGAATTAAAGAAATCACAATTATATAAACCTTTGTTTTCGTGCCGAGCGCTTGTGAATCCCGATTGAGATCGAAACCACAGACGCCCACAAATTAACGTAAATCCGCAACTTGGGGGAGCCCTTTCTGACTGCATAACTGCCTTATTTCCCTTTCTAACTGAAGGGAACAATAGCGTTATTTATTTCACAGAATTTCGGGACATTATTATTCTCAAGTATTAAATCCGAGATGTCCTCAGGAGCTGACAGAAAGCCTCGTCCAAAGTTCCCAGCCCGTTCTCAAGCTCCCAATACCAAACATATTTTGTTATTAACTACAGGAAGCGTGGCATCCATCAAAGCACCACTCATTGTAAACGAATTTCTAAAGGTCTGTAATTTTTGACAACTTGCTGCCATCAGCTAACGGCCCCGTGATATCATTATCGTCAGTACGAGAATGTGCAAATACAAGTAGCATCGACCAAGCCCTCTCTGGCTTTCTTTTCCAAAGAAGAATTGGAAGAAAAAAATGATGGGGTCCATGTCTGGACTGACGAGGATGAATGGAGTGTATGTTTCCGGCCACGTATGGGCAGAAATGCCTCTTCTGACTTGCTTCATGTCCTTTAACTTTTCTTTGATTTATAGACTTGGTCCGGAAGAGGGGATCCTATTCTACACATAGAATTGAGAAGATGGGCTGATATTATGCTGATCGCTCCATGTTCCGCCAACACACTTTCCAAGCTGGCAGGTGGTGCTTGCGATAATCTGGTGGTCCGTCTTCTACTCACAGTTTTCGGACATTCTGGATCTCAGCTTTTACTTATTCATTTTAGACATCTATATTGCGCGCAACGGCGCCCACGATACCAGTTTATGTCTTTCCTGCTATGAACACGCTGATGTATCAACACCCGCTCACCGAGAGACACTTGTCCGTTGTGACAGATATTCTGAAGTACACCGTTGTCGGACCTATTGGGAAAGGACTTGCTTGTGGCGATGTTGGTACGGAAGTTTAATTGTTTTTGATTGGGATGTAGATGATTAAAAATACTTTCACCAGGCATAGGAGCTATGACCGAGTGGTCAGAGATTGTTCAAATGGTTGCGGACAGAGTTGTGCTATTCAAACGAAAGAAAGTGAATTGATTAATTATCAATGATTTTTTTAGTAGTCAGAAACTTGTATATTTGAAAATGGTTTATATACAGTAAGAAAATAAGGATGCAGAGATAGGCCAATCGGATGAAATAAAGAACGAAAAGAGGACTTCTATGTCTAGTGTCAGAGTGTTGATATGTAAATCGCTGAGTTCAAAGTTTGCGCCTTGCGAAAACATGGGTGTGGGATAGGTCTTTCACGGACTGCAAACGCTAGACAGATTATTGGTTAAATTGATGTCTTAAAAGACAATTTCTGAACTCACAGGCGGGTTAACGAACCACGCGACTTCCCACTCATCCTCAGGCCAGTGTGTTAATACGAAGTCGAGGGTATGCTGAGCAGCAGCTCGAATATACATTCGTCCTTCTTCAGATGTCCCGGGTGCAACATCAACGTAATCTGCTTCACGGGTTTTCATGTCTTCCGTTCCTCCTGAAAAGCCCCATAGGCCGTCGCGTTCTATTTGGGCTTTGACAGAGGGGTGCACAAGGTCGGGATGAACGATCGGAAGACGAGACCAAATCAAATAGTGAGATATCTCGGGAGGGACTTTCAAATAAATTATTGTCAACACTATGTACATAACTAGAAAGACAATAGGAGCATACTTGAATATGGCCAGTCATTGAAAATAATTTTGACGTCCTCGGGAGAGGGGGTTGAGGTAAAATATGGAGGTTTAAATATAGAAGTATCCTGAGATAATATCGGTTCTTCAGGTAAAGGTTGCGCCATAGTGGCAGGGCTGGTTTTGGCCGTAGGCGGTGTTCCCCATCCTAAACGTACGTTAATCAAATAATTAGCTGGACTCAGAAATCAGCTTTTTGAACTCATGATAAATGCATATCGGCTCACTTATGGTACCATGTTGCTGCTTAATTCCTTCTGCCCATACTTTATAGCGTTGCTGTAGTACAGGATCGCGTTTGAGAAGCCCAAGATCTCTTTTTCGAAAATCAATCAACATGCACAATGACAATAACTCACTTTCAACAGCTTACCCAGACCGCATAAAAGACTTCAATTCTTCCCACGTAAACCGAGCAGGGTAGAATTTTGCCAGCTCCGCTAGACTTGGTGGACCTTCACGTAGAGTAACCGAGGAAAGATCGTCTGGAACAGGTGTCAAGGGACGAGGAAGAGGAATCGTCATGATTTAAGGAGTAATTAGTGGACTTCAAATATGTAATTATCTCTAAAGAGATTCTAACCAGATGGCTAGTGGTAAGAGCGTGAAACGAGCTGTCAATGATCACGGAGGCAGATCATGTCACGGCCACGTTTCGCAGGCTTTAGCGTCCAGAAAGTCCTGGGAGACAGCATACCCCGCTAAATCGTACTTATTAGTCCTAATAATAAATTAAGGTTTGTGAACGAGTATAAATGTTATTTTTCGCGAATATAATCTAGGTTAATCATGCCGAGGACCTCTCATTTTACTTAGAACACCTCATTACTCATGCTTAAATGATACGGCCCCCAAATACACCAAAGAAATATCTCATCGCCCCTCATTATGGAAGGAGAAGGGGGTGGAAGAGCTGTGCGTGGAATAAACGCAGCAAAATGTCGCGACTTATGATGTCATTCCTTGAGATTTGTATGATTTGATTGATTTGGCATTAAAAGACCTGGCTCTAGTAAGGTTAGGTATTTCTATGAAATATCCCTCAACTTTCTTTGATTGAGTTCTCAATTACTCTTCAGCCGCCATGTCCTTATTGACCTGATGCAAGGGTAAACACTAATAAACACATAACTTATATAAAAACTCACGTGAGGGTTGAAGAAGAGGGTGTTCTGTCCCCAGGGGAAAGGCTTTGCACGCTTGTTCATGTAGTCGTATTCGGGAGCAGCCGGCAATTCGCCTCCGTTCTCGGCCTTGATGTGCTCAATGTGAGCTTCATGCTCGTTCTCAACATTGCGAACCCATGCAATGGTTACTAATGCTGTAACAATGATATGTGAATGAAAATCGCGTAATGCAAGCTGGCAGACTCACTGGCAGGGAAGCAAACGTAGAAGCTGCACCAAACGGATGAACATACGGCCTTGAAGCACGCAGAATAACTCACCTGATCTTCCTCCACAAATCGGTTGTTTCTGAGGGTACTTGTTAGAAGACATCTGGGCTGTGCAGTGGCAGACTCACGAGCAGCGTGTTCCTTGATAGCTTGACGTTCCGCTTCATAGCTGCTCTCGGCGGCAGTAGCGAACCTGAATGCAATCCACATTTAAATAAATTCTAATAAAGTGGATGGCATCGAACGCTACCTCCGTGTAGAAAGGCGAGCAACGCGGGCAGCGGTGGAGGGCGCGATTCTCAACATCGTCGTCGTTGGTGGGCAAGTGTCTGGGAATTATGTAATAATCGGAACTCCGCTTTTGGACGTGCTGTTCATCGCGTCTTGAGTACGCGTCAGCCAACCTTTCTCTTCAACACCATGCCACAGACGTCCGCCGCTGGTGTCCTCGCTCTTCTCTCTGAACCCGAGGATATCCTAAGGCAGTATGCACTTAAGCAGTTACTTCCACTAGTCCCCCAATTCTGGGCAGAAATTTCGGAACACATTGCTGCAATGTGAGCCACGCTTCTTCACCTCTGTGGATTTCATGCTAATCGTCGTCAACTTCAGTGAAACTCTTTATGAGAGTGAAGGTCTTCCTAAAGAATATAGAGATACAGCAGCTTTACTCGCCAGCAAGGTTTATTACTACCTTGGAGAGTATGACGAGGCCTTGTCCTTCGCTCTTGGTGCTGGATCTGTCTTCGAAGCTGAAAGCAGAGCTCCTGGGTCTGAGGAATATGTAGAGACCATAGTTTGTAAGTAGCACAAGTATTTCAGTCGACACAGCATCTTATATTCTCAAATAGCCAAGGCCATTGACCGTTATATCGAGGCGCGTAATTCTGACAAACCTGATATCGACCCTCGCCTGCAATACATCATCGAAGGCATTTTCAAGAGGTGCATTGAAGATGGAGAGCATAAACAGGTATGTATTACCCACAATGGCGCCTTTGTTTTTGTTTTTATGTTCTTTCTAGGCATTGGGTATTGCGCTGGAGTCACATCGTCTAGACATCATCAAACATATTTTCACCTTGACTCAAGACGTAGAGCTCATCTCTTATGTTATGGAAGCTGTACTGGATACTGGGTTTAAACTTTCCTACCGCGATGAGGTCCTCCACTTCCTACTGCCACTTTTCCCACCACCCACCGCGCGTTCTCAACACATCTACACTCTTACACGGTTGCTTGTCACGTTGTCCGATGTGTCATTAACGATTCCTCTATTCACATCCCTTGTCCCGAAGGAAAAGCTTCTCGCATACCAATTCGCCTTTGATTTCGTCGAGGGTGGGTCACAGGAGTTTTTGGAGGCGCTTCGAAAAGGGCTTCCGACAGGAAATGATGAGGTAAGATTTCCTGTTTTCATCCTTTTTTTTTGAGCAAATGCTGAGCTATAATTTAGAGCGAGAAGGAGATTTACGACAAGCTCGGCCAGATTTTGACGGGTGAAGAATCCATCAAGCTCTACCTTGATTTCCTGAAACGAAACAACAAGGTCGACATGCTGATCCTCAAGAATACCAAAGTAAGTCCAAATAATACGCTCATTGATTTGGAGGCTGATTACTGCGCAGGACTCCTTGGACTCGAGATCGTCTGTCTACCACACTGCTCTCACCTTACAGAACGCCTATATGCATGCCGGTACCTCGTCGGACGACTTCATGCGCCAAAACCTTGAATGGTTAGGAAGGGCATCGAATTGGTCGAAATTCAGTGCCACCGCTGCCCTCGGAGTCATCCACAAGGGGAACTTCGATCAAAGCATGACCCTTCTTGGTCCCTACCTCCCCGGCGACGACAGTAGTGCCTCGAGCAGTAGCTACTCCGAAGGCGGATCGCTATATGCACTTGGTATCATTAATGCCGGAATGGGCAGCGCTAGGAATGTCGAGACCTACTTGCGGGAGAAGCTGAAGGCATCGACTAACGAAGTTGTTCAGCATGGTGCTTCTCTCGGTCTTGGTGTTGCGGCTATGGCTAGCCAGAGTGCAGGTAAATGATTTTTTTCATTGCGACATTTTTGCAGTTCTGATAGAGATGTGTTTAGACGCGTATGAGGATCTTAAACAAACCTTGTACAGTGACTCGGCTGTCGCTGGTGAAGCTGCAGGTTATGCCATGGGATTGGTCAAGTTGGGTTCGGCCGATGAAGATGTGGCCAAAGATATGGTGAATTATGCTCATGAGACACACCACGAAAAGATCATTCGTGGATTGGCCATCGGCATTGCCTTCGTGTATTATGGAAGGCAGGAGCAGGCAGACGCTCAGATTGCTAGCCTCTTGGCCGATAAGGTGTGTTATCCCTTTATATGTTATACTTGACGCATTCAATTAGCTATAGGATCCTATCCTCCGATATGGTGGTGTCTACACACTTGCCCTGGCCTATGCTGGAACATCGAATAACAATGCCATCCGGAAATTGTTGCATGTTGCTGTCTCAGACACTTCTGATGACGTTCGGCGAGCTGCTGTCACTGCTCTTGCATTCTTGCTGTTCAAGAATCCAAGTGCTGTTCCCCGTATTGTCCAACTCCTTAGCGAGAGTTATAACCCGCACGTTAGATGTGGTGCTACTCTTGCTCTCGGTATTGCTTGTGCGGGCACGGGCTTGCAGGTATGTTCTAGTATCCTATATTACGAACAAACGCTGACTCTGGATCTAGGATGCGGTTGAAATCCTTGAGCCGATGACCAAGGATCCCGTAGACTTCGTTCGTCAAGGCGCATTCATCGCTCTAGGCATGATTCTTGTCCAACAGTCTGAAGCATCATCGCCCTACATGAGCTCAGTCCGCGCTCTCTATACTAAGACTGTTTCGGACAAGCACGAAGATCCCATGGCTCGTTTCGGTGCAGCTCTGGGACAAGGATTTATTGATGCTGCTGGTCGCAACGTCACCATTAGTCTTCAAAGCCGTGCTGGCAGTCGCAATATGAGTGCGATCGTTGGTATGGTCCTGTTCTGTCAGTTCTGGTATTGGTATCCGTTAGCTCACTGTGCTTCTCTCGCATTTGAGCCAACGGGTATTATTGGATTGAATGGTGATCTGAAGGTGTGTTTTAATTCCTTGTCAACCAGGATAATATGCTTATATAGATTTATCTAGCCTCCAAAGTTCGACTTTGTTTCTAATGCCCGCCCAAGTCTATATGCCTATCCTCCAGCCGCCAAACCACCGACGAAGGAAACTGTTGAAAAGGTTGCAACTGCTGTTCTCTCAACAACGGCAAAAGCCAAAGCCAGGGAAAGGACAAAGGAGAAGGAGAAGGCTGCTGCAGAAGGTGAATCGATGGAAACTGTGAGTCATTTGTTCAAAATCAAACGCTAGTTGAACCGACATTATTCAGGATGAGAAACAGGACATCAAGAAGGAAGAGGAAGATGTTAGCATGAAGGTTGATGAACCAGTCGGAACTGGCCCTTCAACAGGTAAATAATAATGATTTATTTACTTCATCAGCGGTTTCTCACTTTTCGTTGTTGAAGATTCCGGTGCTGTGAAGAAGCACAAGCCTACAGAACCCTCATTCGAAGTCCTTCCCAACTTCTCGCGAGTGACGCCATCTCAATTGGCGCATATTACGTTCCCACCTGACGGTCGTTACCAACCCGTACGACCTGTCGCCACAACGCCAGCTTCTCGACAAGGAACCTCGAAGACTGGCAAGACTCCAACTGGTAAACTATCGGCAGAACGGTATGCTGGCGGTGGTGGCATCTTATTGCTCATCGACGAACGGCCCGATGAGTCTGTTCAATTGATGGAATTCGCGCTTGAGGAACGCTCGATACCTGTGGAGCAGGCAGCTACTGCGGGCACAGCGCCGGCAGCTACTGGTATGCAAGTAGACAATAATGTTGTTGAAGCTGATCCGCCAGAATCTTTTATGGTGAGTCCCTTAATTTTCGATGCTAGATAAGTTTGTCTGATATGTTTTCTTTTCTTTAGTACCCATTCGATAATGATACTTAAATACATGTGAAGTTACCGTATTATAATTTAAAATACATGTACTAGGGGTTATGCGATTGCATGAAATCTGAATCCGCATGGGAATGCCAGTGTTTAATCCTAGCGACGATGGTGCCGAACTGACTTTAGTTGCCAGTTCATTCTCGAAGCCTTTTCTGATGATATCCTCACTTTCCCAAGAGCTTCCGCGAGCGGGAACGCCATACTGGTTAATTTCGTTTATTTAAACATGGGTTCATGGCACTGCAATGTTGCTCCGCGTTTATTATGGGGCCGATTTTCCACCTTTTCTTGTTATCTTTATTTATCACGACGTATATATCGATGTCGTCAATTGTGATGCATTGCATTGCCCTGTCGACCAAAGGCTTAAGGTACCTATAAAGTTTGCAGCCAAGAGTAGTACACTGCGATGGGGTCATCTCATTAGAGTGTATTTGAAACCAATATATATTACTTAGTCAGTAATATTTGATGTGTCGTCCCTTTGCGGTAGCAAGGGCTCTTTGCACTCCCTTTTGAAAATGGGCGTCTGACACGTCTATTTGTATGTATATACATGGCCACATAGGGGTCCTCACTCACAAAATAGGAATCCTAATGTCACAAATTGTGACACGATACTCATTACTTGATTCCTGCGGGGCGAAATAACATATAAAAGGATCTAGGACTCTGCGCTACATCTCCAAGATTACAACTACGCAGAATATCTAGTGTTGCCGCGGTTCGGTTTTGGTCCCGAACGGAACCGGAACCGGTGGTTCGGTTTAAAATAGAAACGGTTCGAGACCGAAACCGTTTTCTGTGGGTCCGTCTGGTTTAGAAACCGGTTTCAGACCGCCAAACCATGGTTCTGAGGAGTACTTTTCTTTGCCAGGTAATCCGCCCTAGGATGGAAGGGTGGAGGGTTCAAATGGTCTTATTCTGCTTAATAGTACCT